>JAUBNQ010000001.1:17194242-17212511 GCA_032353495.1 Ctenopoma kingsleyae | reverse complement strand
TTAACTGAGAGCGGCTGTAACAAGGCAAAACAATTTCCCTCTGGGATTAATAAAGTTTTTTGAATCTTGAATCTTGATTGCAGCACTGGAGAACTCAGAGACTGGGAGACCCTGAAAGTAGCTATTCAGCAGTGATTTGGTGACAAATGCTACACTGAGGACACCAGTTGTGCCGCCCCCAAGTGCCACCGGAGGCCGAATGAGAGACTGAGAGCATATGCTGCTGATCTATGTTTGCCAAGGTTACCCCACCTTCAACGACAAGATTATTGAGGAGCTGGTCGTCCCAGTATTCATCCAAGGTTTCCAGTCAGCACGCCTGTGGTGGCATCTTCTGTTTCATGCTACTGCCACCCTGGCCGCTGCTTTGACAGAAACAAAGAGAGTGGAGCAGCTACTGAACTCCAGCAAATATCACAACGTCCCTGTTAAACAGCTCAGCCGAGCTATTGAGGAAGTAGAGGGGGCTATGGACACGACAACCGCTTGTCCCCCTCCACGCCGCCGTCCCGCTGGAATGTGCCACCGCTGTGGGCTCCCTGGCCACTTCGCTCGTGATTGCCCTCCCAATGCAAAGCTGTTAAACTAGGGCAGGGTGGTAATGAGGGGGGGCTACCACCCACCGGGACTTTATCTGGACTGTGTGCTTGGCAAAACATCCTGGTGGATACGGGATCTACCATCTCTCTTGTCCACCCAGGCACCCTGCTGAGCCCCAGCGAACAGCTGACACAGGGGTGGTATCCCACAGAGCGGTGCATTGCCACGGTCACAGGAGAAGTGGCCATGATGTTAGGGACGGGACCAATATAAGTGACTGTAGCAGGCCACCAAATACAGCATCAGTTTTGGCTAGCAAATATTCAAGATCAGTGCATTATCGATTATCATTGACTTGTTAGGTAAGTGGGGGGCTGTGGTGGTCGTGTCCAGGGCCGTTGTCTGCCTTGGCTCTGTAACCATGGCTCGTCATAAGTCTAAAGACTCTGGGGTCTGCCAGATCCTGGAATCACAACCAGAGATTGTAACATCCCAACACATGCCCCCAGCTCAGTCACCTGCTACAGGGCAGGCATTTGAGTGGAGCTGCCACAGCCTGACAAGGAACAACAGCGCTAACTGTGTGAGCTGCTGGCGGAGTTCAGCAATGCTTTTGCTGAGAGAGATCAGGACTGCATGCACGCTGACTGGAGGAAATGCTCCAGACTGGTATTATCAGGTCGTCAACAAGCCCCTGGGCCTCACTGGCCATGCCGGTGTGTAAGAAAGACAGTTCCTGGCGGTTTTGTGTGGATTTCAGGCGGTTTAATGATGCCACTTGAAAAGACATCCCTGGAGTGCAGTCGAATTGCCTGCAGGACGTCCTGCAGGCAATTCGACAGGTGGGGCTTCGCCTCAATCCAAAGAAATGCCACCTGTTGCAGTGTAAGGTCTCCTTCCTGGGTCATGTCGTCAGTGATGACTCATCCGAGTAAGGTGGCAGTAGTCCAAGAGTGGTTGACCCCAGCCAGTGTCTTGGAGCTTCGCAGTTTTCTCGGTGTGAGGTTCTTTAAAAACTTCGCCAAGGGCCGGACGACTGTTCTGCTGCTTTTGCTCAGCTCCGCACCGCCCTAGTCAGGGCACCAGTGCTGGCGTATCTTGACCACACAAGACGTTTGTCCTGGACACAAATGCCAGCAACATGGCGCTTGGAGGGTGAACATGGCAAGCAGGCTGTGGCGTACTTCAGTCGCTCTCTCAGAAAACCGGAAAGGAATTACTGCATCACCCGCCGCGAGTTGCTGGCTGTTACTGGGTCTGCAGCACTTCCAGCGCCACCTGTATTGACAAAAATTCATCTTACAGACTGGCCATGCCTCACTCACCTTGCTGCTCATCTTCAGGTAGCCAAAGGGACAGCTAGCCCGGTAGATAGAGGCGCTACAGTATTATGCCTTTGAAATCCAACATCTTGCTGGCTGTCTCCATGGCAATGCCGATGCTCCACATATGGCACCCATACACCCAGGAGGGGTGACTGCCGGTTCATGCGCGGTTGGCAGTGGGCCAGCATCTGGACTGGGCAGCAGTGTCACCGCTAGATACAGGGACTAAGGCACTTTACTCCCAGTGGTCCTCCATCAGCGTCCAGAACAGCCTCCTCTACCGCTGCTGGTGTTTCCCGGGGGGTCAGCGCCAGACCTCCAGCTCATTGTTCTGAGTTGTCGGCAGGGCCAAGTTCTCAAGCTGGTGCATGCCTCCGTGGGAGCGGGTCACTTTGAGTTGACTAAGACCCTGCACAGACTGAGAACCTTGGGGACAGGGTCTCTCAGGTGGTGTGTAAGCACATGCGGGTTAAAAAGGCCCGGACCACGGGCCCCCTGCATGTGGCCTGTCTAGGACGGGTTTAATTGTCTCATTTTGGGGGCTCGGGACTCTGCGGCGTGGGGGGGGGCTCTCGTCTGGGTGGTGACCAGCTCTTGGTTGCCTGGGGCCCCGGGAGCTCCATCTTTGGCCCGTGCGGGGTGGCCAGCCCCCTGGCGGGGTTAGCAGCCTGGCGCATCCGGCTCCCTGGGGCCTCTGTGCTGTTGGCCATGGGGGCTTCGTCTGGGCCTTCCCTCCTCCTCCAGCTGGGATGGAAGCACGGCTGCCGTCGGGACATGTGGCCTTAGGTCTTTAGTGCACATGGGAGACAGTGGGGGTCCCTGGTCTCCTGGGCCTTTCCATGCGGACCTCGGGCTCCTATGGGGCATGTATCTCTTCTTTGCTTTTGTATTCCTGTCTTTCCTACTTCCATATTTCCTTTTCTTTCCTTCTTTCTTCCGTTGGACGATGGGCAACAACTATGTGTAACTTACTGTATATATATTGTCCTCCGAAGAGGGCGTGGTGGTGGGCCAAAAAAAAAAGAAAAAAAAAAGGCCCGGACCACCCTTTTGCACCCCCAGGGCGACGGACTAGTGGAGCGGTTCAACAGAACCCTGGCCACACAACTTGCTATCCCGACCAGAGGCCATCAAAAAGATTGGGACCAACACATACCTCTGGTCTTGTGGGTGTACTAATTTAATTTGCTTCAATATTTAAAAAGTCCTGACTGCTCCCACAAGACAAAACTTGCAGTGTAGGTTTACAGTCCTATGGTCATTGAATTGTACTTGTATTTGGCAACAATGGGCTTTGTAAACAGTGGGTTTTATAGAACCAGAATGTGGAAACAAGACACCATAAAACTGTATAATGTAGCACTAAAGTTTCATCCACAGTCTCTGAGAGCTTCTAGAGGCCTCTGCAAATATTTCCTCAGTGCATCTGTCCAGAACAGATATAGAGAAGATTTACCTGTTACTATACAGTACAAGTAAAACATGTAGCTACAGCAGACAGAGTTTTGATGTGTTCAACATGACAAAATTATTATCTAGCTGTGATCAGTGCTCTCTTTCTCAAGGTCTTTAATATATTTGTCCATATAGTCCGCGACTGACAATATTTGCAGGCGCCTATGCCAATAGCTGGCTATGCTTGATGTTATGATCATGTTTGTTTTTCCACTTCAGTTTGTTCAGGATCAGTTAGATTGGAAACCACACACTGTCTCAATATGACATGACTCCTGCAGGCACTCCCAACAAACCAAAGAGGATAAAGGGAATATTTGACTGTGGGGAAATTCAAAAATGGAAAGGTTGTTTCTGTGTGAGCATGTGCAGTGTTTAGAAGGGAGACATGTGGGACTACATCTTACTGTGATTTGGAGTGAAATGGAGTGAGTGACATCATTGGTTGTATTGTCTGAAAAACCATTTCAGGTAGATGATCTTGCCACAGTTATTCACTTAAATATTTTTAATCAGTTTAAGCTGGTAAAGTCAACTGTGTTTGGTTTCTTTATATGCCTTTAAAGTGTTTGATCCACTGGCTGTCTCCAAACTGAGAAATGTGTGTTGTTAGCAAGCAGTTAGTCATATAAATTATTGTGAGGTGTGGTTCCCAGTGTTAATATACTGGCTGCAGTTTTATGAGGCATATTTGTGGAGAATGTTGCTGTCAGATGGTTTGGGGAATTCACTTGATAATGTCACACATGTCCCTTCAATAGTGTTAAAGAAACTCTGTATTCCAGTGTTATTTTATAGTTTGAGTGAAAAGTGTGATAGTCAGTGGACTGGACAATTACCCTTACACTGTTGTAGGCAGTAACACAAAGTGTGACTATTTTGTTTATTTTATTTTTAAAATAAACACTCTCTGGGCGTTCACCTTTCTCATCACATGACGTGTATTAAGTGCTAAATACTTTGTGACATGTATGTGTTCAGGTTTCTCTCAGGTTTGGGATAGGCTCATGGAAATGTATTCCCATGAGAAAGGTTGTCACAGCATCATAATCTATGCTTTTATTTTGTTCCACTTTTAGAGTGTAATTGCTTTGCATTTTAAACCCATAGGTTGGAATCACGTGTTGTTTTTGAAGATTTTTTCTTTCATCCACTCCTTCACCTGCACTTTTAAAAAAAAAAAAAACAACTAGCGAAAATGTAGCGAGATTTTCTGGTGTTGTTGGAGACTTTTAGAGACTCATAACAATGGGTGCTGCCGTGGACTCCTCCCCCGTCCCAAAGCACTCACAGGCAGCCCAGTCCTGGCGCATCAGTCGCTCCAAGCTGCAGTCAGAACAGGAGATATTCTCCCCTCCGTGTCCAGACTGCGCACAACTCAAGCGCCAAGCTGCCGCAGGCTCTTAAGTGAACCATAATATTAAAAACCAAACCAGACTTAAGAAAGCTAGAGTAAAATAATAATTAAAAAAACCCTAAGTAACTGCAGTGTTTCTTTTGGGTTACTTTTTGCCGGTCCCAAGCGCAGATAAAGTAAAATAGTTGGAATTGTAACATTAAAAAAACAAGAATTGACAGAAGAAAGTTCCTTTGTAGTTCTAAACATATAGTGTGTTTTTTTTGTTTTACAATTTTTTCCCCTCTCTCATGAGATTACTTCCCTCTCCTACAGCCAGAGCCGGCTCTACCCATTTTTGTGCTCTAGGCGAAATTACGTTTAGGAGAGGTGTCTGTGGGTGCTGGCGGAGAAAGAGGGGGGGGGGTTCACTTTATTGTGACTTATGACAGATTCATACAGAGAGAAAAGCCAAATAAATAACTTCTCTTTAGAAAACGAGCTCAAAAATGGCTTGCAGCTGCGCCCCCTGCAGCAAATGGCGCCCTAGGCGACCATCTAGTTTGCCTATGTTTCTCCAGTCCTAACTTCCTGTTTCCTCAGGGCCAGTTTATCTGCTAAATAATTACTCTAACTGGTTCTTACTGTTGTCATTTCATTTTTGTGAACAAAATGCCTTTAAAGTTTGAGCTGTGTCCTGGTAGAGTGATCGGAGGTAACCATCCATGCTTCATCATCGCTGAAATAGGACAAAATCACCAGGGAGACATTAAAATTGCCAAGAAGATGATAAAAATGGCAAAGGTAATACAATTTACACTGAAAGACAACGCATTAGTTTCTTGATCTATTGAGAACTTAATTTTAAATTGATAACACATCATGCACGTGACCATGTTTTTTTCTCCAATTTAACACCTCACATATTGTGGAACATATATATACAAGTATCTCCGAAAGATTCTTGTCAAAAATTATTGTCGTGTTAAATTATCCGATCTTTGAATGGAGTTTGGCGTGAATATTCATACCCGGCACTTAACGTAGCACTTAGTGACCACACCGGCGTCTTATTAGCTACTGTGTTAATAACGTTACTGAAACCACTCTATATGCCCATTTTTGTTCATGCAACTAAACTATTACTAACAACATTTTAATTGTTTGCAATATCCTAAATCCTGAAAAAGACTAATGTAAATTGGACATTTCATTGTCTGCAGAAAGCTGAAGTGTAGAAACAGCGTCTCCTCCTGTATGTAGTAACAAATTACATCAGTAGTGGATCGTAGGAACCTAGAGTATTACTAAAAGATGATTCACGATTCTATATTTTTTCTTTATATCCACCTTGATAGGAGTGTGGGGCTGATTGTGCCAAATTCCAGAAGAGTGAATTAGAGTTTAAATTTAACAAACGAGCCTTGGAGCGTCCTGGAGATACCAGAGAGACCGTGATGGAGGATGTGGAGGAGGACGAGAGCGTCACGCCAGACGTGATGGACAGAGACTGGAAGAGAGTTTTGAAATCAGTTTAAAAACGCACTTAATGGGGAAGCTTGAGATGAGCTCAAGACATGCAGTAGGATCATGGTCATTTTGTCTGGTGCTGCAGAGATTTCTCACATTGATTTTTAGGGCCCTCTATTATTATCAATAATATTGATTAATGATCATTCACACACCTACTATAAACATATTTCAGCAATAAATAAAACCACAATGAGCTTTACAGTTGCAGAAGTGTTGTTTACATAATCCTATTGTCAGCCTGACATGTTTTTACCCCTCTGTGGTTTTTGCAATTGATTATCACTTTATATTCAAAGTGTTATAGTACTAGCTGGGATACTGAATGTCATAGACCAAAAGTAACAAAATAAACCAACATACAGTAAAATGCATTTACACGTCAATTACTTTATTATTTTTGGTTTTAAATAAACTGCAACAACAATGTGCAACAGCAATTTGAAGTGTAACAACAAAGTACTACAAAAAAATAAAAGTACAATTAAAATCACTTAATTATGTAAACAGTACTTCAATAATGAAAATAAACGAAAAAACAGAGAGTATAGAAATAGATCAAATTATTGGATTATCAGCTGAGGTTACAGCAGACACGGGCAGTGACTTTGTTCCTATATTTAGCGACTTTTCAGACCCCGCTAGCAACTTTATTTCAAAAAAAGCGACAACTTTTCAAGCGGCTAACTTTTACTTGAAATTAAAGGTTAAGAGTTGTCGATGTAAGGCAGTAACTCAAATTAACCACTAAGTGTCGCTGTTGGACCATGTATTTTACATTGTTTTGCACTATCCATGCCATAACTACTAAGCTGTAGTTATGGCACTTTACATTGTCATTAAATTATCGTACTTAATACCACCCATCCACCTATACTGTTCACCCGTACTGTTAATTAAGATGTTGAACTACGTTTCATCGTGACTTGAGTTACTTGAGTTTTACTCGTGTTTTATAGGAAAATGTTATTCCTAAAAGCGGCTACTTAGTAAACATAGTGCAGGATAAAGTATTTGTTTTTCTGTGTTTATCAGTCATGTGGGAATGTACTTTTATTTAAATTATTTATTTGGGGGAATGTTGTATTTGAGTTAGTCTCAAGCAAATCTTTGTTTTAAGTTATATTATTTTGTTTATTTCTCTATTTTGGTTTTGATTTCTTGCACAAGGTATTTGTTATTGAAATTGAGATGTTTGGTTATGCACTATCCCGTAAGGTGCTGGAGCCAACCAGACCCACTTGTATGCTGTGAAGTGAAAGTGACCACTGGTGTTGTCAGTCAATAAAGTGCCGCCCAGAGTCTCAGCCGCAATCCAGAACCCTGTGTCCGATGCCTCTTTCTGTCCACAACACTCCCCATCACATATCAGAAACACGCTCCCAGCACTTTGTTCTAACAATTCACTAACGGTGAGATTTAACATTTCCCAGCATGCAAAAATGACTATGGAAATTTGTATCTATGTACTATGAAATAACCATTTTATAAAGAAATCATTTAGAGAATCGTAAGATGTAGTTGTGAGTCTGAATATATCAAAACCAACACGATTTTTCATTAAAACTTGCTATAAGCAGGACTCAGACTAAATTTTGGTCAAAGGTTAAAAGCAATGTGTCACGTCTGCTCCATCCTTGTGAATGAAGATAAATATCTACAAACAAAAGACAACCTGTTATTAATTTCAGCATAGATTAACTGTTTAATAATTGTGATGATCAGCTCATTTCCAACATTACAAATAAATAATATTCTTATTTGTGTCCCTGTTGTCTAATTTTAGGACTTTCATGAAAATAACTGAACCGGATTCACAAACCTTCAAGCACCACTACTCAGAGCAGCCACAGAATCATGTTAAAAATGACAAGACAACAGCTTTCATTCACTTTACTGATATTGAATTCAAATGGACAGTGAGCACGCATGGTCAAGCAACAAATGGCTAATATCTAGTTCTCTTTAAAACCACAACTGTCTAGTTTCAGTCACATAAATGTTATATATACTGTATATATATTTCCATCTGTATCTGTACATAGGAGCACACATAGAGTACATACACACATACTGCTGAGGTTTAAACATACAAACAGGTCACATTTATTGTAATGATTGGACTTTACTCAGTTCCAGACTGGATAGGGGAGGAGATTTTTCAAAAGGAAATGCATAGATTGGAAAATTTAACACAATATGCCATAAGCAGGCTCTACCCACACACACACTGTTCAAAGTACACACATGGAATTTGAAATCTTGTTTTATAGTTTGGTCCTTAAAAAAAAAATTTTTTTAAAGATATTTTTTTATATGGGAAAACATGGAGGGATGCACTGGAGGGCAAAAGGGGAATAAAACCATTTAACATCAACCCTTGTAGGTTAAGACTGACAGGGTAAGAGTTAGACTACAGCATTGTGGGAATGATATTGTTTGGAGGCCATGTGAAGCAGGGTGTAGTGTAGCTGTAGGCCCAAACAAACATCAGCCCTTCCCTTTTAGTGTCCCAACTCACCATCCTTACACAAGTGTTACACAAGACCACAGACCATAAAACATGGTGCAGATGTAAATGATCTTCATTTTGGTTCATTTAACGACAAAGAGGAATTACAAGCTTGTGATTGGTCTGTGGAAAAGATGCACACAGACAAAATCCTATCGGGGCAGAAGATGGTGAGCTGGTGCTTTGAGGTTTATCTCTATAGCCCTGCCAGGAGAAGAAAAAGAAATCAGCTGTGGAAGGCAAAGATATGGACAGAAAGGATGTAGGCCCTTGTCTTCAGAATACAGACAGTGGGACCTTGTTCGTTCGGTTGGTTGATTGGTGTGTAATGATAGAGGATGATTTGGAATGATGTCCTGATCAGCCTTGGTCGTCTAGCGGACGAGCGGGGACTGCTTCAGGGAGATGAGGACGGAGCGCAGGCGGGACACGTCTTTGGCCTGCTTGCTGGACTTGGGGTTGAAGTCGCAGAGACGAGCCACCCGCTCCCACTCTGTGCCGGGGTTGTTCTCATCCAGATCTGAAATCATGGCCTCCTCAGCCGCCCTACAGGCAACAAGAAGAGCAAAAGGAAATAATACAGAACAGACAACAGTCAGTCAGGGAAGAGGTATGATACACATAGAGCCCAGAGAAAGTCCTCTGCTGATTATGTCACAAATTCTGGTGGAAAACTCAAGTGTTGACTCTGGCATGATTTGCTAGAGAGATTAAATTTTAGTACACGTTTTTGTTAAGATTTGGGAAATGGTCTCCTAATCTGCAAATGTCACATTTCACGAAGAATCTGTCACTTGTTTTCTTGACTTAGTGAGACTTGTTTCAGCAGAGTCTCCCTCAGAACAGCACAGTCATCACCACACAGAAACAGATATCCATCTGTCTTTAGGTTCATAAAGATAAACAAGCTACAACAGTTTCATTACCTGTGGCATGCCCCCAACTTCGCTTACACATTATAGTAGAGTCATGTATTTTCAACTATCCACAATAATAAGGGGAGATACAATGATGAGAAATCCAAAGAGAAAATAAACTGAAGCTAAAAGTAAAAATAAAGTGTAAGGCCTGATAAGCATTTTGGTTGGTTAAAAATGCAGTTCTGTACAGAACTGGGGGTGCCCACACCCGTACACTTCAACTTGCCCTGTAGTTGCATATTTACAATTTTGTCTTTCCTCTGCATAAATCAAGTATAGGGATGATGACATCATCTGTATACTTGCCCTTCATTAAAAGGGAACAATAGTGGCAAGTTCAGATTTTTTAACCAAGCCCAAAAGAACTGGAAGCACTACTGGGCCTTAGCCATGCATTTTGCTGCAGCTGAAAAGCGGTTTGGCAACGAATGCGTTTACTTTGACTGCATGGATCATAACTGCAGAACTGATCAATTAATATCTTGTTGGTGACAGTTGTTTAAAACTTGGCGAGTTGTTTTTAAACCATCAAAAACAAAGAGATGTTTACATTACAGGACTTACCACATTCTTGAAATTATAACACAAACGTTAAAAAAAAGAACAAAAGAAAAAAATAAAAATTAAAAATGGATCAGTGCCACTCTCACAATACATTGAGATGCAAGCCACAGATTATGGCTAAACAACTTCAAAACCCCATCACACCCAACCCAGAAATTCCACTGCCAAAATGGACCTCTACTTAAAAGGTCTAACCACCCCCACCTGCAAGCACAAAGTCAGCTAACTAACTAAAACACAGTACACAAAGCAAAATGGGGGATGAGAAGCCAATGAACATTCACTGTCACAACCAACTACAAATACACAAAGGACTAGAAAGACCACATCACAGTAGGGACACTCTACCCAAACCTCTATCTAGGCAGTGGTTGTAACTGTTGAGCTAAAAAACTGACTGTGCAACTTATCTAACACAC
Organism: Ctenopoma kingsleyae; assembly: GCA_032353495.1. Lineage (NCBI taxonomy): Eukaryota > Metazoa > Chordata > Actinopteri > Anabantiformes > Anabantidae > Ctenopoma > Ctenopoma kingsleyae. The sequence continues at coordinate 17,201,910 of JAUBNQ010000001.1, read as the reverse complement.
ACACACACACATGCGCGCACACATGCACGCACACACACACACACACACACACACACACACACAGAACTGCATCTAGGCCCTTGACAAAAATAAAAGAGTATTTGGAGGTTCTGGGGTTTTATATTTTTACTTAACTGGTCTAGGCGGTAGCAAGGATGGTTAATGTGTGTGCTTTAAGGTGCATAGGAAAAGAAAACAGGGAGAAACAATTTCACAAGTCAGAATTTAGAAGAGAGAGGGGGGAGGGGATGAAATGAAAAACAACAAAAATGAGCTGAATGCAAATGTTAAAGCCAGCATGCAAAAAGCAACAATTTTTAGATTTGTGTTTTTGTTTTAGAAATATGTGTTATAGAAAGGTTAGTGTGCAGCCTTTGGTTGAGTGAATGTCTCTGTATTTACTATTTACTGTGCTAGGCCATATTTCATTCAGGTACACATAAAAACATTATGGTTCGGGGTCTCATTTATAAAACAATAGATTATATTTATGTTTATCTCAGAAATGTCCGAATATAAAGACCTAAATTAGGGCTGCACTGATCTGATCAGATATCAGCCCCGACATTACCTAAAAAGCTGGATCAGGTTTCAGAGAATGAGGTTGATCTAATCATCAATTCTATGTTTGCAATTTGTGCTACATCAGCAGCATGTGCAGCATGCTATTAACAACTTGAAGACGGCCAATGACTCTGCTGTATGGGGGTGTGTTATTTCACACTTGCTATGCCGACAGGTTCAACAACTACTTGTAATATCTGCAAAGGAAATGTTGTGCAAAATACAACGCAGCAAACTTATTCAAGCACCTCCGAAAACATAAAGCTAAACAGCGCAGAATTCCTACAAATGAACTAGAGGAGACAATCTGACCAAGCACTTAACTTTGGAAGATGCACAGCAAAGAGGTGAAAAACTTATTTTCAATTTCAGTTGCTATATTATAAAGCGTTTTCACGATACAGCAGAGCTCACACTCTGATATTACCTGGACTTTATATTAGGTGGCTCGCAGGATTAAGTCCAAGTAACCTGCAGGCTGTCTGACTTGGATATTGGCCTTCTCACATGCAACTCATCACAGTAATAATAACCATAAGTATACAGTCCAGTTATTGGAATTGAAAAACTCAGATCAGTGCCCTAACCTAAATCAGCCAAAAATACACCCAAATCTCAAGGAATTAACACCAGTTATTGGGCTAATTGTGCTAATTGTGTATAGTTCTCACTTTGTGAAAAACATTTACAGACATTGTTCAGTGATTATGTAAAAACTGCTGTGTGGGTGGTGATATTCGTATCTTTGAAGACCATTTGTTCTTACTAAACGTTTATAAATGAGACTCCTAATTACAGGCTCGCACAAAGCATAATGAATTCCATCTACACATTAATAATACTGACCTTGGAAAGCAAAGCTGGTGAATAAAAAGAAACAAAACATGTACAGAACAATGTAGGTTAATGGATAATCGCGAGTAATTTGAGCCAAACCAAAGGCTGCACAGTTGAGGCTTCTGAATAGCTATGCAAATTAGCATGTCATCCTGTAGGACAGCAGTAGCTACGGTACAGAGCAGCTTTGTTAAAGCATGAACACAGCTCTGTTTGAAGCAGTTGTGTATCCATACCATGACCATAACAGTATATCTGATGTTCTATAACTTTTAGTTGCAGTCTACAAAAACATTATACTATGAAAAGCACATCAAAGAATGGTTGTATGAAATAGAGCGTTATTCAGTGTCAACTGGACTTGTTTTAGTTCCTTCAAGACGTTTCACTCTCCATTCCAGAGGGCTTTCTTCTTTTCAAGGAACTAAAACAAGTCCAGTTGCCACTGAATAACCTTTTTTGGGATAACCATGACCTGGATGACAGAATCTTCACAGAGAGAAATAGAGGGTATGACAGAAAACAGTGTCTATAAATTAGAGGATGTAATATATACTGCTAGATGACTGTTCCAGCTTATTGAACACACGTTAGAAAATTTTAATATATTGCATGTTAAATTCAGCACTGTTCTATTCTGCACACAGGCCTTGTCTTTACATGCATGAGCAGCTGTGGCCATAAATATGGGAAGTCTGACTTGTAGAAATTTGGAGGATGGAAGGTGACCAACAACTCTGCACACTGAGTGGTGACATAATCTTATTTTTTATAAACTCTAGATTTAGGTTTATGGGATATTAACGCAAACACCACATCCACATAGAAACACACAACTGCTTCAAACATGTCTAGAAGCTCATCCTCCTGGATAATATTTTGTAGGAATTAATTTGGGGAAACTCACAAATATAAAGTAGAAACATAACACTTTTCTGTGATACTCCATACAGTTGATACAAGCAACTGTTAATTGTAGGTAACTAATGGAATGTATCTGCAGAATGTTTTGCTGAAATGAGTTTAGGAGTATTAGTATGGTAGTGAATAATAGATGGAAAATCAACACAGGCACATTTATGATTTAAATTGATGTCTATTGACATGATTCATGTTTGGCACCTAGTGCCTAGTGGCATGCAGTCATTCACTTTACTGAAATATACTGAGGCATCCACTCACAAATCACATGCAGACATGTGGGATGACATTTTTTACTTTAAAGATTAAAACAGCTACAAGCTAGATAAGAGTGACAATTCTAAACACAAGTAGTTCAATATGAAAAACTAAACGATGAGATGAATATGATGTGAAAGGTTAATTTGCTTGAAGGAGGTGACGATGGAGAAAACATAAGCAAATCAAATGAAAAGGAGGATGTTAGTTGGAGCAACATACACATAACCAATGAGTTCAGAGAAGGGCTGCTTGTAGAAGTCTTCATCCAGCACTCTGGACAAACATCCGCCCAAACGACAGAGCAGCAAGAAGGCAGGAAAGAAGAGAGACAGCGATAAAAGGGAGAAGAGGATGAAAACACAAGTATTATAGGTTACCACACAATAATATGCTCAGGCATATATTCAAAGGCTCAGGTTTTCTGGAAGGACTTCTAAATGCAGTGTCAGGAGATTTCAAAGGCTCAGATAGGTTCTTAGCTGATTGTGTCTGCACCCTGAAACATTTTAATTTTCTGGTGATCAAACCATCAACACCATCAGCTGTTCACATTTAAAACTAACTACATAACTGTGAGAATGACAGATCAGACGGCATCAAATGTTTTCCACCTTCTGAACTGATTTGTAAGTTACATGAATTGTCACTAAACTGTGAAATGAAAGCACCTCTTAATCTCTTAAATATTTAAATTGGCATATGTGAGAACTAAGTGACCCCTTCTATATTTCAAATTAGGTTTTATTTGACTGATGGTCAGGCAAAACATGCTATTTCAATATACTGATTTAATCTCTGGTTAGCTGTGAGGATAGATATCTGTGAATTCTAGGTTTTTAAATGATTAAATGATGATTAACTCCCTTGCAAATTAAAAAAGGAAGTGAAAGTAACTGCTAGTTGCAGCCTTAACTCTATGGAAAACAGGCACCATACTGTACCATCTATTTACAAGTTATGTCAGTTGCCTATGTATATTTACCAGTAAATATACCAGTAATTTGAACTGTTCCATTTGAAAGTATAGAGCTGCAAGTCATTACCACCAAACACAGGGTAGCCAGATTAATACAGAGCCGTGGCTGCTGCTACTTTATAATTAATAGGGCAACAGGGCTACATTACAGTTCAAGAGAACTGAGACAGAAACTGTGCCAAAGCAGCTCTGCAAAATGAGACTTACCTAGGTCTGTTAAAGCACCTTTAAATAGTATTATTATACATATTTAACATGAGAAAATACATTGTCATTGTCATGTTTTGTTTTGTTGACTGTAATGGATACTATATAATCATGGACTTCAACTAAATATGAATGAATTAACCAAGTTGTGCTAACACCGGATAATTATAGTGATGTATGTTGTGTTTGGATATCCCTGAGGCTAAGGTGGACCTATTTCTTTTCTTCCTAGACTGTACACATTGAGCCAAACTTTAGTATTCAGTTGCTGTACATTCTCACCCAAGTCTCAAGACTGCTGCTAGAGTCTAAAACATTTTTGTCCAAAATTGTAGATTGTAGTAAATCCTACACATCACCGTAGCCTTTTTTGTCTAGACAAACTTCTGATGTGCTCTTTTTCACAGTAATTTTAAGCATGTATCATCACCACTGATCCTTGTGTCTATCCCTCCATGAAGCCAGTACCTGTTACTGGTTTTGGTTTTCTCCAACTGCTCATTCTGCCTGGCATGCCACTCCTCCAGCTCCACCTTGGCCTTCTCCTTCCACTCTACCTCCTGCTTGCGAGAGTTGGCGTCTGAGGAGGGAAATGAATGACACTAAACATCTCACAGAACAATGGGGTCTATCCTCTTCCCCTATAAAATGATTAGCTCTGTGCTTACCAAGCACTTCCAGTCTCTCTCTTTGCTCCTCTCTCCACTTGCGTAGGCTTTCAGGTTCAGCCTGCAGTCGGTCTGCATTGGAAATTGCTGAATAGGCATCTGACGGACCATTGCTTTCCTGAGAAACAAGAAAAATAATGATGAAAAGCTAATATAACAATGTGAGTAACAGAAATATGGTTAAGAAAAAGTCCATCAACATGAATTATTGAATTACTCATCTTTCTTAAGATGGAATTTACAAGTACATTTAGAACCAGCTGTGTAGACAGTTTTATGCCCTGTTCTCAGTTTGCATATAGTATATGCCTGTAAATGTTAGCTGTGTGTTGTTTAAGTAGCAGTATTTAAACTAAATATAGCCCACTTTGGTTTTTATCAGCTTAGCTTCTCTCACTGCCTGAAAGATGTCCTGACAGTGCAGAAAGCAGCAATGTTGCAATGACAGCATAGGAAAAGGAAGCTGGAGTGAATCAGAAACAGATGGATACTCCAACCAAGGTTGGTACTTATTGTAGTTGACACTGTAGACACTGCTTTTCTGTGCAGTGAGGGTTGATTATGAGCACTTGGTAGGTTAATTTCAGTTTTACATCTAGATTAACTGGCTCAACTGCGAAGGTTGTCTGGTCTCAGCAACTACTTTGATGAGTTCAATGTTATCATAACATAAAAATAAAGTAGAATCCATGTTGCAATAAACTTGAAGAGTTGTGTCATCATACAACGGCTTCAAACACCATCTTTGTGTTGAATTGGCACTTTTTCACTTGGCAATGTATTTTTTCTATCACTGCAACATTAGAAAACAAGCATCACTTTTGTATAGTTTGGCTATTTACCAAAAGAGTGACACCAGTCTCCTGCCAAAAATCATCTGCAGAGTCAGTAGAGCCAAAAAACACAGCTCAAGAGACACCAAGCAAAAAGCCTACACTAATAGATCAGAGACAGAATCTGTTGTTATCAAAGCAATGCCTTTACATGCAAAACACAGAGGTACAGTCATGGAGATAGAAGAATTATTCCAATTTAAGAGCTAAATTATTAAGAAAAATTACAAACAGAAACTGTTACCCCGTGAAGCTCTCCGTTGACAGTACCAACTAAAAAGAGAAGGAAAGTAACTGTTAGAAATCAGACAGGCAGACAAATGAAACCATAAACAGGATTAAATAAATCTGGCAAGAACAACCCTTGTAATGACTACACCTTGGCTGGCTGGGAAAATGTCCTCACGTAAAATACTCAAGATTTTCATACAGACTCACTGATCACTTTATTAACGACATCTGTACAATTATAAGTTAAAGGCTATAGGTTAAAATTTATTTTTTTGTAACGGTCAGAAAGGTGATAAATCTACTACATGTTTATTATTGAGATCACAGTGGGTGTAGTCATAGTGGAGTGCATTACATCAGGAGGTGTTGGGCTAAACATTAGAAACACATAATATGACCTTAGCAATAATAAACACATAGTAGACAAATCACCTTTCTGACAGTTTAAACAAAAGTCAAATTCATGACAGAGTTGTTGTACTGGATTGCATTAGACTGTACAGATATACCTAATAACGTGGCCAGTGAGTGTATTTGTTAATATGCTATGTCAGCATTTGTGACCAGCCACAATAGCTAAACCACTATGAAGCTACAGCTTCACGGAAATGAGGCAGTCTTGACCAAAGGTCACAAAGCCCCATCAATTTTCTCTTGCGGCAGTAATGTGAGCTGGTGAAGACAGCTGCCAGCAACTTGCTAATGTTAACGTTAGTCAGTCTTAATGAGAAGTAGCCTTAATGAATGACGAAGGATACGAACTGATGTTATCAGACAGCTTCATTCATTTTAGAAAAGCGAGAGCCACAGCCTGGATTATTACACGACAAATATTAACTAGCTGTACTCTTTCTGAGTGATCATTTTACGAGCTGGTCTTCGCTTGGAGTCTTTACATGACATAAATACTGGTTATTATTAACGTTAGCTAAACCGACTTAGCTAATTCGCTAGCTCGGCTAACGTTAGCAAGCTGGCTAAAAGACCATCAACCATTTGAGAGCAGGCTAACATTTAATGGAACACTTATAGTTTATAACAAGCGTAAGATCATACAATAGAAGCTAAGTCAACTACACACACTGTATCAGCGCTGAAGAAAGTCAAACTGTCTCCGCTTGCCCCGCAGCGGTCACCCACCGTTGGAGTCTCCCAGCGACGAGGGGACCTCTCCACCGTCCAGGATGCTGAAACCTTCGTCGTTTTCAATCCCCGCGATTTCGCTCTCCTGCTGGGCCAAAAACGCAGCAGCTGGGTCCTCCTCTGAACCGACACCGTTTCCAGCGGCGGGCGCGTTCAGCATGTCAAAGTCATCCATGTTTATGTGTACTTGTGAGAGTATAAATATAAAAAACACAGAGCAGGTGTACCGATTTACCGAAGCCGATTAGCTCAACGGGCAGAAGGACATGAAAAAAAAGAGTAGAAGCTATCGAAGCGGAAACGGATGTACAGCCAATCACAAACCAGGATGGTTGACTGACAGTAAAACGGACCAATCAGACAACAGCTGCCTCAAAATTGGACCAATCAAATGTTTGGACCTTCCTGCAATAGGGGTCCCGTGACATGTTACGTGCCCAGAGTAGATATGGAAAAATCCGCAATCTAGTGAGAGAGAACAAATTTGTGTGAGATGTTAAACTAAAAAAATGCTCAATAAAAAAACAGAAACGAAACATTTTATTATAAGTGGATTATATAAATTGATAAAGATCAAAAGGATATATTAAGTTTATGTAGCCCCCCTGATTGTTGTTTATACTTCTTTGGATGTTGATTTCTATCCTCTACGAGAGTTTGTATTGTATTGTTTTTTAAAATGTTAATAAAATAAAATAAAATAGTGTTTCACGTGACGTGCAGTGTTCTGTTTGCGTCACAAAAAGACGATGATACATAATATTGGTCTCGAGAGATAACATTTCTTTCACATGTGTGTTCTGTCAAACACTAGTTAGGCGATTCTTTGGCTTTGGTCTTTACAACTTTGGCAACACATAGTTTCCAGCCTTAAGCGCAATACGATCGTGGTTAATTATTACTTTACTTTACTTTACTTTACTTAGCAGACGCTTTTATCCAAAGCGAACTAATTATTAACAGCTCCCACAATCTAAAAGGGCTTGAGTGACAGTCAGTACTCACCTGACTCAATGTATGTAGCCTA
>JAUBNQ010000001.1:17159329-17188332 GCA_032353495.1 Ctenopoma kingsleyae | reverse complement strand
GGATATCAGAAATTAAGAGTTAGACAATATCGGTATATCGGATATCGGTAAAAAAGCCAATATCGAACATCCCTAGTTAAGATTAATCAGACTGATAATATGAAAACAAATATCTTCTCACTTTAACAGTATTTTTGTCTTTCAGCTGCCACAATCCTCTAATTTTCAAAACAATAATTTGTGCCAGATGATGAACTCAGAACTACAACCATGCAAGAGGAAGCAGGTTAACAGTAATCTGTTTTTTAACCTCCTCACCTGTCTCTCTGCCCGTCTGCCTTGTTCCCAAGTTAATGACAGGCGTGCCAAAGGCCCCGGCTTCTCGCACTCCACAGCTGCTGTTTCCAATCATACAGCCAGCGTGGCAGACTAGCTGGATGAACTGCTCGAAGGGAATGTGCTTCACTGCTCGGAAGTTGGGATGCTGCTCGATGCCCTTCTTGCGCATCACACGCACCATCTCCTTACTTCCTGTTTACATCAGAAGGTGTAGGTCAAATGACAAAATTTTTTCAAATTAACACAATCTCATTAATCCAAGTTCTACTTTGACAAAGCAGAAGAAAGCTCAAACTAACCAGCGTCAATGTTGGGAAAGAGGATGAGGGTCCTCTTGTTGAAGGAGAGCAGGGCATCCAGCATCAGTCCATAGATCTTAATAGAGTGTTGGATGTCTGTAGTGACAGGATGCTGCAAAGCCACAATATAACCTTCCTGCACCTTGTCACCTGCAATATGAATACAAAAGCACACGTCACTTACAAACATACCTTAATGTCTCACACTATATTGTTGTCCATCTCTGCATACCCAGCCAGCTCTTAATAATATCCATGTAGTCCTCTCTGTTCTGAGATGATAGAAGCTTATCATAAGAAGGGCACCCAGCCAGCAAGATGCGAGAGTGGTCCTCACACATGGCAATTAGGTGCTGCTCTGCCCTGCGTGTGCAGCAGGCGTGGTAATGAGCCAGTTTACTGATGGCATGGCGGATTGAGTCATCAATCGTACCACTCACCTAGGAGAAGAAGCGAGGAATAGAGCCATTGTTTGTTGTCATCTGGTACCACTTACTGTCAAGTTGTTTTAAATCAAGTGAATTCTAGCTTCTGCCATTATTTGACATTTATACATATTTTGGAGTGTATCTGCATACATGAATGTCTTTTACACATTAAAAAGATGAAAATACAAAAAGAAAAAATTCCAGCATACATTGTACAATGTATAATAGTATAAGTACTCAAATTTATGACTAAACTATCACAAGCAGCTTCTCTTATAAAGCTCAAAAGAGTTGCCTTCTCACCTCTCCTCCCTCCAGATGAAGTATTCTAATGTTCATCAGTGCTGCAGCAGTTGCCAGAGCTAGTGCATCAAAACGGTCACCGTGGACGACCAAGATGTCAGGGCGCAGTCTCTGCAAAACGTCAGGGAGTTTCACCAGTGCCAGCCCAACGCTCTCCACCATGGCTGCCTCATCCTCTCCTCTCACAATAGTGTGAAGCTTAGAGCCGATGTCAAAGTCATCCTGCTCAATCATACGAAATGTGTTCCTACAGAAGAAAGCAGGTCAAAGAGAGGAAGACAGATTTAGTAATTTCATCACAATCACAACAATTAATCCAAACTGAATTCTGTGAGATTGAAATTTTGTGCGATCAGTTTTCTGGAAATTTGATGTACCCTCTGCACTGTACCTGAGAACCTCACACCTGAGCTGCCAATGACAGAGGCTGCTAACACTACTAAGTGTTACTTGCTTAACATAAACACCACACACAAAAGCAGTAGGTTTACTGGGACAGAGAGGAAATATCCAACTTCTGGGGTATGGGGTATTGTGTATAATTCTGTGGTTTCAGGGAGTTGCTATTGCTATGTTGGAAACTCCATGCAATTCTGAGAGTGGATGTCTACAAAAGTTACTAGGGACAACAGACAAAACAAATGTCTGTGGCACAGTCTGTTGCATCCAGATCTGTTACATGTGCTTAAAGAATCAAGGTGAGTTAAATTAAATAAGCATGGTTAGTGGTAATGTTAGTGTAGCATGAATCACAAAGTGATAGAAGTGTGCTTGCCTGTTTATGATAAACTGTGTTTGCATGTGTGTGTCTGTGTGATAAAGTCTCAAATAAAATGTATAAATATGGTTTTGTAAGTTATAAGCTATTTTTCACTCTTTTTTTTTACAGTTTAAAAAAGCTACTCCAAAATCAGGCATTTTAGGCCCCAACACTGCCCCCAAAAAGTCTGTAAAATTCTGTAAGGACTGATAAATTAACTAATTTTTCCCCATGATATAGTATTGTGGACTGTTGTGTTAACTTCAACATTAACATTTATACACTACTTCATTGCTGTAGGACAAAAGGATTTTTAGCTGGATACTTCAGTTCCAGTTGGTCTTACCCATAGTCATCAATCAGATGTGAGCCCAGCACCACAACTTCCAGTTCAAACTCGTCAGGGTGGGATTTGATCCCAGACATAATAGGGGCCAGCTTGGAGTAGTCCGCTCTGTTGCATGTTGCAACACACACTCTCAGCTTTTTCATACACTAAATAAAAAAGGACACACACACAAACACACAAACCGTTTGTTGATTAAACACAACCACAACACAACTTATAAACACAACATATAGAAAATTCTCCTCAGGGATATTACCATATCAACACAATCTTGCACTTTAAATACAGAAAAAAAATTTAAATATGTGTTTCTGCTTTTCAACAACTATAAGGTAGTCATATTTCCACAATATTCATGTCACAACAAAACCTAAAGTCATACCTGATTCTGTTCTTCCATCTTCTCTCTGTTCCTTTGCATTCTCAGATAGTAAAGCTCCTACAAAAGAAAAAACAACAGACAGACTTAGATTCAGAAACAAGTTTGTAAAGTGTAACAGTATCCATTGTTTTCAATACAAACCCACGCAAAGGTGATACTCACTTTGACCTTCCAAATATTCAGATTCGGAAGCATGAAAACACAACAAAACGCCACTAAAAATGTTTTGTATTTTACATGACGAACACACGTTTGAAATGTTTTTCCGGAATTAAGAACCATGCTGTAAGGCAGTGTTTTGAATGGCAATGCAAAGGTCACACTCATACCTGCTACAAACTGGTTGACTGACTGGAGGATACTTTACAATACCACTACACTAATACTTACCTAAATCTGAACAAGCTGCCTATTGCCACTATGTTTCAAACATTTTTGGCATTTGAATAGAGTCTCCTGATGTTTCCTACTGTGACATATGTCTTGACAATCCTAATATGTCACGACAATACAAACTATGTTACAGCGTAACTGGTAATGAACCTTTGGATGAGGATGGCTCTTCTCATTCAAATCAGAATCCTCATTTTACAAACACTTGCTGCCATCTGCTGCTGTTAACGCATTATGACAGGTGCACTTCTAATGAAGCACTCAAAGGCTACACACGCATAAAAAAATATATATATAGGAAAAATCTGAATAAATGAGCAAAGAAACATAACAAATGCAGATGCTTCCACACAGGTGGTACAACTGAGCAATAAACATCCAATCATGCGCTGTCCATCGACACCAGACAACAGACTTAACCAGATGACAGAATCAATGCCAAAGTGCACTTATTCTAAAAGTGGTGCCACATGATGTCCCAGTACCTTAATAAAACACTTCTTACTACTAATCTTATTTTATACTCTAGTTCATTACTTGTGTGTAGTTCTTAAGAATAAGACCATACAAATCAAGAAACCCTTATGTTATTATGTATATTTATCCAGGGTGGTAAATCACAGGGAGCATAAATTCCAGACTGGATTGAGTGCTTTGAATTTACGAAACTCCGGGGGTTAGTCACAGACAGAGCTGCAGTTCACTGATGTGCCCTTCTTGGAACAGAGAGAAGGGGTCATTGACATCAGAACGAACAAACAAAAAATAGGGTTCCCACTGTGGGACGAGTGTTAAATCATGTTTTGCATGTTGTGATCATCATGTACAACAATCAAATCTTATTATATTGTACTTTAAATACTGTCATGACAGGCTTGGAAAGTATTTTGTTCTTTACAGAGCTTGTTATTGTGTATTGTAATGATTTATTTGACTGGTGTAAGTACACTGCAAAGTAATGTCAAATGTAGAATAACTTACAAGAGACAATGGAATCAAACTGACCCACCCAAAAGGGCCTGGATGCTCCTCAGAAAGAGAGAAAACCCAAAGATGGAGTGTAGGTTATTCAACTTGTCTTTTACCCTTTTATGTGTCGGCCTAAGACAAGTAATGCAGTGTTGCTCAATTATTGACTTGGACAATAGGTAATGAGAATAACTTTTTGTATGTGACTTTTTACATGTAATGTTTTTTTTTTGCCACTGTTCAACAGGTTGTACCAGAAACACCTGACGGCAACAAAAAATCACAGAATTACAAAATACTTGTGTGTGTTTAAGTAAAAACAATGGCAACGCCTGAATGCTACTCTTTCTTGTTTGCGTTGTTCAAGATAAGCAAGGGCAATCCACAGCAAGACAAGAGACGGATGGCTTCGGACCTTGAAGCATTTTTCAGGAATATTACTACCACAATGCCTGACCCTGTACAACACAACTAAAATAACATGCAAGCACACTGAATACATGATCAGAACCAGAGCAGCAAGTGGGTCAAATTCTCTCATCTTTCTATAATTTCCTAATGTTGACACCAGCTAACAACAGAAACAACATAAAGAGTCACACACTCCTAGATACAAGGACATACAGTATGTTATTTGTTGCAGCTTGGTTTGCTCCATAGTGTATCAAACAAACCTTTCCCTCAGGTGAAAATCAGGTAACCTGCACTGCAATCACATGAAATATGTCATTTCATCACAATGTTAAACACAAGAAATTGGTAAAAGAAAGTGGATTTTGGTCAGGGAACATGTGCAGAATGTCTCCAGCCCAGTCAGCAAGTAATATGTGATAAGCTACAGCCAGACTTTACATTTTTTAGCAGACCATGGTTAACAGAAATAAATTAATATAATGTGACCAATGATTTTGGTTGGACTTTATCACATAATCTAAATCTTTATCACTCAAATATCTTTAAGTTAGTGTAGATAAGTTCTTGTCAACAGTTGCACCATCTTGTGGCAGCTTACTTTCCATTTTAGTACGAGGACTGATGTCTCCTCTGTTAAGATTACATTACAAGGATGTTTTCCATTACATAATCTCTGTTGAACGTTGATTTTATGTTAATAATCACCTGCTCATCATCATCACCACGACGTGAAGTTATCACATCTGTGTGCCAGAGTCAAAGCAATGTTAAGACTCATCCCTCACTGCTGACAGTGTTAAGGGGTGTTTCTCTCAGTGGATGCCATTCCTTTCTACAACTCTCATGTGTCAGGTCACACACACTAAATCCTCTGATTTACTCTGAATCTCATTCATCACACTGTGGCATCTACTCAAGCATCACAAGACAGTATCAGCTGCTAGCGTTATGGTATGGGGGCAGGGATGCATGCAGAAAGCAAAGGCTGAACAGGCTGCTCTAAGGATGACAGAGCAAAAGAGGCAGATACTAACATACAGAATCAAAAAGGAAACGAAAAACAACAAGAAAGAAATGATATATGGAAAATAAAGACAAAAGAATATGAGAGGGAACAGAAAAAGGCTATCTAACTCACATGGGGGTTTATGCACAAAGACCCTGGATGCTTTTCCATCCCACGCCTCTTGGCTCTTGGCTGAAAAAGAAAATCTCTAACGGCTTGTTTTCTAATCCTCTTTTTTTATTTCTTTCTTCAGTCTAGCAGCATTAGGCAACGGGCTAGCATGTGTAAGCCATGAAGCAGCAGAGGAAGAGAAAAAGGAAGAGAGCAGTAGGGTGATACAGACATACAGCTTGGGGGAGGGGTCATGAAATAAAGGGTTGGGCTGATTTGGCCTGAAGCTCATGATTGGCTGAGTAGAGGAAAGAACATGTGGCATCCTGCCACACATACAGTAGAGGAGACTGTGTCGGCTGCTGCCACTTCCATTACATTCTTTATATTTCTCTACCCACAAATGTCAGAAACAGTATGATCCAGATTAAATCTCAGAGATTCAGAAAATAATTTTATAAAAACCTCAAAAAGGTCTCGTTTCCATCACACCTAAAGTAAATTTTTTAAAGATTCAAGATTCAAAAAACTTTAATAATCCCAGAGGGAAATTATTTTGCCATATGACAGGAAAGAAAGAAAGAACCATAATCAGAAAAGATCAAAACCAACACAAATACTAAAAATCTAAGAATCTCATAGTTAAAGGAAACTGTTTCTTGATGAAAAAATGACAGGGACTGATTGATTTCTATGAGGCAATGAAAAGAAAACAACTATCAATACCTACAGCAACAACGTTGAGTGAGTGAGTTTCACAATCTTGAGTTTCCGGTACCTCTAAGATGCTCTTGTTTCATTATCTCTGTACGTAAAACTACAGACAAGCTTTAACCCTCATGCATCACTCTGCACATTTTTGTCCTGAATGACTCATTAGGGTAGTAAATTATCTGAGGGTTAAGAAAACGCAAGAGTAGTAGAAGTAGAAGAGAAGTAGTTTCTTCAGGTACGGGCGAGACAAATTCAAGTAATTATTTTTTATTATATTTTTTAACTGCAAGTCAAACTGTAAGTTGAATTACTATGTTATATTCCAAGTATCTAAGTAATATGCCAGGAAACAGAGATTGCACGTGTTTGACGTGCCAATCCAGTGCCTTGCTGGATGACAATGCATTGTGGTCTGGCAAAAGCTGGGCCAGTTTTTTTGGCAGAAATTCCTGTGTTGTTTTGCCCAACCTCTTTGTGTTAGCAGCCCTGTTGCTTTGATGAGCTGTCCCTATTCAAGTGAATAAGATGGCTGCATTTTTCCTGCAGGGCTACTGGAGATTCAAACTGGGTTTGAGTCTTTAATAAGTCAAGTCTGTTTACAATTCTGATTGTTATTCTATACAGTCCATCTTCTATACATCTATAATGTGTGGCCCTCTGTATAAACCAGACTGTCTTCTGCTTGTTATATTATGAATTTAAAATAGAAAATAGAAGTTAACTTTTTTTCATTGAGAATGTATTAGTTGGTCAATATGTGATGCATGAGGTTTTTCATGAGGAATGAAGTTTTCCACATTCTTCTACTTACTTTGCTAGTCATAGTATGCTCCAAAGTGCTTTACAAATAGTCAGGCTGACTTGTCCTCTAGTAATTAATGTTTTACCCAAAATTTCATTAGTGCATGAATTGAGATGTCCTGTTTTTTTCAGCCCTTGTTCATAATGCCATTATGAGCCTCGTTAAGCACTAAGTAAAACATGTTGCTAATGCCAATGTTAATAAAAGATTCTTCACTGTATACTTTTCAGGGCTGAGTTTTGGGTTTGGTTAATCATTCCATGAACAAATCAGTCTCTGTCCAGATCGGTACACTCCCACCAACCAGCACAGATAAGCTGACACAAAGTCATACTTTAACTCGGGCCTTCCCCGCATGCCTTCACTTTGGTCAGATTAGTCTTCGTTGTTAGTGACCTCGTATGGTCTGCCTTGTGGTCGGAGGTCAAATTAAAACAAAGTGTCAAAACTGACGTAGTCACATCTGATTCACAGGAGTGAATTTTACCCACTTCTTCTATGGCTCTCTGCTTATATAAGAAGTTCAGGTACCTGCAGGATTCTGTATTCCTCTATTTACAAAAAAGATTTCAAGGGAACTTTGTCATATATATAAATAATCACAGAAATCAATTAGTTAATACATTAACATGGACAGAATGATGTTAACTCTTAAGCAGATGCAGCAAGTATAAAAATGAGAGCAAATATTATTATTTTATCCAGTTTTTAAGGCATTGAACATTCTTCCTCCTGGCCCATCTCAACCAGTGTTAATCATATTCTTTAGTACTGCCTTTAGGCCAAGACATACTTTGAAGAAAAGCTGGCAGCAGCTTGACTATTGTAATTACTGCAACTACAGTCATTTGATCAAATACTGGGGTAGAAGTGTAGTTAGAGATTAATTATAGAGTCACTATTAATACCCTTGTAATGACAGGCACAGAACGTCATGTTACCACATATTCTGTAAGCCTGTATTTGACATGAGGGAACGGCACTGTTAGCGCCACCTCAATCCGCTGGCTGTAAAGATGAATGTAGAGTGTTTAAACTATGCTCTGTGTTGACACAGATGTGACATCCTGGTTTGCAACGGACACAGGCACAACGCATCAAACTAGACCAAATGCTGATCTGAGCATTAATTCAACATAGCTTTGCTCCTATGACGAAAAAGAGCAAACACACGTAATGAGCCATGAAATATACACTCAATGTGTTTCTCCACAGGATTATTATAAACTCTAACTGATATACAGTGGCTTCAGGAAGTATTCAGATCCTTCATGTTTGTCATGTTGTAGATTTCATTTTGAATGGATACTATCATTGTTTGCTTATGAGTCTACACCCAAACAAAACAAAAACACATAAATACACAGAATAAAATAAATAAACTGAATACTCTCATTTACAATATTATTCATACCCTTTGACGTTACATCCTGTTTGCTATAATCTTCTATTATGTGTTTAGAGTTTGATTGTAGCCTGCAGAACTATAGTTTTGCCACAGTCCAGCAATTTGTTGCTGTAAGTGTGAACAGGAGAGAAACAATGATAGTTACAAAGTGTGCACATTTCTCTTCAATCAGGAGAAAGTATTGGGAACTGAGTGAATTGTAGATCTGCTAAAAGAGTCAAGAACCAGTAAAACAGCAAACACGTGTAAAATATACATGATACAAGATTTCAGGGAAAAGAGCATACATGGGGAATGTAGTCAATGTCAGATAAGAGTATAAAAAAAAGAGTTACACGGAGAGATCCCAAAAGACAAGGCTTTCTCAAGTCTGACTGACTTAGCTGGAGTAGCAGATTTCTAAACCCTGTGTAGTCCTGCTATTCCAATCAGTCAGTCAGACTTGAGAAAGCCTCCTGGATGGGAGATGAAACGTCTTCAAGGAACTAAGTCCAGTTGCCACTGAATAACCTTTTTTGGGATAATCATGACCTGGATGACTGAGAATCTTCACAGACATTTACACAAATAGGAAGTGCACATGCTAGGAGAGAAACACCTCATGTCATTGCTTAAGCAAAAAGAGCATTTTTCATTTCTGATTTCTCTTCTCTAGATTCATCAGCCTTTCTCTATACAATACTAAACTATACAATACTAAACATGGTGAAGGAGTTTTAATGCAGTACACAACTTTCACTTATCTTAAATCCAACCCTAAAACCTTCCTCTCTGATGCTGAATTTTGTTAAATTAAACTGAGGCCTACTTTTTCATAACCTGCATTGTACTGTAGCGAGACCAGAACGTTTATTCTGATGTTACATTTCTCATATTTATTGTTATGATTTCTTTTCCTCACAAAGCATTTTGTGTGTCATCTTTAGGACTGAGGTGTGCCTAAATTACCATGTGCATATGAAGACACTGGTTTAACATAATCAAGCATCGCACAAAATATCAACTTAGTTGTTACACACATATATTATATATAGGTGTGTCATACCCCTGTTAGTGACATACTGCCATCTAATGTCCTTTTTAAAGACAAACATTTTACAAGTCGGTAGGTTCTGAGTGAGTAATATATGTACTATATTTGTTGTCGTGCATCGCACACGTCTCCTCGTCATTCAGTGGCTGTAGCACAATGGCAACTTTGTGAAACCAGAAAAGTGTGTTAGTTTATGATTCAGACTGCTAACACTCCTACTTCTTTCTTCCTAACTTCATTTCTTTTGAGTCATGTTACCTGAAGGACAACATCAGCTGTGTGTGTGTTGTCATGTTTAACTCCGTCGTGTTCACATGAATAACATTAGCCGTTTAAGCTAATGTAGAACTAACGATACCGGGTGTTGTTGGACTGGGCTCCGACTTTAGCTACAAACTTAAAATGGGAGCCCATTGACAAGCAGACGAGGACATCGTTAACAACATAGTTGCTAACACCATCATGACAACATAAGCGGACTGTTTTATCGTTTGTGATTGGGACACGCTGCCTAAATCTAACCCTACACACTGACTGTACGCTTCCCAGTGGCGTAAAGTTAGCTAACGTTAGCTAACCATTAGCTAAAGTTATCAATCCCTCTAAAATTATAATTTTATTACACTGTCGCTGATTAACACGTCATGACAAGTTACCTTAAATTTCCCAAACACGCTGTCCTCATCTCATGTCGAAACCATCAATTGTAATTTTCTCTTTTTTCCCTTCTGCTTTCTGGTTTCCAGAGGTTACCATGTAGGTACCAACACGAGGGGGCAGTACGCGACAGTGAGACCGGATGTGCGTTGTTTGGCCCTTCACAATAAAACTGGTGGATACGAAAACAGCACACAAGGGGTTAAAATGCATTTCCCTTCCCTTCCTTTTTGTCAGCACACACCTAGTGCTACACAAGTAATTAAAGTAACATTAAACTGGTTGGGGATCCAGGGGAAAAGTCCAGATGCTGATAATCAGACACTGTTCCACTCTCTGTATGTAAAACATGTAATATTATATAATTTAGGTTATGGACATCAACAAATTTGTCAGAACCCTTCTACAAAAATTAAAAACCAACAATTTTCAAAATCAATGTAAACAGTTAAGAAATAATATGAGTAAAAATCAGCCTTAGCCTTTGATTGAAAACAGCTTGAACAAAAAGATATTTCTGACACCGAGCAGAATTCCTTGAGAGTCATGATATTTTGTTGTGCCCTGCATAGATTCAAGGCACCCAGTTCCAAACACAGCAAAGCAGCCCCAAAACACCACTGTAAATACAGTGTATAGTCTTTTCATTGAAAGCTTTATTTTTTTGTCTATGAACATACAACTCCTGTGATTTGCCAAAAAGCTCAAAATGTGTCTGATCTATCATAAGTTCAGTCTCCCAGAAGTCTTGTGGCTTGTCAACATGCAGCAACAGCAGAGTGAGTACTTTTCTCCATTTAAACTGAATGAATGATTACAAGATCAAAGGCATGTGGCTCTAATTAAACACTTTGTTTAGAATATCACTTTATTCTAATTGTTTATAATCTTCTAGGGGTGCTGTCATTTTTGTCCATTTTATTTTCATTTGTTGTGTTATTTATAATATTGAGTTGAGTCAAAAATCAAAAGTAAAGTGAGATTCAAACTCAAGTCCTTCTACTATAGCTTTGAGGTGACAGTGCTATCCAACAACCACTGTGCCGCCCAATCCTGATTTTTATTTATTTTATTATTTATTTCTTCCTTTTTTCTTTAATCTTATGTGAGTTTCATGTTATGATGTGATGTGAGAAATTGTGGGTTTTTCATTTTTTGTGAAAGCATACAAATAACAACGCTCAAAGCAAAGCCAATGCACATGTATACCTGGACGTAAATGTAGGTGCCTCTTTATCAAATCTGAGGAGGAAACGTGAATTAAACAAATAATAATTTATTCACAATTTTGTTTAGAATTCAGATTCACAGATTCTGTAGTTGAGTCCAAAATATTGTATTGAGTAAATTAGATGTGTTATTATAACTTATTATAGACTATGTGATTGGATAGAGTACATAATCGGGTATGAACCTATAGGCAAAGAACACACACACACACACACATATACATACATACATACATACATACTACTACTACTATTAGTATTCTAACGTACTAAAATATATAGGTCACTTCAGCACCAGTTCAGAGCAGTATTGTAACCACAAAGCAGTGGTGAAAGTGGCACTGTTTTGTCTCAGCTGCAGCCCTCATAATGCCTGCTGCAATTTTATAGCTGTGCTGCATTGCAGGGCTATTTCCCTCACAACCAGGGCTGGGGTTGCATAAGAACTGACAGCATCATAGTGGTTTAGATGACTCCCAAGAGGAAGATGAGTGGAGGAGGCTTAGATGGGATTTGCTTGAATACTAAAAAAGAAAACAATTTTAAAGGTTTCTAGAAGGATTGAGGCCTGAGGTGGAAGGTTAAGCATAGAAAGAAAAAGAAGAAAGAAGCAGACAGAGGAGAGGTGACAGGCTGACTGTTAGGTGTATGTAGTGACTGAGCAGAGATAGGGTTATTAGAGGGGTGGCCTGGGGATGAGTCACAGTGGTATGTGTAAGTATTTGTACAAATATGAATGTGTGTGCGATGCTGTACAACATGCACTTACTTTATCTCTCCCTCGGTCCTCTCCTCCTTCCACTCATTCCTTGAGATATCACAAAGCACTGCCACACTATGTATGTGTGTGTGTATGTATGTTTAAAGCAGGAGGGATACTGTCATCGTAGGAGGTGCAGCGTGCTATGACTCTCTGTGTCATGATTGGATTTAACCAGTGACACCACAGGACTAGCTGCTGTCTCTGCTGACATGTTGCCAGCACAACAGCCTAAATCCACAGTTCTAATGGTAAATGGTAAATGGTCTGCACTTATATAGCGCTTTTCTAACTTATTGGTACTCAATTGGTAGATGACTGCTTTACCTCCCGAGTCACTACTCATACTAGTATTAGTATTCTAACCTACTACTACTGTTGTAAAAGTGTTCTAAGATAACTTCACGAAGCAGGACCCTTTCTTCCCCTAACATCTGCGTAGTCAGTTTCACAGCAGCTGCTGAGGGACAGAGGAGGAACTGAGCTATTCTGGTACGCAAAAACAGAAAATGTGCCTAGAGGGCTTGGCTGAACTGAATAGCTTGCACATTTAAATGTGGTTACGGCATCTGATTTACTGTTAATGCTTGGTATTGTAGTTGATTGACAGTCTGCATGAAAACTTGCATAACCTACTGTATATTATCAGTGTGTGACATGCTCAAATAGTTACATATATAAAGGATGTTTAATTAATCAGTGACTTGAAATTAGTATGCAATTCAATGTGATTAAAATTTAATGGCAGGGATTAAATATGAATGCAAACTATTAAAATATGTAATTGTGGATATTTGACACAAATATTGAACACAACATATGCACATACAGTACAGTGCAAATTAGTCTAGTTTTTCAGCAATGCTATGATGTCCATTTATGTTTATTTCTCAGTTTTTATATTAGAACAACTAGAAATACAAAAAGTGGTTTCTTCAACTCCTAGTTTTGTTATTGACCTTTCTAGATTCCTCTACAGAGGCTACAGACATAGCCTAAAGAAGCTGTTTTAAAAAAATACTTTTGTGTTTTTTAATACTGTGTAAATGTTTTCTATATTTTCTCGTTGTATTCTAATACAGATATACCAAGTGGGATAAGCATCAGACTGGGATGCAGAAGGTGGCAGGATCAAATCCCAGCCCAGACTCACAGCCCATCCCCCATACCAGGTGTGTCCTCGAGCAAGATACTCAACGCTAGCTCCCCGGGCCCACTTCTCCCCCCAAGGGGGATGGGTTAAATGCAGAAGTCAAATTTCGTTGTAACATGTAAAAATGTGATCAGTGACAATGAAGCTGATTATCCTTATCCTTATCCTAAAGAGACTAAGACATAAATATATATAAGGTCACAATAGCACTGCCAAAATGACAAATCTAATAGAGGCCTAAAACTGCACAGTACTGGATACTTCAGTGGTCTGCGCCCTGTGACACTGTGTCAGGTGGTTTGCCTTTGTGCAGAAGCAGAATGAGTGCTGGCATTTAGGTTTGGTGACTTTTTTGCTTTCTGGGATGCATGAAGGACTCAATTCATGCTGCTCTGGAGTTTGCCTGAGGTATTAAAGGTTACTGGACCAAATTTCTGGTTGTTGATTGAGTAATTGTTGAAGTTATTACTATTAAACATATGGTATATGTCTCCAAACTATCAGTTTATAGAGGGAATATTGTACATATTGTTTTTACTTTTTTGATAATAAGGTTTATCAAATGTAACTAAATTAAACTAAATACAGCTCTCTCTATTGTTTTCACATTGTCATGTGAGGCTACATACCCATGTGGCATCTTTCTTTCTGTCCTTCTTTATTTCTTTCTCACTCTCACTGTCTCGCTCCCTCTCCTATATCCAACATACACATACACTCACATAAATGTTGCAGCATGTTAAAGAATCTCCCAGTTGTTTTTTATTTGGTGCTAAATTTGGGTGCACAGCGTGTCTTATCACTGCAGTTGTCTGAGATAACAGTCATGAAAGAGTGCAGGATTTCTCTAGCTAAAGATGAACAACAACAATAACAAACACAGCAGATAAACAAAATCACATAGAGACACAGTAACAGTTATTACTACTCAGCATCGTTTTATCTGACCTCCTTTTAATGTACTGTCTATTTCTCTGGCTTTAACACTCTTTAACTGTTCATGGTGCATCACTGATAAGAAGACAATAAAGGGGAAGACTCACTAAAGGGACTGCCGATGCAGGGTAACAATGAAGTTCACAGAGACTCCTTTTCTGTCTTTCTCATTCTGGTATTGTTGTTTCTTTCTCAGGATCTTATTAATTTAGAAACAAGCATCAGGAATGGCAGTCATTCAGCAAAGCCGCAGCAGTAGATAATGTTGTGACAGTGTGGGACTGGATATTGACAGCTACCTACAGTATGTGGCTCATACCTCTTCTGCTGAGCTCCCATAATAACCACTTTAGTCAACAGTCGGTAACCTCAGGCAACACTAACAATATCAAGCATATTGAGAGGTGAATCTCAGCTCCACATGAAGACCCTGACAGAACAGGGCTGAGACTGTTCTCTATCAAATTACATTTATTTAGTTTGGAGAAGAGACACATCGCATCACTTACTTTAAGCTGCTGACACTTTTGGAGCAGTTTGGTGTTTTGGGTGGGAGGAGCAGCAGACAGATATCTGGCGTGAAGAAATTGTGTTGCACAAATATAAAATTTATATTGGTTTTTCATTGTGGTGTTTGCTGTTGACATGCGTCAGATGCAGAATTTATACATGGCAACAAGGAACAAACAAATTTACGACTATTACACATAATTACTCAGGGAATTCCCTCCACCCATTTGACAAACATGGCTCCATCACACCATGCAAATATCTTCAGTAATCAAATGTACTTTTCTATATTGTCCACAGAGGGGCAGCAGTGTTGCCACAGTGGTTGTTTCACTGCCATCATCAAGACTGCAGTGCAAGCCAAGGTCTTGTTCAAGGGCATACATCATATCTGCAAAGTCACATGTAAAGCAGGGAGAGCCAGTGTGGGCGTTTTCAGTCAGAGCAAACAGAGTCATTCAGATGAAGAGAAAATGATTTTAGTATAGACATTAATTCAGATGATAGTTTACATAGTGTTGTAGTTGCAAATATTTGAGTGTGACACTTTAAATAAAAGCAAAAAGGAAGCACAGGGTGTTTAGCAGAACTGCTAACACAAAATACCTTCTTTTACAGTTTTTGGTGGTGATTCGGTTAATACAATGGCTACTCCTTGTTGTGTCACTAATAATAATAATAATAATAATAATAATTCTCACTGTGTTGTTTGTTAGTTTTTGTGATAACATGAATAATGTTGTATAGTTTTTCCAAGTTGGAAAGTGTGCCTTGTACTTTGTAGCATGAGCATGACAGCCATCATAACTCTCCTCCAGCCTTACCTTTTTATAGCCATCAATTATGCATGGGCCCTGAGAGTGTACGTTTAATGTATTCACAAACCTCCGGTGCATGGAAATCTCAGCATAAGCAGTTTGTGTGTGTGTGTGTGTGTGTGTGTCCTCTGGGCAAGATAGAAAACATAATCAATAAACATGGTCTTCTGGAAGAAGGGAGTCATTTTACAGAGTTACAAAGGAAAAACAGAGAAAGGCTGTGGGTGGTGTGTTCTGTATCTGTCAGCAACTGTGTGAGTGTGTGTTTGTAACTAATTTCCATTAAATTATATGATCAAGGTTTTTTTCATACATTATACATTAGTATATCATCCAAATTATGATAATAAAATCTCTAAACACATTAGAGTTGTTTAAAGTCTTGCATTCCTACTTAAGTTTAAGGTCAGATGCATTATCACCAAAGTATACTAAAAACAATAGTGTTAAAATATATGGTAAAATGTTCTATATTAGTAGCTTACATGTTGATAGAAAATTGTTACACAACAACATTTGAAATTATCACTAAAAACAGACAATGCTGAAAATCTACTTTGACTAGAAGACATGCTGAAGTACACAGCACTGCAGGATTTATTGTATTATTTTTCCTTGCTACACTTCCTCTGCTTCACCCTTAAATTGCCCAGATGTCAACTATCTCTTTAGTTCCAGTTAGTGGCAAAGGTGCAGGCGGAAAATAAACCTGTGTGAAACCTTTAAAAATTCTCTTCTCTTATCATTTTAGTAAAGCATTATGAGTTTGATTGCATTCTTAGTGGTTACTGTGTTATGTGTGCACTCTGACATGGACACACCCTTTCTCATTCACGGGTGGTTACTGTAAGACTGCTGTTACTGAAGGTCATAAAACTAGTAACTGTGACCCATGATCCATTGCTGCACCAAGATCTACATTAATCGGTACCACTAACACATACACATCCCCTGCTCCTCAGTGTGGTTGATGTTCTCAGATAGATAGATAGATAGATAGATAGATAGATAGATAGATAGATAGATAGATAGATAGATAGATAGATAGATAGATAGCACTTCACTGAGATATTTAACGTATCATTATCCTCTCTCAGAGATGCTGGTGCTAATGTGACTAGTTTATCTTGCCAAGTTGGACAACACAGGGTTATCTAATTTAAGGAACACCGCTTTCAGCCAAACGCTCTTGGCTATTAATTAGGATGACTTCACAGAGCAGCCAACAAACACACAAACACACATACGCAGTCGTCTGTCTCTTTTCTGTGCTCTTTCACACTTGTTGGCTTTCTCTTTGATGCCCCCATGCTTGTAATAGTGCACACACATATTCATATACGCTTGGGTGCTCACACAAACACACATAAGTAGGCACTCTAAAAGATGTGGGTGGCGAGTCTCATATCTCATGCATCACTCTCTGTGCTGGCTCTTCTTCTTCGTCGTCTTGTTTTCTTTTCTCACCTGAATTAGAAATCTGTCAAGCTCTGCACTCACTCCAGCGTTTCTACTCTGCTTGAAACAATACCAGGTTTGGCCACTTCAGGTGTGCTTTTAACACAGGTTCAAAAGATCTGTGTGTTGAAGTATTGTCTGATATGTCTCTATTGAATAGCCATGGAAAGATTAGATTTGGCCTGAAAAGGTAAAAGTCATTTTTCCACTTCCACAACTTTCACTTATTCCAGGATTGGGAGAAAACCATACGTTCTCCTTGTGTCTCATCTCCACATTTTTGACTTTTGATGATACGAAACTGTTTTTTCTCTGATGAAATAAAAGTGCCTCCAGTGCAGTTTGTCTACACAGGCGAATATAACACAGTCTGAAACAATTCTCCATCTTTTCCCTCCTCTTGTTTCTCTTTTGGAGGCAGTATCACCTTACGACAACAAGTTAATGTGCACATTCACAACAGTCTGTGAATTAACTTACACTGGATGCATTAAGCACATTGTCATATCAAATTTGTGATACATTCTCAGACATTGCCATTTGAGCTGGTTTGCTGATGAGCTTGATGATGAGCTTTTACTGTCACTGTATAGTCCCTGTTAGTGTACTAATGCCATTAAGTATCCACAGATGAATTATCAGAGTTATATGGAAATAAGTGAATCCAGTGATTGTCTATGTTGTGTCCATAATCACATTTTTAAATGTGATTCTATAGATGTGCCTGGATAACAATTTTATTCTGTTTTGATTGCGGTAGAAATTTAATCTCTGCACTTGCTGTTCACTGCTCTCCTGTTTCACACTCATATTTGGTTGTGTGGTGGGTGTGCATCCAGCTCCCACTGTCCTATCACGTTCCTCTTCTCTCTGCATTGCTCCGTGACAGTTGTACTGCACTAGCTTTCTAGGGCACGATGCACTCCACTCTGGATACTTTCCAAGTGTTTTTGTAGAGGAGAGCAGGGGGGCCCAGCCTCCTGCAGTATTTTATTCCTATTTCAGACAGGTACAGGGGAAGGTACAGCGGCACCAGGAGAATTTGCACTGATCACACCCTGTAGTTGAAAGATGTGAACAAAACAGCCCAGTGACTGGTCCAGGAGGGCACAGTGAGGACACAAACTTGAGAGGTTTACCTCTGGTCATGTTTTTCCATGGACAGACGCACAGTGGTTACTGTCCTTATACAACAGTTTCACAGAAGCTGTACTGTGACTCAGTCTCTAAGCTGCAGCCTTCTTTTCATTTTGTCCCTCTTATCAAGGGCAAGTGAAGGAATCCACTGAAGTTTGTCATTTGTTTAATGCCATTTTTTTGTCTTTTATACACATAGTGTCCTTGCACTGGAGTGTTTCCAATTGTCACACTGGGTTGCTTCCTTCACCATTCCTTTGCCTTGTTGTTGAACCTCAGGGAGCAAATGATCTCCTGACACCACAATATGGCAAGCTCTGATGATGTCACACTTGAGTGAAAATGTTGTAAGTCCAATTATGGTCATTTTCATGTTTAATTAAAGGATCAGTCTGTGTAGTTTAGGAAAATCTGCAACCCTTTAGATTACAGCTTGCAACTTACATAATCATAATAAATTCATCTTGCGGGATGGGTGAATTTTGCCTGCCAGTGTTGGGCAGAGCCACCTGAGCGTGACCATGTTGAGAGCAAAACACTGATAATAAAACAAGAAACCACCATCAGTGTTTGCTGGCAAACAGTTGAGACAGTGGAGCTAAGACTGTCTTCTGAGAACTGTTCTCTAGACCTTGTTCAAAAGTAACAACATGAATTACCCTGATATTATTAAGTTTGTTAAGGAACAGTTTATTTTATTATGGTTGTTACTCATTTAATCCCCAGGCTTTGTTTTCTTGTACTTACATGCTTGTATTGGTACGTAGGTACTGTACACCATTACTACAAAAAAAGCACATTGTAAATTGAGTTCACACTCTAAATTGTGAGCTGTAATCTAAAGCATTAACAGAAAAATCTATACATTCTATACATCTTTTATCACAGACTGATAGACTATATGGTACAAAAGAACCACAAAAACATGAACATACTAACACTTTGATCAAAATGTACATAGTTAAAATAATGCCATTATCCTCTGTCCACACGCAAGCTGGCAAGATGAAAAAGCTTGCTATTTTGTTTCTTCATTTATTTTGATTTATTAATTGAATAATTTAATAAGTGTTATCTTGGATTATATCCAAATCCAGTTGTCATTTTAAGGTACACGCTCATTTGTATGAAATGACTCATATAAAACAATCTTCTACAACATTCACACATAACACATATGGTGGTTTGAATATTGTGGTGAACAGCCGCATGGGTCAACACTGATAAAAACTTAATGCTGGCCATGATGGATAAGTGTATATTCTGACACCTGTCAATCATGGCAGCTGGCTGTATAGCTGCAGGTCAAATTGCTCATACTGACCTCTGTTCATGACACCATTAATACCTCCAGGTGGTGTTAATGTTATAGATGTTTGGTGTATGTGAATGTACTGTATAATCTGTGTTGCAACTGTTCAGTTATTCAGACACAATAAATTATATGCAGTTGATGTATATCTGTTTCAGTTAAATCATGTAATTTATGCATTATTCATCTTGAAAGTTTATTGGACTTTATATGAGCACCAGGTGCGGCCCAGATAGCCTCTTACCTCTCTTTACAATGAGGTGATATTAGAAATAATGAGGGCGTGTTAAGTCTTGTATTTGCATCATTATCTACAGTATATTTACAAAAATAATTAATTGGTCGGCTTCAGCTGTCGTCAGTGGTTCAAATGTTTTTGTTGGAGGTTCAGATTTGGCTGGTGAGCTGGTAATTTTGAGGAAGCAGTAAAAGTATGGCTAGAAGCTGGCAGCAAAGCAAAGACAGTAAGTAAAAACTGGCACCAGTATCTTGGACAATTGATGTTAATGTTCAAGAAAACAAATGTCTTCATTTTCACTTTTGTATTAGGACACCACAGTGTTTCATGTTCATTTGCAATATGAGAGAAAGAGCAAAGGGAGAACATAGTGTGCTTTAAGATAGAGGAATTAAGACCAACGAAACTAAAGATGATATTTATGTATTGTATTACCATGAAAGTGGAAATAAATCTACTTAAATCTATGTGATGAATCACCTTTAACGGGAATACCGATTAAGTTACTTCCACTGCTATCTTTTTCAGGTCTATTCTACAAGCCTGGTTGTTTTATTTGTGCACAGTGAAGTTGCCAGTATGTGTTATTACCTGTGGTGGAGAAGTGTGATGTATCTAAAAAGCCTATAAAGTCAGCTGAGTGATCAGCTATTCTGCAAGCTATTTAGTTCATGAGGACATTAAAGAGTGGAGACCCCTGTGGCAGTCAGTCAAACAGTCATTCAGTCTTTCAGTCACTCTGCTCACTGCATGAAGCTGTGAAGCTGTGATGCCTTTACGCATTGCAGCAGTATACACCTCCCTCTGTCTGGGACTTCAGAGGTCCTCTATGGGTTGATGGACACACACACACAGGCACACCCACACACACACAACAATACATGCAATGTCTCTGCCTCATTCTTTCCCTCCCTTCACCTCCTTTCCTTCTTTCAGTGTCTCTGGGGACCTCAGAGTGCAGCAAGAATGAAGGACAGCACACTAATTTCCAAGACTAACGACTCCTCCCTCCTGACTTCACAGAATAACCTGACAGAGGCCACTGTGTCCTTCACATAGACGAATTATGACCCACTACATTATGGAGGAAATGCTGGCAATGATACAGACTAAAAGCATGAGGAAAAAGACTGGAAGGGTAATATTCTTATATGTACTTAAAAATATAAATACCCTGCTTGTGGATTACTTTATTAAGAATTAAATGGGAATCATTTACTTTTACTCCACAACATATGTCACCCCATATAAATTAAAAGGTACAAAAAAATTCAGATAGTTGATTTGAAATGGATCACTCTCACTATATATATATATATATAATCATGCAGATCATTAAAGATACCTTTATCAGAGGAGGTGCTGAGTAGCTTTGCTGAAACATGCAAGGGGATAGGGTGAGATTAAGGATAGAATAAAGGTTTGTCAAGAAACCACCTCCTACTATAGCTGTAAAATGTCAGCGAGGATTTCTGGTGTCCTACAGCCGACTCAGAGCAAGAAAAACTGATTCACCTGATAAAACCTATTATTATCATTTTGGCTTACACCTAAACAGGAGATGAAACAAGTGAAATCTGATTTCATGGACCACATTCCTGGTTTGAAATTGACCACTCAGCAGTTCAGTGAATTGAACTGTATCAAACATTGGAGGATTAGTTTAACTCTGCCAGCTTTGTGTCAAGGGCACTTGCAAAGTTCATTTATGTTGACAAGTGGAGAAGCACAACTCATTTCCAGTCAGGAAAAAGTGCCCAATAAAAAGAGCAAACTTGTCCATCATCTACTATTAAAATAAAGGAAAGGAATGTCAAAAAGGAAACTGCACAAAATGCCAGAAATATATAAGGAAAGAATTATGAGATAGATACATGACAAGCTCTAAGCAGCATCACATTAAACTGTGCAGTGTATATAAACTAGAAGATAGTTTAAAGTGATAAATGGGTTGATACAGTACTGTGCAAAAGTTTTCTGCCACCATTAAATTTGTTGTTTTGGCAGTGCCATCATGAGCACACAGAGAAATACAAAAAGTATGTGTCCCCTTCCTGATTGTTTTATTTGTCACACTTACATGATTCAGATCACACCAATTTTAATATTAAAAAATGCAAAAACATGATGCAGGTGAGTAGAGACTGGATTGGACTACACAATATGGTGGAGGCAGGATCCAGGTGAGTAGTGAATGGAGAGGTACAGCAGCTTCAGCAGTGCTGGGGAAGTGTAGGCCAGGAGCAAGGTGAGCACACAAAATGGCGGCATGGTCAGTGGAGACAAGATGGTGCTCTCTTGAGTCAGTGTCTGCCATGTAGTCCCTGGAGAGGGGCGGAATGGAAAAACACACCCATAAAGCGCTAAAGGAAGAGTGTAAGACAGGTGGCTTATATAGGGGGAGGCACAGTGAAACTAATTAAAGTGATTACAATGCAAAGTGAAATGGGGTAAGGGAATAACCAGACTGGAAATGAAGAATATTTCAAAATAAAACAGGAAGTGTGGGCTGTGACATGACACATCATACCAACAATAAAACATGGTGGTGGTAGTGTGATAGTTTGGTGCTGGACCTGGACAGCTTGTCATAATTGATATAACCATGAATTCTGCACTCTACCAGAAAATCCTGAAGGAGAATGTCTGGTCATCAGTTTGTGACCTCAAGCGTAAGCGCACTTGAGTTTTGAAGCAGGTCAGTGATCCAAAACACACCAGCAATTCTACTAATTCTAGTGACCTTGTCAAGGTCCAGACTTAAATCCAGTTGAGATGCTACAGCATGACCATAAACAGGCTGTTAGTGCTTGTAAACCCTCAATTTTGGCTGAATTAAAACAATTCTACAAAGAAGAAAATTCCTCAACAGAAATGTGAAAGAGTCATTGGAAACATTCAACAATCAACATTGATTGTAGTTGTTGCCTCCAAGGGTGGCACAACCAGTTATTAGGCAGGTTTGGACACCTTTCTTTTGTTTAATAAATTAAATAATAATTTAAAAACTACATTTTGTATTTACGTGGGTTATCTTTGGGTAATATTAAATGTTGTTATTTTTGATCTGAATCATGACACAAATATGCAACAAAAAAAAGTAAAATCAGAAAAGGGGGTAAAACATTTTTTTGACCTTGATCGGGAAAGTTTAATTAATCTCCAATCATCCCTTCACGAAGGTAATGTTTTGGAGCCAAAGCACAAAGATGAAGACAAAAGGAATGCAAAAGGTAAAAAAAGGGGTGTTGAATAAATTTTTATAGGCATCATACACACTCTTACAGACAACATGTAAACAGCAAGTAAATAGCAAGAACGCACGGAAGGAATTAACTGAACCTAATATTTACAGGACAATATTTCATTGGCTATAATATGGAAGGTTTATACTACCCCATGAAAATGTATTCCTTTTTGGGTATTTACAAACTCTAACTCTAACTCTTACTAACAGGCCCCATGATGACACAGTTACTGTCATCATGCCCACTGTCCTCATTCTAAAACATTTAGTAAAGTTTAGTTCCAAAGTGTGTATTCATCATCCAGCTGTGTGTTAACTCATATATGATTAAAGTTTTACCACGTCTGATCTGAAGGGATGTTTTTAGCTGCCTCTGCAAATGTGGTTCATCCCCTGAACAATTTTTCATTGTATTTCAGACAGTTCAAAACTTCAAAGTGATTCTCCCTGTGGCAGAGAGGAGAGTCATTCAGCTGGCATTCCTGCTTGCTTCTATATTATGTCACAATGAATAAGATTTGATACAGCATCCTTGTATTGTGTATCCTACTTCACACCTGGGTAGTTGGTACTTCAAGAATCAGAGGTGGTACAGGGGTCATGAAATAGGACAGTTTGCCAGACACTTTGTCAGCTTTGTTCATTATGGCCAGAAGTAATGTAACAATGAGTAGATCAGTTGAGTACGAATCCAAGGGTGAGTTCAATTCCCGGTCCTACCAGGCTGCATGTTGAGTTTTTTTAAAATTGTTTTATATAGATACTTTATTCATCTTCCCTTGGGGAAATTTGTGGACAGGCTGTCCTTGTGAGACGCCAAGGGTCAGGGTATCGGAGTCTTGTCCAAGGACACCTCGATATGTAGCCTGCCGTGACTAGGAATCGAACCGCTCACTTTCAGGTTTGAAGATGACTGTTCTACCAACTGAGCTATCATGCCGCCCTGTGTTGTCTTTGGACAAGACACTGAAACCCAGTAGTAGCACCGACATGTACTGTCTTGCAGCTGTCTAAACAACAGTATCCCCAAGGGAATCAATAAAGTATGTCATTAAAGTGAATAGACTGAAATGACATTCATGCTAACATATTCAGCTTGTTTTATCATTTCTTTATGGGAAAATAGGATATAAAAGATTAATATTATCTGAAATATCACTGACAGTCTAAGCACACAGCAAATAGTTTTGATGTTGTGCTACTAATGGTGGGTAACTATCAGTGAATGCACTCAAAAAGATGCTGAAAGGATTTCAAAAGGCCATTCACTGAGGATCTACTGATGCACACACCTAAATAGCTGCCTTTTTGCTACATCCTGCCTCAAGAAATGGCACAGCACTACTGAGTTGCTATCTGTGATATAATCCACCTTTCATTTGACTGCAGCTGCGCCAAAAGGCAGAAGCCTCAGCATCCAATACTGTGCTATATTTCTGTTTGAGCCCCTCTTTTTCCTGGGGCAACAACTTCAGCGTACGAGATGCAGGAACACGTAGATGTAATAATGAAATAATAGAAGTAATTAAAAATATTCTATATTTTTCTTGTGCTGACAAACCTTTATGCAATGCCCAGTGTTGGGGAGTAGGGAACTGCTTGTATTTAGTTTAATTACACTTTGAAGTAGCGTGTTGATACACTAGTTTAATTAGCAGTACATTAGTAGTGTTAGTAGAGTTTCAAATAGTTATGAAATTACTTTTTAGTCTATTTATATATTGAAGTTGCAAAAAGACATGGGATTTCTCTGTTAGGACAGGTTTAGATCTCAGGGGTATTCCAGCTCAGCCATGACATTTAGTGTCAATTAGTGATAAATGATTGATATTATTACTATTTATTAACAAATGTTCCAAGAATCTGTTGCATGCTGTTTTGGATGTTACCTGACCAACCAAGTAAGTCTGCCTGGTAAAACCCCACCTCGCCAGTGTACTACCTTGGCAATGGAAAATAGGCTAACAAAGTGTGAAGCCAACTTCCCTCACTCTATCTGATTTCAGAGCCTTACTGGACAGCCAGACCTAGTGGAAAGCAGGAGACAGATGGGGTTTGCTGATGGCCCATGTGCCATAGCACTGGTACGTATCATGGCATTATAGTTCACTGAAATTGCCTAACCAAAGTATGTGCTGATGGAACCATGGGCCTACTCTTGGGTTAGGGTTAGGTGTAGGGACTGTTAAATTGTCAGGAAAAGTGGGGTGGTGGTAATGGCTTATCGGCATATTCAACCCAGATCAGATCCTGGGCCCACATGTACAGTTCCTGGGAGCACAGGCAACAGAACTCCTGGTTAAGCTGCTACATTTGCCCATTAGTCATACGGTTCTTGTGGTCTAGACTTGAAATAAACGCTCTGCTCCTTACAGCCACTGCTATCATTCCTCCAGAGCCAGTTTGACCAAAAGCTGAAAACTCTCAGCTTTTGAGGGGTGCATTTGTAGGTGGTGCAGGAGTCTGACTCCTTTTCCCACTCTCCTGTTCTCCAGGAGCAAGATGATTTAAGCGATGTGGGACCTTTCTCTGGGGAATACGAAGGGCTGACGCTAAAATTGTAGTGGACATTGGACAAGTAATGCCCTGCAGTGTCCAGGATTCCCTGCAACCTCACAAGATGAAAGATGCGGGATTCATAGATAGGAGGTGGACCCGTATCTGCTAACTGAGTGTGAGCACCTGCAGGAAGGAATAGGTTCAGGTGACAGGTTGCTATTTCATTAAGCTGGGTTTCAAGTGGCTCCTTCGACTTGTCTTTGCAAGTCCTGAGTGACTGCAGGGTCCATACTACTCCACATTGTTCTTTGAGGTTTTGTTTCTTAACAGTAGAGGAGCAGGGAAATTAGCTAAGTTTACTAACAATAATACAATGGAAAGATGATTGTGGAGGATGAACTGATCAGCTACTGCAAGAAGTGAGCATTAGACTCCTCCACAGGACACAATAGCAATGTTAAGCAGGTAAGATGGCGGTGATTAATGGAGTGATGACAAGAGTGTGAAGAGGTAAGATGGTGGCATTCAGGTGATTAGTAACAAAATGGTGGAGCACCAAGCATAGTGTCAACATCACTGAAAAGACACACACTTAAAAGAGGACAAAGCGGGTGTGTAGCATGCACAAGCACTCTGTGTAATAGGAGACACACACACAAAAACAAAATCTTCCTGAATAGGGCCACTCCTAAAAAAACCAACATAAACAGAATGTCCAGTGCTTGAGCAGTCACAAAGCTCAGTCCAGATAGCCAAAATCCAGCATCCAAATCTACAATTCAAAAATCCTCTTCACACATCCAAACATCAGTAACACTAGGAAAGCCACAACAAAACATCGATATCTGACAATCCAAAACCAAAAACCAGGGATAAAAAGTTGGCCAGAAGCAATGTTCAGATTTCAATCACAGTACTAAAGGGGAACAGGCTGGTACAGAGGTTTAGAGTCAGAATGAGGTCAGTCAGTCAGAGAGCATTATAATGCTGGACAGTTTCTGTTGACAAGGGCAAGAAAACAATTTGGCAAACAGAAGGGACTTTTTGCAATAAATGCAGTTGTGTGGCATTTAGCTGGCATGTGACTTTCTTGTAATATATTTTGTTAGATTTTCATATCACATGTACATTGTTCATAGTTTGAACCAACTTCCCCAGGTAGCTTTACCAACACTGATGATAGCTACTAAACATTAACATGTCAGAATAAGGATCATTACGAGGATGTTACCATGCTGTCGTTAATGCATCACTAAAGTCACTAAGAAACAAGATAAAGGATTTTAGTATTGTTTAGCTGTTCAAAAGCATACATTTTCAGGTAGACCTCTGTCACTATGGCTCCATAGCTATTATTGTGTTAGTCTTGTTATGCTGCTACTGTTCTTGGCTTAAATGTTATAACTGTAAAATGTGATGTTTTTCCGCATTTTCATGAATCCCAGGACAGACCATGTATTGTCAAAGTCAGAGAATATGCATGCACCTAGCACCAAAATAGCTTTATGAGTAAAAATAAAACAGTACTACAGCTGCGTTTCCATGTGACGGCAGTGCTATGTTAATTTGCCCTTTTTTGAATGGCATCCAGTCTCTGTGGTCCTTTGCCATACATATTTCTGTTTGAAATGCTAATTCAGTTTTCAAATGGTATTCATTATAATTGTTTGTATAAGTGTCATAGGTTGTAATAAATAATTCAGGTATAGCTTGGTAACTTTTGCTAATGTGGCACATATTTATGGTGACTCATTACTTGGACATAGGCCACATGCTGACATGTGGAGAATTAAGAAAAATACAGTCGTTTCAAGTTCTGTTGGGAGACACAAACTCAACAAACAACAATGAAATACACATATCGCATTACACCACAAAGAGACAGAAGAGTACAGGGTGCCAGATTACCACCTGGTTGTGCGTATATTGTGCTAATAAAGGGCAAAATGTCCAAAGAATCCCAAAATAAAATACTGTTCAAATAATAATATGTTATAGTAATACAGGACTCACTGCCTGTCATAGCTGTAAGACATAATAGTGATTATGATAGGAATGAAGATACCCTCTTTCTCTCAGCTCTGACTAAAAACCAAAGCACTAGTTATTAAAGGCACATTTAAAAAATAATTGTAAAAAATAAACTGTACTACAGTGATGGTGGATTCTCAGAGGACAACAGAGCATGTATGTGTACGTGTGTTCAAGAATGTGGCTTGCTGTTGTGTTTCTAGGTTATAAACAAGGTGATGGATGCTTGTGTTGACTGGACACAGCCTCCTGGGTCTTGATTAATTGATGGGAGATACAGCAGTTTAAGCTCCCCTCTGTCCTCTGTGTGCTCTCTCTCATCCTGTCTGCCTCACCATGTGTGTGAAATGTGGTAATGCTACGATGAGGAAAAAAGCAAGGACGTTACAGACGCTTGCTGGTGCAGAAAAAGCTTCATTTATAGCTGCAGGTTAAGGCTACCTTCAGGAACAAGGTTAGGTTGTAATGATAAATATCATAATTCATTGTCCTTTATGTTTAGCCTCTAGCTAGCTGGTGCAGTCACCACTACCATTACTACTCATAAAGATATCATCAAGTCACATCTAATGTGTTAATACAATATGGATGACTGCAAAAAATAAGCTGTAAAATATAGATCGTCAACACATGATACATACATTTATGAGAAATAATGAGGGACTAATATTATTATTTTTTTTTTTATATACTGTATGTATGAAGAAAATGTAGAACAGGATAAATTTACACAGAAATAATGAAAACAAAATACAGCATGTCAGTGAACTAACTAATTATCACACAACTCTGCAGTTTTCTCTGAGCACTCCACAACATTTTCATCGCTTTCCAGCTCCTTGTTTTGGTTTCATGGGCTGTATATTATTGTACGCTGTCTGCCCAGCACCAAACAGCAGATCCTCAAAGTTAGTGACGAGCTTGTGAACATCAGGAAGCATTTTGCCGCTAAAGAGACAGATGTTCCTCTACAGGAGTTTGATGGAGACATAAAACAGGGTTAAAACATGAGTGATTTTTTTTATCTGGACAAAAACACGAGGCAAATGTACTCATTCACTCTCATATTTATGTTAACAACTTGTTTTACTGCCTCCAAGTGGACAAAGAAATGTTACCTTGCTGCTTTAACGTGGATATGCGGGCTGTCATAATTTTAATACTGAACATAGTGAAAATATTTTAATTTAGAGCAGGATTTTCATTTCTGTGTCTTTAGATATGTTCCTATGAAACAACTCAGGAGACAATAAAAGAATTCTTCAAGATTTTGAATGGTTATAATGAACTAAAAAAAAAAATCTATTAAGAAATGTGAGGACATGAAGACAAGCTGTCTTTTACTACAATAACAAACTTACATGGGCT
>JAUBNQ010000001.1:17125577-17145655 GCA_032353495.1 Ctenopoma kingsleyae | reverse complement strand
CAATATTTGGTGGAATAACCCTGATTTGCAATCACAGCTTTCATGCAGTGGTCTCTTAATTTTTCCCAGAGCTGTATATTATGTTTATACAGGGCCCTTCAAAAACTAGATGCTACATGTAAATAAAGTAATTTAAATTTATTTACATTGAAATTTAGTGACATTTGTGCATATTTGGATCCAGGATCCATTGTTTTACTGTCCAAGAAAATGTGTGTATTATTTGCATTTTATCTTCAGACCAGCTGGGAGCAAAAATATTATATTTAAATGAGGACCAAATATTATGTTTGAAAAAGAAATTATCTCATCATCAAAACAATCTATTCAAGACTTTCCAAATGTCACCAGTGACAGAATTTTCCCGTAGTTTTATATGGGAGAAATGTTTGTTTGGCCAGTTTGATGATTTTTTGGACCACAACAGGAAAAAAAGAAGACTACATAAAGTGTGTTTTACTCTAATGTTTTTTAAGCTACACTTCTAACTTCCAAATGTTCTTCCTTCTTCCTTCTTCCTTCTTCACCAGTACGGCTTGAAAAAGCGTGAGGAGGCTGAGGCTGAGGCAGCAGCCGCTGTGGAGGAGCCTGCAGCCGGCAGCTTGACCCGACCCAAGAAGGCTGTGCCGGCCGGCTGCGGTGATGAGGAGGAAGAGGAAAGCATCATGGACACAGTGATGAAATACCTGCCAGGCCCACTGCAAGACATGCTGAAGAAGTAGATTAGCTAGCTAATGCTAACGTTATCTAGCTTAGTTCATAGGCTACATTCACATGGTTGGCTAAAATCAGGGTTTTTTTTCCCATTCACATGTAAATTAGTAACATGAAGTTCAGTGATGGTGTGGTGGTGTGGAAGAAGGTTTTATGGTGGAGAAATTAATCAAGTGTGAACCAGCACCGTGAATTGCAGCCATTAGACTAAGCTAGGCTGACCCAGTGGTCATGTGAACGTTAGCTGTCTTTACACTTTTAGCTAACAGCTGCAGAGGGGCTAAAGACACAATGTTAGATGGTTTATCCTTCTAGTCTGAGAAGTTTTGAACTCCTTTTTCTCTCCTCTGCAATAGCTGCAGCTATGTTTTGCAGCACTGAAAAATAATGTCCTTGCTGTTACTCAATTTGTACATAAATAAATGAATACATAACAAGCCTTGAAGTGGGCCAACAATCATTAAATATTATATAAAATTATTATACTGTGTATGTCTAAAATAAAAAAAAAACATCAGATAACTTGATAAGCCATACTTTAAAAATGAGTGTACTCCTAAAGCTACTGTGTTTGACCATGTCCAAGATTTATGTAAAATCTTTGCACAAATGTTTCACATTGTCTGTAAAACCTATTGTCCCACAATACCAACCTCAAAGTGTAATTCGTTCATGTAGTATAGTGTTTAAAAATGTTTCTATTACCGTGTTCGTTGTGTCTCCTTCTGTCTTGCATGCCATATGTCTCGAAGAATTTGTTGTGCGAATATGTTCACCCCTGTTATCTTCTTTATCATGCAAAAAATATTAAGGCAATAACTCCTAACTTTGAGTGTGTTTTCACTACGATATCAATTTAACCGTTAATAATATCAGTAATAAAAAATGATATGTATGCATTCAGGACATTTAATTTACAGATTTACAAGGTGGTTCTTTTTTTGTTTGATGAAGGATGACCATGTAGGCATTCATACAACAGCCAAAACCTTAAGCTTTCAGCCATAACACCAGAACTTACAGTATATATACTATTACTGTCAGGATTTACTACTGGAGAGAGAAGAATGAAAGTGTATGAATAAATAAAAATATGTATTTGTGATTTTTTAGCTATATTAAGCAGTAACAGTGCAAGTCTGGATTTTCCATGAACACAAGTAAATGCTGCAGTTGATTGATTTAAACAGCAACAACAAATGTGTTTTAAAGAAGATTTGAAAAGATGCTTGATTCAGCTTTACTTTTTGTTGGTTAAGATGTGAGAAGAAACTGCTGAGGGTTATGTGAAATGCCACAAGCAATAAGGGATTATCATGTATGTTTTTGCCTGAGAGTCAATAAAAATTTAAAACCTTGTTCACAGACATTAAAGATGTGTTACCCTATTTTCCTAATCTTTTTTTTACATATAAATAGATTTACAGTGTATATGCATTTACCCAGGTTAAAATTTGTTTGATGATGTTTGATGAACCATTTAAGTGTCAGAAATATGCAAAAAAAAAAAAAAAGACATTTGCATTACATTGTTTCTAGATAGACAGATATATAGATATAAGTGTGTGTATATGTGTGTGTATCTGATTTTAAAAAAAAGGACCATTCTTGAAAAAGCCTTTACACCATTACACTCACACACACACACACACACACACAACATATTTAGTGCCCTCTTGTGGCAAAAAAGGAAATAAGTAAATTATAAGGTAAATAAAGGAAATTACAAAGTTAATAATAAATAAGAAAATAATAAAAGCTGTTGATAACAAGAGAACAATGAAAGTCTTTTTCTTCAGAGGTACCAACCTGTTGTGTCCTTTCACATGACACATAGTCTGATTATAGAATAAAAGGTTTGGTACCACTGCATATTTTCACACACTGAAGAGGAACTATTATTTTTCTCCACTAAGAACAAGAATGATATTATTAGGATATCATTTATAATGTAGGGTATAAAAAACAAAGCATTAAATGTGTGTTAAAATTTGATTCTTGAATGGCTGTCTTTACTACAGTTAAAACATCAGTAGGAAGATGCCAACTGAACTAACCTGGTGTTTCTTCCATTTAGCCACAGGGTGTCACTGTTGTCTTAGTATTCTACACATCCAGGTAAAATATCCAACCAAATGTACATATTTTCAACCTTTATTTGTTTCATAAACAAAAATTCAACCAATAAAAAGGCGAACTATCAAACAAAACACAAGCACTAAAATATCAGAAAACACCAGACAGAACAGGACACACAAAGACTGTGAGTGGCAGGAGCCTCCTCTTCAGCATTCATTTACTTATTGTTTTACAAATGTTTACATCCAAAATTACCATGTGTTAAACAACACCCACAGCACTGATGAGAAAGTAACAAAGCAGTGATACATCACAAGGGTTTTCTAACCCTAAATCAGTTTTACTTTCAAGTCTGCAACTGAACGGTTACAGACGGTTTTCATCTCGTGCAATATAAAAGTGCAGATCATTTCCTGTGATTTATCCTGTAGACACCAACACTTTAGCGCTAATTCCTGGTTAGATAGCAGCTAACCTGTCTTTTTCTCATTTCAAAGCTAGAAATTGCTGCAAGATATACAGCAGTGCTGACCATTACCAACATGCAGTCGGGCACTGGAGCCGGGAACACAGACATAAACATGCATTCGCAGGATTAAATGCTTTGCCTTTGTTGAGCAGAACATTTCCTCCATGAACTCCTAGTAGATCAATCCAGAATCAGAGGGTAAAACCACACTCACATGTTCACTGGTTCAGTTAAGAAGATGTTAAGAACAGCTGAACATGTTTAAGAAGCAGTTTCAAGCTTCAAATAGTCAGTTAACATGTCCTCGTTTAAAAAATGGATATATGTACTTTGACAGCTGTAAAAACAGAGGTTTCATGTGTTTTTAAATCTGTGAATAACATCCAATACAGAAATACTTCAAACCTGGATTGAGGCAGGCATGTACAGTATATAAACATTAAGTCAACAGTACCACCCATTTTATATTAAAGCACACTTTTTAGCTCCAGTAAATAAAAATAAACAAACACAATCTATAAACCGGACAGTCATGTTGAAAGTGAAACAGAAGTCCATTCAAAAACTTGCAGGTTCCCTAGCTTTATATTGTAATCTGATTGTTGACCATTGCTTCGATGTAACAGGATGGTGTTTGTAAGACATTTTACAGTAGGTTCATAGAACATCTGATTTAAGTAAACAAAACTTGAATGGGCAGTTGTCAATCCCGGCTGGCATGAATTCTCGGAGAGGCTGTTAATATACAACAGATGCTGGTTAAAATAACAGTGTAAAAATATTTTACAGCCACATTTTTACACCAGTTATTACACTGGTCAGCACAATCAATCCAAATTATATGTTATCATGTTTTTGAATGGATGGTCCTGATTCTTTCAACGGTCTGCAACAAATAAATATATTCTATTTATAACGCTAAATCTCCCACTAGTCATGTTTATAAATCTGTCAATCAGTGAAGATTCTGTATAGCTTAATGTCTGACAACAGCAAGTATACTTTCCTAAAAATTTTCAGAAAATCTGATATTATAGTTTATCAGAGGTATTTATTTTGTCTATTTTTAGAAAATGGGTTTCAGCTTTGGTGTATAATGGTAACATCCTCAGAAACTACTGAGAACAGTAATGACAGCACAACTAATTTACAAGGCAAAAATAATAATTAGAATTCATTCAAATAATCAGTAGGAACAGGGTTTGCTAAATGTGGCCTGTCCCCCTCCAAATGGGCCCTCATTCAAAACCAGACCTTCAGCCCCTTTAAGGAATCTAGACACTTTACGAGATATTGAAGGATTCAAAATAACAACGTAATCATTGCCAGATAATTTTGTCCAAGCCTAGAACCCAACTCAAAATACAAAATAGTATCAGTCTCTCTTTCTGCTCAGGACACTGGCCATCAGTCCCTTTAAATCCTCTAATACCTACTAAAAAGAGCCTAGAAAGTATAAATAGTTTCTCTTCAAAAACCCAAACCGAAGCAGATATGGTGGGCATGGTCTTCTGAGCCATCCGAGGGCGTGAGGCTGGAGAAGATTACAAGACAAGGTTTCAGCAACACCACTGAAGTCGAAGGCGAAGCGGGAACTGAAGGTAGGTCTGGTTTCTACACATTCGTCCGACACTTGGGGAAGATGGGTCCTCCCTCAAGCCTTCTCTTTCTTACTGTGAATGGAAAAGACAAGAAGAGGAGAAAGAAAAAAAAAAGAAATGAACAGGTGGAAAAGATATTAGGAGAAGATGGGTGGAGGGAGAGAAGCACACAAAAAAAACGTGAAAAACA
Source organism: Ctenopoma kingsleyae (assembly GCA_032353495.1). Classification (NCBI taxonomy): domain Eukaryota; kingdom Metazoa; phylum Chordata; class Actinopteri; order Anabantiformes; family Anabantidae; genus Ctenopoma; species Ctenopoma kingsleyae. The sequence continues at coordinate 17,140,602 of JAUBNQ010000001.1, read as the reverse complement.
GAACCCAAAAGGTTCTTCAGTATCACGATCTTTAGCTAAAGCAGAGCAAAGCTGGCAAAGGTAAATGGCTTTAACAACTACCCTGTAGGACCCCCAGACTGACGTTTTAGTAAATTTGTATCCTTGAGGTTGTTCATGTTTGTGGTCATTGAGTTTGTTTGTAGTTGTTCTTGCTCCCTTTGTGGTCATTTTGCATCTTTTGACAGATGTGTGACTTTCAAACAGTCACAGTTTACAGTTACTTTATACAGATGCTCTGGCTATGCCTGGTAATCCATCAATGGTCGGGAGCCCTAGAGCAGTTGTCTAGTTTGACTGGTTGGTAATCCATCTTTGGACAAGAGTAGCGTTTAGAAAAGAGAAGGAGAACACAAGCTGAATAAAGAAGACAGAATTTGTCCAGACAATGCAGGAATGATAAAAATACCACACCGGGAGAACGGAGAGATCTGAAGAGTAAAGGCCAACAAAAAGTATGTAATAATGTAATGTAAAAATGATGGCCAAAGATTAAGCAGCAGCTCAGATTTAATAAGCAGAAAGTGATGTCGGAAACACAACAGATGATGACAACAAAGGCTTCTCCTGCCAAATAAAGACAGAACTGCCAGGAACCTTTATAGCAATGGCAGGGAGAGAGTTTTGTCCAGTGCAATCCAATTTTAAAGGCACCAGAGACTTGGTGATTCGGTGTCGCTCAAGGGATTTTCATTAGAGCATATGACAGAAGCACAGTTCAAACCTGAGCCTAGTTTTCCACTGCATGTAATGGACTAATTTTGGGGGAATAATCTTCTCTGTTTATACAGTATTTTAAAAAGGGCCGGTTGTTTTATTCTTGCAGAACTAGTACTACAAGTGTAATGTTATGGTAATAATAGGGACTAGAGAGCTAAATAACTAAGTTTGAGAAATGCTGTGAGTGCTCTGTAAACCAATAATGGCAACAAGACGGAAAAAAGGAAAGTGAGAGAGGTGCTGTGAAGAAACTCAGAGGCGTATGACAGGAGGTGGCTGAAGTCTGGAAAAGAACCTGGAGAAAGGCAGAGCTCAGCAATCAAACAGTGCAGTGTTTGTGCTTCAGTTGATTTTTTTGTTTGTTTTTTTTTTTTTTTACTTAATCTTGGACTTGAACTTCTTCCCGAAGGCCCTCTCCAACTCAGGAACAGACAAAGTGAAGGTGAAGGAGCCATCAGACTCTGACCTGACGACCCGAGCTTAAAGATGACGGGGAAGGAAAAAATTATGACAAATTATGATGCATATAATCAACTTCACAGTGCAAGCAGACTACAAAATTATCAAAAAGAAAACAGCCCACACCCTACATGACTTTTCACTCGGTCCTCTCTCTTTTCCTCGTGTTGATGTCATAACTTAGAAAAGCACTGTTTTTATTGGCTAAGGGTTTCTGGCTGTACTACTGAGTCAAGGGCCGATGATATCACTGTTTCTTCTATTAGAGTCTGATTAAAGTAGAACTCAAGGAGATATAGTTCAGATAAAGTGTCAGCACTGACGCACAGGACAACCAACAGTGCCAAATGCAATACTACTAGAAGACTGTGTGCAGATTAAGCAACTAACTTAAGCATGGTGAGATTAATTAGTCATCAAATACCACATGTACTTCAAATGTTATCAGTTTCCAAGAGGTGCATCTGAGCTCATGAAATGCATGTGTGCCTGTAACCCACCCAGATCGTTATTGTTCATCATGGCATTGGAGCCTCGGAGGCGCGGGCCCTGCTGGGTGAAATGGTAGCCAAACCTCAACAGTGTGGTGTTTTTCTCCAGCATACTGGCGATCTCCATCTCCACCTTGTTGCCTAACGGCTGACTCTGGAGTTTGAAAGGAGAAAAGCATGAAGGAAAAATGGAGATGTAGAGATGGATTAAAAGTGGTTAAGAAGAGGACCCTAAAAAGAAAGATGGTAACCTCTTTTTTCAATCACAGTTTTCTATCATTTCTATTAATGTATCCAAACAGCAAAGAAGCACAAGAGGAAAGTGCTACAGTAAATAAAAAAAATCTGTGAATCATTCAACAAGTTGAACTAGTCATTGAGCAATGAGTCACAGGCGTATAACTTAGCAGTATGACACATCATAGTGTAATCTAGGTGCATTAGACTGAAGTGGCAGAGATGGCCTGTGTACACTACGTGACACACATATCCCCACATACACATTTTTGTGCACGGTGTGTTTAATGTGTAAGCATGTATGCTACACCAGTGGGTTGTGTGTGTATTTTAGTGTGTCGGTTGGTACCTGATTGTCTATCTTGAGCTCCAGTAGTGTGGTGTTATTCTGCAGCGACTCTATGAGGGCCAGGATTCCAGTCCCTGTAATGAAGTTGGACTCAACGTTCAAGCTCTTAAGTGTCGTGTTCACCTTCAACATCTCTGCCAGAGCCTGAGGAAACACACAGTGCACACTGTCCCTCTCACTGCTTTCCAGCCATTTGCGCTTTATTCTTACATCTGGTTTATTCTAGTGTTAAGACAGAGTTGAAGTGTCAGAGCAACTGTATGACACAGTCAGTAAGTACAAACCCACAAACTAATTACAAGCACAAAAAGAAAGATGCGTTTAACTTGGTTGATGTGGATCCTCTGTATTTTAGACAAATTGATCAATATAACATTACAGCTGTGACTTACAAATGCAACAGGGTCATTGCTTCGGGTTCCTACGATACTGAATCTCTCCACCACAGTGTTCTTCATCAGAGCCTCAGCGTACGCCTTTAGCGTCAGGATAGGGATGTTCTGCGTACACAAAAGCACAGTGCCAAAACATGTTTATTATTATGATTCTTTTATTATTTAGTAAGTTAATGAGTGATTTAAAGTTTCATGTTTTTTTCATTTTTGTCTAAGGTAGCATGTTACGCCCACGAATATCACAATAGAAACTGCTTCCGTGTGTTGTTGAGTTAAATTAACTTATTTACTGAAATTATGCCTTCCTGACGATTATCTGCACAATTAAAAAGTGAAAACGACCAAAGCTATATAATCAAACATGTTATGGTGATGTGTAATTTTGTGTGAGTTTAGTTTCTTCAGGTGTACTATAAAAACACTATTGGGAAAAAATAACTATAATTCACAGATGAACAGATATTAAATATAAAACCTGCGCACAAACACACATGTTCTTACCCTGATGTTGTTGAGGTTGACCTCAACCAGGTCGGGGTCATTCCTCTTTATTCTCAGCAGTGTTTCCTCTACATCAGTGGAGTTCGGCTCCTCATCAGGGACTGGTTTATACTGAGTGCACTGGATCACACCTGGGATACAACAGAATTACAGCACACACTTATGTACACAACAGACAAATGTCGAGCATGGACTTATTACTCCACCGTCTAATCTGAGAAAATCTAACGGTGGAAATGCTTATTATTAAAACATATGTGCAGTCTTACTCTCACTTGACACATGTTCAATAAGACTTTAAGTCAGCATCACCCAACATTGTAAACTCTATTATCTGATAGTTGTGTGAAATACGCCCCACTAGATAAACAACGGTTCATTAACATGTGTGATGATGGATAAAAGTAATTTATGACTACAGTTGTAGTATATGAAGAAGGGTAAACAGATGAATCACTTGTGATATTTTTAGAGGAGCTGTATGTAAGTGAATGTGTGAACCTATGAGCTTGATCTCTACTTATTTAGATTTAAGGTTTTCAGCTATATATGTGCATGGATAAAGCACAAAGAAGACTGAGCATATTTTCTTCATAAAATAAAGCAACATTCTGCCAACATGAGATCATTTCACGGAATTCCAAGTTAACTCATTTCAACATTTTTCTTCAATGAGGTGATATTTTCTTGAAACTAGTAAAATGATCTGCTGTATTTCAGGGTACTTTTACTGTTTCTTGCAGCCAAACCTATCTGTGCTTAAATCAAGTGAAGACAGCTCATGCCACTGGCTAACTTCTCCAACGAAAGACACATTAACATAGCGTATAGTAAGTTTTGGTGCATGTGTTTAAGTGTGTGTTTTACGTACTGTTGAGGCCTTGCTTGTTGACTATGGTGCTGCTGGCTAGTGCTTCATAATACTGCTGGTTACTCATCAGCGTGTGCATACCCAGGATGGCTGGAAGACAGCAAGAAGACGGAATGAGGATGGAAAAATGGAGGAAGTGAACAGAAGGTGAGAAAAGAAAGAGAGAAGGAGATGCTGAAAAAGTGAATAGATTGAATGATAGCGACTTGCAGAGGACCAACATGCTAATACACATAGCACAAAACCCTTGCAGAATAATAAGGAGGTCAGGCCTGTAGCTGTCATTTTTAATGACAAAGGAGTCACATAGTGTGTTGTGAGATTTCAGACACAGTAGTTTAACATGTACCGGCTTTGGCTTCTGCAGCCTCAGCTGAGCTTCTGCCCGAGTACAAATCACTCCACTCGCTCCACTGTCTACACCATAAATATGATAGATGTTACGTTATTAACCCGTGAAGCCACATATCAGGGATCTGGCAGCTGTAAATGTGTTTTGCGTTAAAGTTTTTCAATTAGCAGCTACTCCGAGAACAATGTAAGATACAAGCAATATAGAGAGATGTATCACCATCTTTATTTGTCAGAGGGATTGACAGCATGAGAACAAACTGTGTTTGCAATGACATAAACAGAGAACACGAGTCACCAAGCTGCTTGTAGAAGAAAGAGGAACGTTCACTTCAACATCTCCAGGGACTTGTTGTGCTCATAAAATTCTTCTCGTTTTCAATTGCTGTTCACTTAACTAGGACTTGATTAATCAAAATATATTTGAAAGGTAAATGAGACCTCCATGCTCTTAACTGCGGTGTATAAACAATTTATATATATGTTGTTAGTCATAGACATGTCACGTCCACAGACTGATGGTTTGTACATGCAGCAAAATGTTTGCCACAGTGATGACATTTGCCATGCAGACTCTGTGATACTCCTTTATAATGAATGAGTGGTCACAGACAGACATATATGTGGCTGTGAGATGAGCTGCATGGTTGTGACAATTATCTGTTTAACACAAGCTGACATTGTGAACATGACATAGGACCATGCAAACGTTGTGTGCAGTCTGCAGATACCCTGGATGGTGTTCAGCTAGTGAACACAAATATCCAGCAGGGACAGAGGAGATGGTAGGACTGATGAAGACATGAAGGGGAAGGGTGGAGGGAAGATGGAAGGTGAACTAGAGAAGATGGAGAAGAGTTAGACTGAGGAAAAGTTGGCTAGTAGAAGGAGAGAATGTGCAAAAGATGAAGATGAATAATCAGACAACTGCATCAAATGAATTCTTGTTAAATTAATTCCAAATTCATTTTCATGCTTGTATTCAGGGATGTTTGAGTGACTGTGCTGTTGTGATTATTTTAGTTTTCATAAAAAGTGGGTCGAAATCTGATTTGAAATCAACAATGTAATAGTCTGGTAAAAATTGGGAGCTTTAGAAAGAAATCTGGTACATTTGGTGAAAAATGTAAAACTAAAAACAGTAAGCCTTATACACAAAGCACATACAGTGCTTGTCTCTGAGATGTGTGTGTGTGTGTTACCTGCAATATCACACAGTTCAGCATCAGAAGCAGAGGCCAAGGCTTCTTCTAGCTCTGGCTCTAGAGTCACACTCTCTATGATGGGGTCCACCCTCTTTTTAGGCACCCAGGCTTTCCCTGCATTGTAAGTTCATAGATTTAATATAGAAAAATGACACTACCAGCAATAATGACATTTTGCACAATGGTAATGTATTTGAGGGACAGTTTGTGTTCCCTTTCACTTAAACTAATTCAACCTATGCTTGGCTTGTTGGGTGGAGCTTTGACGGAGACTACATGATACATCGCAATTTCCTCAGCTGCATTCACTCTTCTTCATTTGCATCTTTTCCTTGCAATGTAGTTCCTCCCACTGAAGATATCAGGAGAAATGCAAGAAAAAGACGAGAGAATAGAGGAAGAATAGAGGGTTTCTGATGATGGCAATGATTTGCGTTCTCCCTGACTGTATTAATATTTATGATACAGATTAAAAGGGGAAATAATATGCAATAACATTGCTTATCACACTTCTTTTAAGCAGGTGGTAACATTACTGTATGTCTGTTTTAATTTACACGATTATAAGCATCTATTTCTACATGCAAACCTCTATATGCAGCAGAATTAGTGCTGAGCTAACATGAACGGCCTTAAAAAAAACATTTACTTACACCTGACTTTTCATATTTAGTGCTAAACACCTGCAATCGAATTGGTTCAGTATTTATAAAGAAAATGTAAATGTCAAACTAATTTGAAGTATCACAGGTTAGAGGCAGAGGTCAGTGCTATCGCCCAAACCAACTCTCTTATATAATATAACTGTTGAGCCGTCACTGTCATCACTATGGTTGACCGGCTATGAAGCCCCTGAGATCTGTGTCTTTTCTGATAGGTTGTGTCTTCATGTGTTGTCAGCTCCTCAAGTTTCAGCCAGACATTCTGACCCCCATCTAAACACAGGCTGGTGGCAAAGGAGTGGTACCGCTCTCTGTACTATACAAAACGTATATTCTTCACATTGTTTAACACACTTTTAAAGTTATGACAAGTAACAATCTGCCTATTTCCTGCCTCTGAGTAGAAACTGCTGTCAGTAAACTCTGCTAATATCATCTGGTTTGTAAAATTAAATCGAAATGTGTCAGGTACAAAAGACAGACTGCAGTAAGGCCACAACAGCAGCAAAGAAGGCGCCACTGAAAGTGACAGCAGGAAGACCTTCTACAGTTTCACATAGAGATGTCTGGTATCTCTCGCCATCCATCACACTCTTCTGTGTGCTGGCAAACTAACAGGCCTGGTGAGGAGTGGTCTTGTGGAACAAATCACCAATTAGAGAATAAAAAAAAAGAAATCCCTGGATTCATGGACTTCATGGACTCTTGATCTTAGGTTTGTGTCTTACTTCAAAGATTAAAATCTGAATATTTTCCAGTGATGGATTCCATCTTCTTTTCAACACAAACTTAATTGTTGTTAATATTTCAGGAAACCAAATAGTTAATTTAATCTATGTTTATTGTGCGAAAACAAGCTCCTACCTCTCTTCTCCCCAGTGAATGGTACCAGATCCTCTCGGTCAGGATGTTCTTTGGCTTGTTTCTCCAGATGGGCCAGCAGGTCATCTCTCTGAAATGTTCCTGTTGGAGCTTTCTTAGTCTGGTCCTTTTGTCGCATCCCCGCTGGCAACAACGCATTCTAGACAAGAATGAAGATTTACATCATTTAAAGGACTGGAAGATATTTTTTCTTCTTTCTTTCAGTCATACTATTTGTGTTCTGCAACATCAGAAGAACAGACAGAACAGCAACATTACTGAATAAAACAGTAACCAACTGGACGCTGATATAATATGATGCAATATTTTTTACATTTTGCCAAATATCTATAGAAAAATGAAAAAAAAAAAAACCCAAAACATAATAGCTTGGTCTAAATAAATAAAATAGGAATATATATATAATAGAATACACACTCACCTGTCACAAACAGTGCTGTGAAATGTATTTGCCCCATCCTTCCTATTTTATTTGCATATTTGCCACAAATGATTCAGACCACCAAACTGTGGTTTTTAGATGATGAGTTAATTTATTACGGGAACAAAGCTGTCCAAACCTGCCATACATCTGCCTAACCCTATGTGAAAACTTACTTTTTCTTACCACTGTAGTCTGCATATAAAAATACTTTAGCAATACTTTTAAAAACGCCCAAAGCTGAAACAGTATTACTTTCATCATATTTTTCAACAGTTTCACAGGAGACAGACAACAAAAAAACAAGCAAAGTGATATAATGTAGATATGATGTTGAAGGACATACAGTGTTTTTGCTCTGGTTATTGTAACTCCCACATCAGTTCTGCCAACCCCAAAGCAAGACCAAGACATTTCCCAGAGCTTTGGTGCACACCAAGTTATTTTCAACCTAAAGCAGCATGTAAAATTAAGCTCTTCAATGTGCTACTTATAGCTTCATATCTTATCAGTCCTCTCAGCACTCGGACGTCCCTCACTGTATCACTCACTCTCTTCGCCTCTCACTCTTATTCGCCTCCTTCAATCTGAAGCTTCCAAAAGAAGAATTTAAAAAACAGGTAATAATTTGCAGTCTATATTAATATGATTATCTTAGGATGTAAAAAAACAAAACAAACAAAAAAAAAAACTCTGACTCTCTCCTTCAACACATCCAGTAGTGGTACATTAATGTTCGTGTGACTTACAGTAGTATTTATAGTAAAGCCAAGAGTATGTCACACCGAGCTTTTCATGTCACACAGTTCTTTATCAGCTTTAGATAACAGGCCTCTTACACTCAGTCCGAACATTGTTATTTTTACCAGCACCACATTTGGTCTATGCCTCTGTTTCTCTAAACATCTATTAGAAAATTACTGTAACATGTACAGTTCATGTGTGCATGAGCAAAAACGTCTACCTTTTAAGACACAGCATGTGAGTAAATACAAATCCTCTTTTTATTCTAGAAGTTGGTTGCAAACAGTGGGTTTATCAGAGCTTTTTAATGAAAACTGCTGCCTCCTGTTTGATGAGAATGATAAGTAAACATTAACGTTGTGACCGGTAAAATCTAAACAATGAAATGAAAAATGCTAAAATGCTCAATAGCACAGGTTGAAGTTATATGAGCGAGCGAACAATGACAATATTTTCACTTTCCCAGACTTGAGAATTATTACCAGGAGTCTAAGGTTCAGTTGTAGTAAGCATGTCCAGGCTGACCAGGCTGTTTATGACTGATGCAGCACTGCATGTACTGAACACAGAATGTTCTCTACATCAGTGACAATAAGTACAGTTTATCTCTAAGCAAACAATACAGATGGCAGACATATTGTTTCTTTGTCCAGCATGAAGGGGCTTTTTCAATGGCTTACTGGAACTGATGTGGGAAGCTGTGCTGGGAAGGTTACAGTGTGTTTCAAAGCAAAGTGGCATTTTACTGTTGTGTAACAGGGTACCCTCATAAACAGACCCAAACAAAGTAAACACACACACACTGACTCACACTGTTTCTTCTGTTTACGTCATGGAGTCCCTCAGTCCCTCATTGTTGGCATCAATCTCTTTGACACACACGCGCGCGCGCGCACACACACACACACACACACGCACACACACACACACACACACACACACACACACACCATAGCCTTCCAGTCATCCCCTTGGCATTGAGGGGGAATCAAGTCTCTTTATGAGCAGTTGGGACATTCATCAGACAGCTATTACAGCTGCTGTCACCAGCCGTGATGCCTCACTGAGGGTATGACAGCGGCAGTGAATGTACCAACCACAGAACTAAACAAATCATAAAGAATGATTAACATGATACATGTATAGACTGCAATCGAGACCAACCGAGAAATACTCAGAATAAGAGACAAGTGTGACTAAAATTCTCTAAATCACTCAGATTACAGGCAAGAGTATTTTCTAGAAATCAATTTTTGTTAGAAAAGAAAAACACTTTTCTATCAAACATAAAAATGTATAATAATAATAATATATAATAATGTATAAATCAATCTACAATTCCATTTATTTTACTATGCTAATTTTTGGTTTGTTACTTTTTATACTGTTTTTGTGATATTTGCTGCTGCAACCACTCTCAGTTCCATTGAGAGGATTATTGGTTAATTTCAGCTGCTCCCTGTTCACCCTTAAACAAGAGTATTAAAACCAGTTTTACTTGCAATCTTTCACCCACTGTGTCACCTACTTTTCTTAATCAAAGATCACACAGATAGTGCACAAATACTGCAATGCTGACACAGCAATACTGATGCCACCGTCAGTGTGACTGCAGCCTATAAGAATTAGAAGAATATAAAGAAATCCAAACCAGTGCAGTAATAACTAACAGCGCAATAACATTAACAGCAGCTAATTTACATTTATCCTTTTTAATGGCTTACTGATCATTAGAAAAACTTTTTGCAATATGTTTTCATGGAAACCTTGACCCAACAATTCTCCACAGACACCAACACAGTGACAGGAACAGCATGTTATGGTCTTTACATTCTAAACTTACATCAGGATCCAGCTCTTCTAATTCATCCTCTAACCGCAGCAGCTCTTCCTCTGTGAGCTTCTTCAGCAGCTCGTCCTCGTCTATGTCCCTGTACTTCTCCATCTCCTTCCTCAACGTCGACATGGTGGACACACAGCTGGAAAAATGGACAATGTTACATATCGCAAGAGCAATATTAAACTGTGAGCTTCATGCATACATGATCATAAACTCTATAAATTCTGGCAATATTTCTCAATATGGATCTTCCATTTAAATGTCTTGTAATTCAAATGGCTTTGGATATAATTAATAATCAAACCAAACTTCTACTTTCATCATTTTCACTCATCTTCTATTCTCTATGAAGGTGTAACTTTCTTACATAATATTCTGTATGAGTAAAAGGAATTTAAGGAACCTCACCTAGAGAACTCCTCCACACGAAAAAGAGAAAATGTAGGAGGTAGACTCTGGAAAAAGAAAAAAAATGAAAACGTCTACGGGTGGAAACAACTAAGAAAACAGCAATAAAATGAACAGGGACGGATTAAAGGAAAAGCAAAATTGGCTTTAACAATGAAGTAGTAAAAGACAAAACTGAAGATATACAGTAAACTAACTAAGCGTCACTCTGTGCTGCTCTCTGCTGTAAAAACTTGACAGTACTCACCTCAGTGACCCCCCAGCTCAGGGGTAAAATAACAGCAAAGGCAGCCAAGTGCCCACAGCACTCCTGGGAAAGAGAGAGACCTGGAGGAGGCAGAAGCACAGAGTGAAGAGAGATTAATAGCTCTTACAATTAGAAAGCGATAGATGCAGCAGGTCATCAGCGGGGAAACGAAACATTCTGCTGCTTGTTTTCATCTTCTTTATTTCTTCCAAAAGTAACAGGAGAGCCACAGAAGGCTGGAAAAGAAAATCATTTTAAAACTTTTTATACAATGTCATAAAAACTGTTTATCAGATTTAAGTAGCACCTCATTAAAAATGCCTGTGGTAAAATGTAGCCTTGACAGACCGTCTGATGCTGTTTTCACCGCAGATGCAGTCAATTCAAATTGCTTGAGAGAGCATTTGAACAGCTGCTACAAGAATAATGTATTGCAAGTTTCCTGATAAGGCAGCTTGTGCCTTAGCTGGATATGAATTTTGAAACCTGAAGGAAAAATGAGAGAAAAACTCATAGACACAAGGTTACACATGTGTCTGGAGCTCTGGAATAAACAGGTTTTCATTATTTACAGACTGGATTATCACCATAATAAAGAAGGTTGTGCTGATTCTCTGATATTTTTTTAAAAGGATAGTAAAAGTATAATTTGCTACTGTAGCTACATGAAAAAAATCTTTTTATTTTGCGTGAACACAGTTACCATTTTGTGTATCTGCACTAACACTTTCACATTTTCTCACAGTACTATGTCCTGCAGCTGATCTATCTGCCGTGAAGCACTGCCAGAAGTGCAGCTCTGTTTTTCTTCTCAAAGCACTCAACAGAAAAGTATAAAAGTCAACCCCGGATAAAGCACATATCTTGTCCGGAAATGTCTTTTTCTCGTGCTTTCTTTCTCAGCTGGCAGTGAGGACAGACTGCAGATCTGTTTTCTTCTCTCTCTAATTCTCTACATGGCAGCACAGAGTCTTGGCTATTAGGTCCAGACGACTGATGATTGAAGAACTGCAGAGAAACTTCTGAAAGCCAAACGCTCTTCGTAAGTGCTGTCTCCAAGCTCTGGTTTCTTGAAACTTTGCATCAGGATTTGAAATGTGCTGTAAGCTGCTGCTGATAGATCCCCACATGACAGCACTAATAATGACTTCAGTGAACCTGTATCAAAGGATGAGCTCAAACTCAAATTAACCACAAAAAGTTGAAGTGCAAGAAATTCTGCATTCAATGAGTGCAAATGTACTTGAGATCTTTTTGATCTTAAGTATGTCAGCAAGTGTGTTTTGGATAACCTAAAACGTAGGGTCAAGCGTGCCGTTCTTTTGTTCTGCTTTCTCTAAGCTCCATGACAAGACAAGTTTCCAAAACCAAAGATGAAGAACTGGGCTGGACTCCAAATAACACTGCAAGTCTGCTGGAAGATGCTAACCTGCTCTGATGATATCAAACAGTGCCTGCATTTATTACATTTCTACAAGCTTCTACTTCATTAGAGGACACTGGAGCAGAAAGGAAAAACAGGCAGGGATTAAATGAGCCTGAATTTACCCTGTAAAGTCACTAACATTTGACTTAACCCTTGCTCTCTGATCCAGGCCAGTCCAGCCCCTAAGAAGAGCAGCACTGATACAACATCATTAACCAAGTCAGATGTCTGCAGTTTTCTTTTTAAATCATTCAGATTTTATTTTTAATGTTAACCCTGTTAAAGCAGGGAGTTTTTCAACCTTGAAATATATATATATAAATCTCCGTAACACTTGAGCCAAGCTTTATTTCCTCTCTACACCTTCACTACAGTTTCTGTAAAAAAAACAACAAATTATAAGGACAAATAATAACTACAATATCATTCTAAGGATTTTACAGACTTCAACATTCGTTTCTCTGTGTATCTTCTGTGAAACATGTGCATGGTGTCAAATGTTTTTGCAAGACTGCTGTTGTTAGAATTGCACAGGTCTCTGAAATGGCCCAGCACAAAACAGCTGAGAGCCCTCCCCCTCATAAGCTATGCAGGACAGAGTTTGCCGAAGTTACAGTAATGAAGGGGGTCCACTTACTTGGTAGATTTTATTTTAGCCTTGAAACAATAGAGGATTACTAAAATCAATTACTGCTCTACAGAGTGTCCCACCGTTCATATCAAGTTTCCATATATTTTACATTTCCATCAGATACTAACAGTGGGATAAGAATAGAAAGTCACAATGAAATAGTCAGTTTCATTCAAGCAACCTTATCTGAAGATTGAAAATTAATTGTCCTTCATTTTGTAAGGGCACTAATTTGACAAATGACTGGCTGCCGTGTCCTTAAACTCCTCTTCGGGGACCAGCGTGGAGTCGCATATCATGATTTGTATAATGAGAGGCCTAGCCGCTCTCTGGCTGCCTTGGACCTGAGGTCAGGCCATTTGTGCATTCTGCAGAGGTCAAAATGTCATAATGTTTTACCACATGCATCACTGTGTTGTTTCAGGTTAGCTGTTGATACAACACGCTTCTACACCCAGAAATAAAAAATAGACTTATGAAGACATGTATGCATGATTTGGATGGTGAAACGCTGTACAATAAAAGAGTGAGCAACAGCAAGAGGTGATCAAAGATGTTGTATTGTTTCAGCTCTACCACAGTGAGCATGCTGGGGAAACAAAACTGATGTAGGTAGGTCAGCACACATCCAGCAGTTGTTGACTGTAATCCTGATCATGGCAACTGGTAGTTCTAAACTACCACATAGGCAACAACAATAGATCTACAGGAATCTTGGTGCAGGACTTAGGTGTTAGACATTTCGGTGTGTTATTATTTTAAGGGACACCTGCAATAGTCAATCAAGCATAACCAAACAGGAAGGAAAAAACTAAGTGACATTACATTTTCCATTAAAAATACCCCTTTTTCTCAGTGACCTCATGGAAAATGATTTTCTTCAAGTAATATTCAAACAGTTAAAATATAACCTACATAAGGAACCTTCACTAATTTGACTATTTTACAGCCCACAGTATCATTTTTGCATTTATTTCCGTACCTCCTCCCGCGCTATTTATAGCCGGACGGTCCCGCTGGGTGACAGCAACGAATACTTTGACCAGATATGGTTTCCTTCAGAGCCGCCTGGAGTCGCACTGCGAGGTCCGCTCTGCTGCAAGCGCGCAACCCGGGAATCCGCCAAAGTCTCCACTAGACCAAAGCGTCCATGACCCGCGGATAATCCGGAATTCAGCTGATTTTCAGCGTGCTCACAAAAGTTTCCTCCTCTCGTCCTCGGTCTGCTCTCGGCTGGTTTGCTGAGGCTGACTCGCAACTCCCGCAAAGGGCAAAGTAAACTTATGGAGAGAGATCCTCCTCCCCCTCCGCCCCCCACACACGGCTGCCCTGTCACTCCAGTGATGTCATGAAGGAGACCTGCGTCCATGATCGAAAACAGTCCATTTGCTATCATTCAGTCTAATAAATACCAAGCTTTACGTATACAGGCCTATTTCTAAGTTTCTATTTGATCCGTTTGAGGAGTTAGTTTCGTGACCGTCATCTGCAGTGTTATTAACAACCAGTTGTATTACTGCACATACAGCAGTAAAGTCAAGCTCAGATGTAAACAACCCAATGATGTAAAGTCACCGTGTGCAACAGGCAAAGTTCAACCCCAAGTCCAATGAAGTTGAGACATTTTGTAAAATGTAAATAAAAACAGAATATAGTCATTTGCAAATCCTTTTCAACCTATATTCAGCTGAATACAGCTCAAAGACACAATATTTAATGTTCAAGCTGATAAACTTAGTTTTTTGCAAATATTTACTCAGTATGAAATTGATGTCTGCAAAACGTTCCAAAAAAGCTGGGACAGGGGCATGTTTACCACTGTTAAACAACTTTTCTTTTTAATAACACTCAATAGTCAAACTGCAAGCTTGTTTAAAAGACATAAAGGCCTGGATGTCCTGTAATTTTCTACTCCTTAATTCAGACAGGACAGAGGTTATTATATTTGGGCCTAAAAACCTTAGAGACACAAATCACATTGCTACCCTAGATGACATAGAACTGGCCTCGAGTACTGCTGTGAGGAATCTTGGAGTCACCTTTTACCAGGATATTACCTTTAACCGTTACATAAAAGAAATCTGTAGAAGTGCCTTCTTTCACCTGAGGAATATTTCTAAAATTAGAAACATCCTGTCTCAAAGTGATGCTGAGAAACTAGTCCATG
>JAUBNQ010000001.1:17077674-17104688 GCA_032353495.1 Ctenopoma kingsleyae | reverse complement strand
AGTGTTAATTTTTGATTTATATAATTTAGATGGACGGGGAGCAGACACAGTCTCTATGGGGCGGTGATAGTTTTGGGGGGGTGACGGCAGTAGAGAAGCTGCAGAGAGGCGTGTAAGACTGCAACTCTGTGTCCTGGGCTCCACTCCGGGATATCAGTGTTTAGGAGGTCTAATAATATTTCTGGATATAAGAGCTGCACCATCCAAAGATATCCCTGTATCATATTCACTTCCACACTGTAAAAAATCATCACACCAACTGTTTGTTCCATACGTAAAGTCACTGATGCTACTTTACATTGCTGAGTACGTGAGGAAGTCTATGTTGTATGACTTTCCTTCATAATGTCCTCAACCAGTCCACAGTCCACAGCTAATAATTTAATAAATAATCCATTGGTCTTTAATAGCTACCACTTCCTTTTTTCACTGGTTAATGTTTGTTGGCAAACAGAGGAGATGGTTTGATCCCTCTGATAGTTTCAAGAGCCACATTTTATATGTGTACTGGTATATGCCCACCTGTTATTGAGAGCCAGAGGTTTCTGTTTATCAGTTGGAGACATTTTATCCTGAAGGAAAAAGACCTGGACCAGAACTATCTGGAGAATCACCAGGGCAATCACCAGACCAACGGTTAGACTGAGAGACACAAGAGAAAGGAGCAAACTCCATCAATCAGTATTACTTGAGCCAACCATTTATATGCCATCTCACAGCAGCAACCACAACAAAAGCTGGCTTACACAATAATACCCAGGTTGGCGAGCATGCTCAGAGTTTTCCCATGAAGTACAGGAAGGACCAGAATGTAAGCCATCAGCAGGGCAAACAGGAAATGGATAAAATGGACAATTATGTATCCTAAAAAGGATAAGAGTATAAGAGACATTTTATTTCACATCTCTCACAAGTTTAACCACTTCTCCCATCTCAAAATATGCATTCACAGTTTTTGTAACTATGCTGATTCATGTAAAGATGTATATTTTAACACATTTCATGATAAACATCCAAAAATTTTGACTTTGTTGCATGTTAGAGAATTCAACAATTCAGTAATATAATCATCTCTCAAGACTTCTTTGTCTTCATCTTTGGAGAAACCACAGGGCAGAAAATATTTCGGGCTTTCCCAAAATCCTAATGTAAGATATGTAAAAGCACATAGCCATTCCCTCCTGTTTTTCACAAAATTAAATACTTACCCCAGAGTGTAAATGCTATTTGCCATCCCGAGTATCTTGCAATAGAAGCCTGTGAAAATTGAATGAAATCCTGTTTGTACATTTACAGTATACAGTCTAATGACATGCATGCAATAAAGTAAGTTCACACAGACACACATATGCTCTCTATATTGTAGCACTGTCACTTTCAAATGTGTGTGTCTGAATGAGCTTAGTTCTGGTTTTGTGAGGACAATTAGCACAGTCTGTTCTACACACTGGGATCATCGTTAAAACAAAAAAAAAAAAACAACCAAAAAAACAATGATATTAATGTAAAAACTGTGGGAATAAGTTTAGTTTTGTGTCTTTAATGATGAGCTGCAGTCTGACTTGCCCTGGAATCGTCTGCCATCTGCTTTTTGTGTTTGTGTGTGTTACTTACAACACTGACAGCCGGGCTGGGTTTGTGAAACTTCTCAGGAAGAAAACCCTTCTCCCCTTTCCACAGCCTCTTCAGGTGTTTCCTATCACATCAATACAACATGTGATGGCTGCTAGAGAAATTTCCTTTATCTCCAAATAGACTAAAACTGGTTATTTACAATTCATTATTCATCATGTTCTATATTGCAGATATTTTTACTTCAGTTCTCTTACCTGTAACATACCAAGACATGGAAGGTGTAGGCAACAGAGTTGAGACTAGCAAAGATGGTGGTGGCTAGCCAACACCCTGAAAACATTAAATACAATTAAAAACCAAATTAGGTAAAATAACTTTGTGTTGCCTGAAGGCTTGATTGTCATAAATACTGGGTGACAATTTTCAGAATTGAGAAAGCAACACAGATTTGGTGTAAACATTTCCTGCCTGATATCTACCGTACACATAAAACTAATAGGACTGCAGACCAACTCACTCCTTGCCACATAAATGAATTCTTCCAGCTGTGGTATCATGGCCTCCAGAGCTTCAGTTTGGTTGCTAGAGATGATCAGCTGGTTCAGTGTATCCTTCCATTTCTCTACTCTGTTAAAAGTCACATCGCTGAGACTGTAGTCCGCCAGTGTCATCTAGGGAAATTGCAAAGACTAATTGACACACACTAACCTACAGCAGGGGAACATATAACCAAAGTGATTGGAATAATGTCATAGAATTAAAAGAGCTGTACAGTATTGGTGTTTTTACTATGTATAGGCCTATAAGGGATATAATGGCAGTGCCGATGATCCTGTTGGGGAACTTGAAATAGGGATCCCACTCATACACTCTGCTCTGGAACCAGCTGAGTGGTTCACTGCAACACAGAAAAGTAAGTCAAAAACACTGTGCACTGTACTCACAGTACGTGTATGTGTATCCATGTATAGTGCTGCTTTCAAGTACAGTCTGAATTTGGATAATGCAACTAGGTTTGGCAGTAGCTGGAATTAATTGTTGTATTGTACCATCTCCTTTGTGACAATACGCATTTCAAATTCTGACACTCATCACTATCAGTGCTGTTGAAAAACTCTTGCATTGAACTGCATTTACATGCAACAATAACATAACTCTAACAATAAATAGATATGAATGTTTGCTGCATTCTACCTGTGTGCAGGTGTCTTCCTCAGCAGTCTCTTAACATGCTTCACCTGATGCTGCCCAATCAGCTCGTCAGGGTCCTGGCACCAGATTAGGTTTATTCATTCTCATGCAGAGTTTGTTACAAAGAATATTCAGTAAAAAGTTATATAACCATGGCAGATCCTAGTAGATAACACTATAGTAGATAATTACATGAATGTAAATGAACAAGAAGAGTAAAAAAAAAAGAAGAAGATGAGAATACAAATAAAACAGACTGTATCAATATACAGTATGTCACATAAAATAAGATTTTCCCATAGTGGGGACATTCAGCAAAATATGAAACATACAACAAAATCACTTCAGAAATGTTATGTATTAACCATCCTGACCTCCTGTTCCAGCTGCATTTGTATTCGAACAGCTTTAACCAGAATGTAGAGAAATCGACCCAAGAGGAAGACAAGGGAGAGGATACTGGGCCACTGGGCAATAATCTTCTGGTATTTCCCCAAAGTCTTAAAAATCATACACACAAAGAATTTATAATATAATAAATTATTTATCTTCTGTGAAGACACACTGCAACAGGCACATTCATTCCCAGTGTTCAGTATTCACCTACCTTACCATCAGGACATGTGAATGTGTCCCACACTGTAACAGTGATCCTACAAAGAAGCATGAAATCATGTAACACAAGACTACTAAAATGTGATCTTCCACATATATTTGCATTTATGTGTCAGTCCATCTGTGTTCTTTAATGTCTTGTATTTGAATGTTATTGCATGGTTCTAAAAAACACACCTGTAACAATAACAGTCATGTACTGAAAATGTGTGCTGTGTGTCTGAACATATGATTTTTCAATTCAGTTCAACATTAGGGTTGTAATACACGTGATGTAAATTTATTTTTTTAATAATTTACCAGGCCAGCGAGTAGAGTATTCCCAGCACAGCCCCAGCTGTTCTGAAAGGTGTGGACAGACAAGCAAAGAAAGGGAAATACACCAGGCCCACTTCTAGAGCTCCAACCAGGTACACTATGGCTGAGGAGAACAATCAGGAAACATCACATCAACATGTTGTATCATACTGTATCTGTATGGTAAAGCTATGTAAACAGAGTCTGGATATTATTGTAAACAGAGGGTGTACCTCTGGCCCAGGGCGGGAAAGTGAAGGGGATGTAACGTTCAGAGAAGAGCAGCAGGACACTGCTGGACACAGCACCAAAGGCAAACCCATAGGACCAACGATTACTGAGGCTGCCTATAGTATCCAAGGGGCTAGTGCGCAGTTATGACAAATAAAGCCATATTACACACACGGTTGCTTCACCTAGCTTGATATACATTACAAAGGCATACAGACAAGAGTTATTGGATTCCAATCAGTACTTTACGTTTTTCATAGTGACTAAAAGATATTTAGTTGTTATGATGAGAAATATTATTGTCCTTTGCATTACTGATGCGGCTGTCGACTTACACTACAATAGCAAATCGTCCCCCCAGGAAGGGGAGTCTCTGGTCGATGGCCAGTCTCTTGGCTCTTTTCTGGAGGAATGAGAGCACGCCTACAATCAACACCTGAAAGACAACAAATCAGTACACTCAACACAGCTTTATATATCAAACATCACAGCAACTGTGTGAAGTGTATATTGTATGTTACTGAATTCAATTCAATTCAGTTTTATTTATATAGCGCCAATTCACAACAAAAGTCATCTTGAGGCAATTTACACTGTAAGGTTTAAGACCTTACAGAATATAGGTAAATACAGAATAACGTGGAAAACCCAACATTTGAGCAAGCACTGAGGCAACAGTGGAGAGGAAAAACTCCCTTTAACCTCCAGCAGAACCAGGCTCAGGGTGGGCGGCCATCTGCCTCAGCCGGTTGGGGTGAGTGGAAAGAGGAGAGAGAAAAGAATAACAGGAAAATCAAAGACAACAACAAGAAGCAGCCGACAAAACACTAGGCAGGTTGGTAGGGCCAGCAGCTGCACACTGAATATCCTACAGCTCCGAGCTGGGGATTCCTCCAGAGAGGTACAGAAAGAGTGTTCTCCCACTTCAGACCCTGTAAAAAGGTCTCATATTTGATGAGTCTACTTATCTACTCACAATACAGTACATTCAGTAGCTGTTGTGCTGAACGTACTGTATTGTTCTTCTCTATTTTGTTTCCTTAAAACATAAGTTTTGTGGTGTTTCTCACAGAACAAGAAATAAATACATTCTAGTTATAAAAGTCAAATTAATTTTAGTTACAACATTTGGATATTCAGTGCATTTATAGAAAATCTGGCTTTTCTGTTTTTTATGTTAACATTATGTTAACAGGTTAAATGGATGGAAAACTTACGGCTGGTATCAGTGAGAGGTGCAGGAACAGATCAATAGAGATCCGATTCTGACAGTCTTGAACAATGGATTCCCTGCAGACACAGTGACAATAGTAGTTACAGTGACCTAAACTAAACTAAACTAAACAGACATCGGATTTTTTTTCAATCCGCAAATCATTATTATTTTAAAATATGAGCTCATAATTTATCAATAAATGAACTTTGTCTTGTCTAAATCAAATGTGACGTAACTGAGCAGTACCATTATGTAGTAGTAACAGTACAATGAATATTTAAAATCTGTACTTACACATTTTCCACTTGGTTTCTAATCATGTTTGATAAGTCCATTCACTGAAGTCTAAAAAACCTTGTTTTTGCTCCAATGCAAAGATAAAGGAAGCGACTGTGGACTGATACCACTTCTCTGTTTCCTGGTTTCAACCATGTGACTCATACATTTGACCTTTGATCTTTGGACACAAAACACTTCATTCCCCTTTGTTTTACGCCCTCTCCAACTGTGTCACAGTTTGCTCCCTATATACTTTTTCCATCATATTTGCTCACACTCTCTCACTCTCACACACTGTGTGACCACTGTGTCAGTAGAAGGAGTGTAAACAAAACGAATCCTCAGAGATAACCAACCGATCATTCACCTTCTGCATTCACTTTACAAAGGAATGTTTCTCTGAGTGTATAGCTGTATATATATGTATATATATGTGTATATGTACACTACCAGTCAAAAGTTTGGACGCATACATAAAGACATGCATCTTTTCATGGAAAAGATGATAAAGCCTATGTGTGTCCAAACTTTTGACTGGTAGTGTATGTATATATAAATCACTAAATGACATATCTTTTTTTGATCCAGTTTCACTGCAAAAATTACATTTAGTGGCTTAATTTGTTTTTATTCTAGCATCTCTTTTAGCTCTTACTACATTATGTTAGTTAGCAAGGTTTGGATTTTATTCATATCAAAATAAAAAAAATGAAAAAGAAGGGAGGAAAAAAGGAAAGGAGCATCACAATGATGCTAAATGACTTTTATTCATTGCAATTGGACAAGCATTTAGGACAGCTGATTTGTCATTTCAAAAATGAGTCTTGGGTTCTTTATCAGATCCTTGGCGGTGGCATCTCAGCCTCTGTAGTTCAGCAGTTCTGGTCCTTGACAATCAAAATGTCTGTCTTGCCCAGTCTGCAGAGATAATACAACATAACACAACATGTTTGTGACTGATTCTTTTTTGTTCAGCTCAGTGTAGAAAACAGTGAAAAAACAGGTAAAGTGGAGGTGTAAATGTCTTTCTCCCCCTTTTCTCCATGAGAATCACCCAATCACCTTTGCATAAGTTGCTACAGGGCTTGGTCCATTCATTTATGTCTACTTCTGCAATCCCATCAATTTTCATGTGGACTGATCAGCTCAAATTTTCTGTGTTCCATTATTTTCATTTGTGATAAAATACCTGCAAAACCCATGTCATTCCCATCAGCCTCAGTGTTTAGAGCTAAATTGCTTATATTAGTATGCTCACATACAGTCGTCTGTCAAACTATCCATCATTTGAATTAAATGAAAAAAACAAATTGTAAAATTGTTTTGCACTAATTCACAAGGATCTAAGCAAATGTAGATGTTTTTTCACTGCACATCTGTCAAGATTATTTGGTCACCAGAGGCATGACTGTTAATTCACCTCCCATAACCCAGAACATGATTAATAGATTAGATTTAAAAGCTTCCAGTCATTTGAAATGGCTGCTGCTGTCAACCAATCAGAATTCAGTATTGTGACTGTAGTCTTTAAAGTCTTTCCCCACCAGATGGAGACTCAAGCACATTGTTCACTATAGTGCTGGGTTCGGAGATGTAGGACTAATGGTAGAATGTGGGAGAGTGGAGCAGCTGTGTGTACTCACTGTCTCTCTGCACACAGGGTACACTCGTTAGCGTACGTGTTTCCATCACTGCCACAAACAGGAGCAAAGTTCAGAGGGCATGCCAGCACCTCCTCGATGTCAGGACATGAAGGCTGCCAGAAAATAAACATTAAAATATAACATTAAGCCTCAAACAGCCCTTTGATCGTGTAAGAAGTGAGGACTGGTCAAGATGTTACCGTGGTCTAGAACTCATCTTAACAATAGACGAGCAGTTATGTATACACACACAGACACATGCACGTGCAGTAAACATACATCACCTTTCTCATGAGTCCAGACTGCTGCTTTGCATCTGCGGTACAAGCACAAACAGTATCTCCATTTATTGCACCCAACATGCATATTTAAACAACCTACGTGATGTATTATCACAGGCATGAAAACAGGCCACACACCCAAAACATCAAAGAATGTTTGCTGGGATTAAAAACAAATCTTTTAATTATTTTGGACATAAATATGACTTAAACAGTAACTTAAATATTCTACTTCTTTTTAACTATATACAGTATGCCAAAGAAACAAGAAACAAACAAAAAAAAATCTTATTTCCATTCACTTCCTCTTTGTGAATACATTTTATTTGCATTTTATTTACATTCTCTAGCTAATAGAAATGACTCTAGCTATAAATATCAGTTGATAACAAGTCTCAAACTATAGTGACAAAATACAGAATATTAAGTTGTGTCTTTGTTACCTGCAGCCACACAGATGAGCAGGAGTCCTAGAAAAACAACTCTTCCAGTCATGATGTTGGCGAATGAATAACTCAGTGACAGAAACGTCTCAGTGTGTCTCTGTTTTACCAACAATATAACTGTGTGCAGGGCGTGTGTGTGTGGGAATACAGCAGGTGAAAACAGACACACAGTCACATGCACAGTCTAGAAACTCATCGTCACCAGCTCACATTAACACACCCGTACACACCCAGGCGTCGTGTGTTTGTGACAAGCCCACATCTATTACACAAATAAATACAACTACACAACTCTTTACATTTATGATTTTTTATTTATTAATGCAAATAGTAACTATACACAATGGGTAACAGATTCAAACTGTTGTTTAATACTTAGAAATGTAAACAAATAATATTGAGCACAGGAAGAGAAAACACCATCTTAGTACTGCCTCTGCTTTTCACCATTTTACCCTATCACGTCATCCTTTGTTCTCTAATTCAAGTTTCAATAATAATGCAGTGGTGTAGCTCCATGTTACCTAAATTCCATCCGTGCTCCAGTGTAGAGATTTGTTTTTAAATGTCTAATTTACCATATTCACCTACATCTTTGAAACAAGAGGCTACTACGCCTTTAAAGTGCTCAGGTTTAACAGTGGGGTTTGGCGGGCTGAGGCCAGGAACCTCAGTGTTGGTAGCAGAATAAGCCTGAAGCCCACAGCAGTTATTAGATCCCCGAGATATCGGAAACCCCTTCCAAGTTTTTGGAGACAGAGCACCCGTAATCTGTCAGTTCTAAAACCTGGATATGTTTTTTTTTTGGACTATAAAGCATTACAAGCACAACTCTACTGAACGTGGTCCCTGCCTTACTGACTAGCTCTGGAAATACGTGTCTAACATTTGAGTTACTGACAGTACATTTAACTTCAGTGTGGCAGCTTATTAATGAGGACTGACATTAAGATTCAAATTTGGCAAACACAAGTAAAAGACAGAAAAAAACTTGTAGTCTAATTAAAACTGAATAAGTGAGAACAAAATATACACAGTTATGTACTTTTAGTTGCTGACAATGAGGAGGGTTTCTGTAAGCGAGCTAATGGATGAAGAACTGAAATCAAAGCACAACATAAACTTTACAAAACTGTTCCTCCTCAACATTATGCTGGTTGTTCAAAAAAAAAAAAAAAATTCAGATCCATTTGGCACAGATATTTTTGTTTGTTTTTTCACTCCACTGTTTTTTTTTTTTTTTGACTTGTCATCACACAATTGCTATTGTACATAATATCCACATCGGCACTGGCTCAGGTTGAAAACACAGGCATGTACAGAAGCATATGTTAGTGGAGTAGGTACCATCTTTAGATCCCATACAAGCAGCTCTGTCTTCTCCAAAACTGTCTTACCATGTATGGAAACAACAGATTTACATTTGATCCAGAATCACATTATGATACAGATGTTTGTTTAGATTTAGACTCCACGTGTATATTTGCACCAGCAACAACAACTCCAACAACAGTGAAGCGGAACGTCGTCCTCTCCGATCCTTCACAAGCTGATCATGCTTTGGCACACACACAGATAGTCCAGGTGTGTGGCCCAGTAAAAAGCATGCAACACATATATCTAATGAACTTTCCAACAAGAAAAAAAACCTTCGGCCTTCCTTCTCTTCAGAGCGAGTACAAAATAAGCCAGTTTGTACAATACATCAAGCAACCACATTTCTTTCTGAACAGTCAAGTTTCATTTAACATCTCGAAAAAGTTCCTTTCTGTGCTTTGATGCATGTTGGTATTACGCATTCCTCGGCAGCCTACATACGTTGTTGTTTTTAATGGAGTGCTCCGATTTCTCTCTCCACCATGATACAGTATAGGCACTGTGCTGGACAATGTCAAGGACACCAAGAACATCAAATAAAAAACTTGGTTATCAATTTTAGTTGTTATCCATACAAACAAAAATCTAGAAAGGTTATGTTTAGTAGAATTAAATAAACTAAAAAGAAATCGAATTTGTAAAAATTTCTATGTTGCATGACTGTGTTTTTTTCCTCACGAAAATTAACTGGATTGCAAATCACTTGCATTATAAAATAATTGTCCTTGGTAACAAAGTGAGATTGAGGGAGGTTTGAACCTGTATAAAAAGTAGTCCATCTTTTGGCAGTGAATGATCTAAGCATTTTTTTTTTGTTTTGTTTTGTGCTGTCATGATTTCACAATTCAGACCAGCGCACACACACGCTGTCCCACTGACTACTGCTAGCTACTTCGAGGAACAGGGATTAAAAAGTAGAGATATTTCCTTCGATCATCCCCGTTGTTCTGACCAATGAATGAGTAGCAGAGCTACAAGCTTTCCAGTCTAACTCAGCATTATACACCTGCT
Source organism: Ctenopoma kingsleyae (assembly GCA_032353495.1). Lineage (NCBI taxonomy): Eukaryota > Metazoa > Chordata > Actinopteri > Anabantiformes > Anabantidae > Ctenopoma > Ctenopoma kingsleyae. The sequence goes on along the minus strand of JAUBNQ010000001.1, from coordinate 17,094,526 downwards.
GTCTCTTCAAGTGTTGTGAGTCGTCTCTTTCTTTCTGTAGTGAAGGAGAAGCACCAGTCTCCAGCCCTCACAGGAATATGTTCTCATCTTAAATATATTTATACGTTTCTTGCATTGATTTGCATTGAGTTTTCATTGTTTCAGTGTCTGTCACAATACCTGCAGTCTCTGCCTTTTCAAGAGGCTGTGCGCTGATGTGCAGGTCCACTGAGAAATGATAACAATTAAAAAAGACTAAAAAATAGAAGAAAAAAAGAGAAAAGTCTGATTCCCCTCAGCTTAGTGGTCCATATTTTCTAAGCTGAGGGGGGTATGATACCAGTGATGGTATGTTACGAATTAGACACAGCTCTCCCTAGTCTTGCTGTCCATGAGGAAAGAATTTAGCTGGGAAATGTCCACTACCACAGCGTCCCTTTTGCTCAGATGTACGTCTTTCAAATGGTCCTCATCACTTTGGTCCTTGGCAAAATTTACAAACACCTGCAAGGGGGAATGAAGAGAAGAAAGAAAAATTAGACTCAGCCTAAACTTAAGACACAACACAGTTCTAGTTTGCCAGTCTTGGACAAACTTGCTTACTTGGTCTAGAGTGGTCTGAGAGACAGAATAGTCTTCTATGCTGAGCGCCTCCTTGTTTTTGGAGAGGATGGAGAAGATGCGGGCGAGTGAGGTGAGAGATGAGGGCAGCTGGTATTGTAGCATATTACGGTGTTTCTCCTTCAGCGTGCTGCCAGGAAGTTCTCGCTCAATGAACTCCATCACCGGCCGAAGGTCTGGGTCCGGCCCCGCCACCCGCAGGATGATGGTGTAGCCATCACCAAACCTGATACGATGAAAAAGACATTAATTATTTCATTAAACCATGGTAGTAATGTGAATATAATATAATAATATATAAATGATAATTTTGTCTGTGGTAAGACTCAGCAGCTTGTGTCTGCATGTGTGGCATCTTCTTTTCTTTATTCAAATCATTGTTACTGCTGCTACTAGAAATACTTATTGCTGCATGTCAGAATAATTTCAGCAGGAGAAACCTATCAAAAATGTGGTGTTTAAAATAGCTAATAATTACTGAGACATTACAATATATTGATTGATTATTCCCCAGTGCTGTAAATGATAATTGCGTGCTCCCACCTATTCTTGAGGTGCTGCACACTGCCCAGACAGCGGAACCTGCCGTTGACCATGATGGCCATCCTGGTGCAAAGTGCTTCACACTCCTCCATACTGTGAAAACACATCACAATAAGATTAGTCATGTTAGGACAAATTCATAAAGTAACAGGGAAAAAGAAGGAAATAATCAATTGACTGAAATACAATATGATGTGTTGATATATATAATTATGCCCGGTCTAACCTGTGAGAGGTGAGAACTACAGATCGTCCCTCTTTGATGATACTAAGAATGGCGTTCCACAAAGCACGACGTGCCTTAGGGTCCATGCCTGTTGTTGGTTCATCCTGTTAACAGGAAGAAACCGACACTCAGCTGCTGCTACAACAAACTGTTGGACACACAATCTACTGTCTGCAGGAAATTCTAGGTTTAACCTGCTTTTTGAAAAATAATAGTTTGTTGCCACTGACCAGAAACACAACAGGTGGTCCTCCTATCAGAGCAATGGCAGTAGACAGTTTTCTCATGTTTCCGCCGCTGTAGCTGCCTGCTGCTTTGTCAACATACTTGGCCAATCCCAGTTTTCGGATGCCCCACTCTGCCACCTTGTGGACAGAATAAAGAATTCACTGTCAACCATATGGTTGTACACATGTTTTGTAATAAACAAAAACAGAAAAAAGTAAAATGATTTACATACAACAAGATCAGTACATATGTAAATAGTACATAATAAGTCGTAGGAAATACAGGGTTTATGCATGTGTCTGTTTTTTGCTCACCTCACAAACTTCCTTCTCAGGCACCCCTCTGAGAATGGCGTAAAACTCAAGATGCTCTCTGCCGGTCAACAGGTCATTGATAGCATCAAACTGAGGACAGTAGCCCATGTTCTGATGCACCTCATCAATCTCTGTAGTTACACTGGAGTGAGAAAAGAAGTAAGAAAAAGTGCAATTACAAAACAAATTTTAGCCGTGGAATTTATAATTTTGACAGATATAAAAAAACTGATTTAATGTCCGACTTTGCTTGTCTGAAGAATTTAATCTCTACTTTATCAGGGGACAAATGCTGTTAATTATCTCACGTATACGTATCTCACGTAAAAGATTCTATAAGAAATAATCTGATGCACTATATGTACTGTGGTATGATGTGTCCTTACCTTTTTCCAGCCAGGTAGGCCTCTCCACTGGTGACCACAGAATCTCCTGTCAGCATTTTAAAGGTGCTGGTTTTGCCTGCTCCATTCACTCCTAGCAAACCAAAGCACTGTAGGAAAAGAAAGACAACGTTAACGTCAAGATGAGTTTCCTTTGTTTTCACAGGGATGGTGAGAAATCTTACAAGTCTTACAGATTCAGTGCTTTAGCTGGTAACCTGCATTAAACAGTTATCTATCAAGCACCCACATTATACTATTATACTGTTGCACATATCAAGAAAACTAGACCACGTGTGGCAGTTTTAACAGGTATAAGATATAGTATTTGTATTGTACCTCTCCAGGAGGGATGCCAACACACAAGCGATCCACTGCCGGCTTCTGTTTCCGCTTGTAAATCTTGGTGAGCTGTCTGAGCTCAAGGATGTCAGACTGTCCTCCTCCACTCAGGATCCTCTGTCGCTCTCTGGCCACATCCTCGTCTTCTTCTCCAATAGGCTTCAGGTGACTGGTGGATGACCTGAGAGATCACAGGCAGCCCAGGAAGAAGGGGTCACATTCACTGACAGTGTCTGACAGAGGCTTTAGATAAATCCTTCTCACAGAGGGAATTCAAATCCAAATGTTTTGAATTATGAGCCATTAGTGATACAATATATGGAAAAAAAACTTCTAATTCACTTATGAATATAACATGATCACCCACCTGGCCTTGAAGCAGAAGTGGTACTGAATGAGAATGGTGATACAGAAGAAAACCACTCCCTCTATAGCCATGGCAAACAGATTCTTTCCCACCATGTCCCAGGCCAAAGGGGAGCGAAACCGGTTTTCACCTACAACAGAACCAAACTTTTAGAAAGCACTTTTAGAAAAATCTTTGATTACCAAAATAACACTACAGAGAAAACATGTCTTTTAAAGAAATACAATTTAAATTGAAAAGAATTTATGAAAGTTGTTAACAGAGGCCTGTTGTACTTACCAAATCTCTCCAAAGCGTCAGCCATCGCCTGATTCTTCACCATGTCAATCAGTCCTCTGCCCAGACAGAAGTGAGGAAATATGAGGAACACATTCTTCAGGATGTCGTTGATACCACCGATCTCCTGAAAGAGAAGTGAAGTCAACATCCACAGTCAATATTTAGTGTTAATGAGTGTGGTAGAGTAGGAAGGGGGCAAATACTTTTTCACAACATTGTACGTTTTCAATCATTTAACCAAGTCTGCAAAAACTTAATTAATGAATTGACTGCTCCATATTTACATTGCTTCCAAACAGCTCCAGCACAAATGTTGAGACACTGCCATTGATTCCAATAAGTATGTTAACGCTGGTCAGAACCACGTAGGCCGTGCTGGGGATCTTAAAGAAGAATGAGGCGGGATACATCAGTGGGGTGATTGACCATCTGGTAGGAGACACAAAAATACATTTAGATAAAATGGTTAAATATAAAGAAAACATTCTGAAATAAAGAAACCAAAGAAACTGAATTTGTGCCAAACTCACCCGTAGAGCAGCAGCAGCAGCGCCAACACAGGCAGATTAGTGGAGGAGACATATGCATCTTGCTGGAAACACACGAAGATGATGATAACCAGTGTGGCCGGGACGATGTAGTTACACTGCAAGAGAGGAAGGGAATGAAAGTCAGACATTTTTATCAGGCAAGATCTTTGAGATGACACACATTTGTGTAAATTTAGTATTTTGACTGTCAGAAGTAGCAAGGTTGAGCTGAAGTTCAGTGTCTTACCATATCCCAGACAAAGTTGGCCAGCCAATAAAGGAAAGGCTGCACTCCGCTGATGAACTGCATATGTTTCGCTTTATTCACCCTCTCCTGGATGAGGAAGACCACAAAACTGGCAGGCACAAAGGACATAGCAAAGATCACGCAGATGGACACCAATACGTCCACTGACGTCGTCATCCTGAGAGAGCGACAAGAGAGAGAAAGACGCAATGAAAATGACTGCTTAGAAAAAAGAGAAGTTATTCTTTTAAAACGACTGTCACACTGAGCATGATACTCACAGTGCAACCTGCGACAGCTGCTCCTTGGTGAGATTGAGTGGGTGATTGTAAGCAGTGATGCCAAACTTTGTGGGGTCTTTATCGGCTGGCAGGCTTGCCCGCAGGATGCCGTTGTTCATCACGTTAAGGAAAGAACCAATGCTGTGCCAGCCCTTGTTGTTAAACCAGATCTGGACGTAAGAGAGGCAGATGTGAGATTTTAATTTCTGTAACCTCAGCTAACAAACAAAGAAAGTAGCCTGAAGGAAAAAATGTAGTTTGGTGATTAGCTGCCATAAAAAGTTTATCCCCTTTTGTCTTTCTTTGTTCACTCTTAATGTGTTATTCACGTTTTGAGAAATATTCTTAACCCAATACAAATAAAAAGAAACATGCAGTATATGAAAGTTGTTAAACAAATGGTGTTGAAATAGTGCAAGTTTTTAAATCGGTGACAAAGCGGAAATCAGTTGCGCAACAACATGAGCGCGAGTGTATGTGCTAACCTTGACGTTATTCTTGGTGTCTAGTCCTTGGATAAAACTGGAGAGACTGTGAAAAAAACGATCTGCTGCAGTTCCCTTCAGCATAAGAAAAGAGAGAAAGAAGAAAGAAAGAAGAAGAGCGTGAGAATGATAGGGTCAATCAACAGACACTGTTCAAACCTGTAATTTAATTCAATAATAATATCAACTCAGTTGTAATTGTAACAACAAACTTTAAAAAGATTGAGATTACTATTTTTTCTTGGCTTTAATAGACCAGTAATAACATGGTAATAAAACAATGTAATGAATCTCTTACTCTCTCCAGACGGAAGCGTCTCCTCAGCTGAGCGATTGCATCGTCAATGTCATCTCTGTGGGACAAAAGCTGAGAACTCCTGGCACCCAGTGAGAAGCCACCATATCTGTGGGGATCAGAATTATTTTAGTGTCAGTGAAGGACACAAGAAAAAAGCACTCAGTTCAGTATTATTGATTTATCTCAAGATGGATCATGTCTGATAACATACCTGAACTCGTTGACCCAAATCTTGTTCTTCAGGCTGTTAGAGGAGAACGAAACGATTCAGTGGTAAATATTTCCTTAAATGTGAAGCACACTGGAAAAATAAACTCAGTGTAAATGATAATAAAATGTGAGATGGGTGTTACCTCTTGCCAATAATCTGAGCGTAGGTTTTAACCAGATAGTCTGAGACGTTTCTGCCGGTCAAATTCTGAAGTGTGTCTTTTTCACTGATCTTCATCTGGATACGTTGGAGTCATTTTAGGGGTGCATAAGAGAGAAAAGGGAAGATAATGTGACTTTATGTTTCCGATTTTGATTGATTAACATTTTAGTTTAAATTTTCTAAATTTGTCACCAACCTGTGGCGGTGGAAGTCCCCCAGCTCCCGCTGGACACTCGGGCAGCATCCTCTTGCGCCCTCCACAGCTGCACTCACACAGAGGAGATGGATGCTCCATGGTCCAGTTGCCTGTGTCAAACATTTCTTTCACACTTTGAGAATATTGAGGGATAGACCACTTGTCCTCTACTTCATTGCAGGGAGTGTCCCTGTTACAGAGAGAGAAGACTTTACATGACACTCTGAACGTCAAATCCAATTTTACAGGAAATCAGATACAATTAAAAAAACACTCACGGTATGAGTTCCCGTTCCATGCAACGTGTTCCAAATCCTGGTTTTTCTGTCAAAGCTCCCAGTAGTTTATTGGTGTGAGAGTCCTCAGGTAAGTCATTGCTACAATGATACAGAGAACCCACTAAATAACACATACAGAACCTGCTTTTCATTATGGCTGAACACAAATCAGTTGCATTTTTGCTACTAAGCGAATGAGTTTAAAATGTGAAATGTTGGACACAAATGTACTGCACACTTTGGAGATGGAAACAGTACATTTAAAAACATGTTTGTTCATTTTTTTCCCCAGAATATCTTGTTTTATACAAGCATCAGAAATAAATGCTGATATCTGACCTGATAAAGGTAAACTGCTCCCCATACATGCCGGGATCCAAAGCCAGACTGGGGTACTTTCCAAATGGAGGAACGATCAGGCTAAACACCAGGGCAATACAGACAAACACCGCTGGAAGAACAATCTGAAAAATAGCATCATAATGATTTATTATCTAACACACATAAAAAACCTGAGACAGGTTCTATGAGGAATGTGAGTGTTGATGCAGGATGGAGACTCACTGCAGCGGTGTATATAAAAATGGCATCAGCTTACCTGAGCAAAGAAGCCTTTTCTGGAGCGTCGAGCATAGAGGAACCGTTTCCAGAGTAGTGCCACAAACTGCTGTCTTTTCAGACTCCAGCCTTTGACCTGGTATGAACCTTTGCCATCTGTTCCACTGAGCCAGTCCGTCTCACGGGATTCTGGGCACAGACACAACAATACACATGAGAAAACTTGGAACATAAGCTTCTGTCCTGATTATGTAATAGTACTAGAGTTAAGAGAGTTTTGTAACATAAAACAGATTTCCTACAAACAAGAAGCAAAGGCACTGCACTTTTTCTCCATTAAAAATTGACATGTGACATGTTTCCAAATTATTTATGATTTTTTAAGTGGAAAACACTACTAATATCATTGGTACTGCAATACTACCTGGGTCACCTTCAGAGTCATTGAAATCAAAGTCATCCTCAGTGAAGGGCCTCAGGCAGCTCTGGTGGTCTCCAAATGCATGACGACGACGTGTCCTGGTTGCTACGACGCCATCTGCAGTCACAGTAGGGTCAAAGGGTTGTGAATTTTCTGTCTGCTGTTTTGTTAATGCACCATAGTTACTGAGTTGAAGATACATCATAAATCTCACCTGAAAGCTCAACAGAATCCACTCCGCTGTCTTCAGCCACTTTCAGGAAAATCTGCAAACGCAATATTAAGATATTAGATAAACATATGATTACTGGCTACAGAGCCACATAAACACGCAAAAAACAAAACAGAAGCTTAATTCCATGACCACATTTACTATGAAAAGCTGTGCAGAAACTCTTTACCTCTTCCAGTGTGGTATCAGATATTCCATAGCTAGATATTCCCAGGTCAGTGAGTCTGTCATCCAGCTCATGGAAGAGCTCTACAAAGGCTCCGTCTTTAGCAGACTGGTAGGGCAAGACATACGTGAGTTCATGGCCAAGATCCTCCACCAGACGAGCCTCGGAGACATGCTTGAAAATCACGTTGGATATCAGGGAGACATCTGTAGGGAACAAACAGGTTGGTGAGAGGGAATAAGAAACACTCACATCTTATTTGTCTTTCAGAGTTCACCGTTTCCTACCAATTGTGGTGGTTTCGCTCTCTGGTTCGCTGCCCAGCCCAGCATCTGAGCTGCTCTCTGATACGCTGTCCTCCTGAACCAAAGACAAGAGGGTAAAGACTGAATTCAGTATTTGATTTTTTTCATGAGGTCAAATTATCCATGAGTCACAGTATCTTCCTATTTTTTACTTTATAATGTGTCACAAAAAAACACTTTTCTGCCTTCTTTGCTTGTGGGTACAACACGTGAGTGAATGACGGATGATGAACTTTTACTCAAACAGAAAAAAACTATTTAAACTATTTAATCTCTGTAACAACACTGTAAATGAGACTATTGATCTTTGAATGTTGTACAAAGCACTCGTTTTACCTTCTCTGATTTCTTGCTGTAGGAAACTGTGCTGGCAGAATTCCTGCAGGACTGAAGTGTCAAATCATAGTCTCTCTTGACCAGGGTCAGGTAATAACCAGTCCCCAGTTGAGTCTTCAGGAAGAGCGAGGAACCTACACAGCACAGCTTGCCGTGGGAAATGATGGCGATGCGATCACCCAGGATGTCAGCCTCGTCCATATGATGAGTGGACAGGATGATGGTGCGGCCTGTTACAGGGACAAACACGCTCAACTTATTAAATACATCAACTATTAAAAAGACTAAATAATCACTGCATCACTAAAATATAGCAGTTGTATTTACCTTGTCTGTATTTAAGCAGCAGGTCCCAGATACCTCTGCGTGCATAAGGATCAACCCCAGCAGTGGGTTCATCCAGGATCACAACCTTTGAGCCTCCAACAAAAGCTAAGGCCACTGACAGCTTCCTCTGCATGCCACCTACAAAGATGACAAGAAACATAAGTAAGAATGACAGTCACAATTATTATCTTTAATTATTATAAGAAATCCTACTTAAAATATCACTTGAGGAAAGACTAGAAGGTTTGAAAAATAAATAAATAAGTACTGACCGGACAGGGTGCTTGTGCGGGACTGTCGTTTATGAGGCAGTCCAACATCATTCACAATTTGTTCCATTTCAGCCTTCACCTTCTCCTCTGTCAGGCCTTTCAGACGGGCGTAGAACCAGATGTGTTCCTCAACTGTCAACCTGAATCAGAGCAAACCAACATATGTCTTAATTACCAGAAGACAAGAAGCTACAAGTGCACTAAGAATTAAGTTATTTATACTTCATACATACATGCTGAAAAGTACATTGTGCTGAGGACAGACACCCAGATTCTGCCGGATGGTGCTGAGTTCACTGCGGATGTCCTTGCCGAGGATGTAGGCTGTACCAGAGGTGGGTGGGAACAGCCCTGTCAGGATTGACCTATCAGAAAACAGGCAGAGATACACCAGTAAATCAACTGAGTACACTTCAAATTACCACATGACAATGCTCATGGAATATAACATACGGTAGTGTGTAGATTAACTTACATAGTTGTGGTCTTGCCAGCTCCATTGTGGCCGAGGAAGGAGGTAATCTGTCCTTCATAGAACCTCAGGGACAGTCCGTCAACAGCCAGTTTGTTTCCATGGCTGTAGACCTTCACAAGATTCTCAATGTAAACACCTGGATCAATGTTGCTCGGTTCCTCCTCAATGCACACAGCTGTGGATAAGATAAAGACAAGAGCAAAAGAATTTTAGCACTGGCACATAAGGGGATGCATCACCTATCTTCACTTCAAGCTACTGACAATATTTCTGGTTATAGTATATCTGAAAATGACAAAAGACAAAAACACTGTAGTAATAATGATTATGATTCATACCGTCAGCGTTGCCCTTCTTTGACAGAGGCGTGGAAAAGTTCTTGTTCTCTTTCTCTCCACACCAGTATGTCTTAGTGAAAGGGAAATACCAAGGCCTGGGGATCCCGTACTGACCTGGAATACAGTGAATTGTTTTGTTTTTCAGTACTATGCACCAAAACAACCTAGAAGAACTTATTAGTCACTTTGCCCTTTTTAAATGTAGATCATTGAATTAGCAATTTAAGGGAAAATGACCACAATCTAATTTTGTCAATGACTTACCAGGAAACACAGCTTCGATGTACCATGTCATTATACCGTACAGCACAGCATCAAACAGCATGAGGCAGATAGACGTGGTCAGGTTGTAGCTGTCTTCCTCCAGAGGGCTGGCCAGCAGGTTTGACCACTGGATACCCACCCCTTGCTCCTCAAACAGGGCAAAGTACTCGCAGCCAAACCCAAAAGCAACAGGAGACAGCAAACTCTGAGTGAGGAACAGAGAAACCAGAGTTTAGCATAGAGAAAACAAATCTAAATATAGAATGTATAGAGATGTATATGGATGCACACAAGACTTTATGAATGAACAAATACTAAAAGCCTTTTCATGTAAGTATGCATTTACTGTCTTTGTATTATTAAATGTCTTTCACACACCACTACAACTTTTGCTCCAAAGCCCACGTAGTCTTGCCAGGCGACACAAAGCACATAAGGAAGATAGAGTGTGAAGTAGATGATCCCACCGCAGGCAGCTGCCAAGTTGGCACGAGAAAACAGGGTGCTGATGAGAAAACACTGCATGATGGTTACTACACCGAACGATCCCAGGAAAAGGAACACCACTCCAGGGTCACTGTAAGGCAAGAGATTCCCCATCTGAGAGGGATGAAAGGGGAAAAAAAGAGAAAAAAAAGAGAAAATAAAGTTAAACATTTGCCTAGTTACAGCAGTGTGATATCACTTGTTTTCCACAAATGGATGACATTTCTAGACAATGAAGTGTTCAAGTGTGATCATGGGAAACAGCGTGACTATAAAGTTAACCGATGAGCACACACACACATCAGCAATTATCAGCGTGACTATGTCCACTTGTTCTCTGTAATTTGTGGACATTCCTGTGTGGTGATACCCTGCTGTGTTCAACACCAACCTTCAATAACATCACCAACAAGCTGGCACTGATCAGCAGCGGTATTAAACTGCTGATGAACCAGCTGAGCCACAGGATGCCATTGTTCAGTCCCATGATTCTCATGGTCTCCTTGAGCCGTGCTTCCTTCTCATACACAACGCCCTTGATGATGATGGCTACTGAGTACATCCATGCCAAGGTCATGAAGAGTGGCATTGATCGACTCATTACCCGCAAGAAACTGTGGAAGAAGCAATAAGACATGGTCACACACTCTCCCAAGAACATGTATGTGGACAGATTTTTGTTTTTCTTCAAACAGTGTCAGCGTACATGTCATCAACATAGCAGGGGTAGGGCATCTGCTGAATGTAGATGCCTGTCTTCTCCTTGGTGCCAGTGATGGCTCTGATGATTCCTTGCTCAATGACATCCTGCAGGTAAGAAAATCCACCCCAGATGTATCGAAGGTCCTCAAAAGGGTCTGCCCTGGGACCAGGGTCCCAGTAGCTGCAAAGCAAGATAAATATCAGTAGGCTTTTAACAACATAAAAACTTAAGAATCTGCATGGATCTGTGATGAACGCACAGCTACGTACCCGTCTTTAATCTTGTTGGTCCTCTCCACATTATCAATGTCCATGCGAATCTTGTAGTTGACATTAGGAGGCAGGTCAGTGCTGTTGCTGTGTGGGATGTCGGGAAACACGATTCCTGCCCAGAATTTCTGGTTGTCCAGGAGACCCATTGACTTGTTGACCAATCGCTCCTCATTAGCTACCGGCTCCAGTTTGTCCAGGTTCACACACTGAAAGAGAGAGAGTTGATTTATGCAACATTTTAATGAGTGTGACTCAAAAAGATGGTGGCTTTGATGTATGATGTGAGCAATGTCAACGTCACCTAATTAAAGAAACTTAAATAAGAAAATAGACAAGTAGAATGTTTTTTACAGACAGACAAAAGAATAGTAAGTTAATTAATAAAGTAAAATATGAATTCATTTTATACTTGGGTTTTAAATGCCAACTTTTTACATTTAAAATTAATTTTGAAAACAAATTATCATTGTTATGTGTGTTGTTACATTTATTCATGTGGGTAGATTCAAAACCACATTAAAATCATCTGTTAAATTTAGAAGATCATGCGTCAGATAATCTGACCATTAATATATCCGAAGTAAACCACCAGGCTATTACACCACATTTACATGCAATATTTATGATCAATTTATGAATATCTCATTTCAAAATACCCTGACACAGATAAATAAGGCAACAATTGCCCATTCACTAGAGCATGAACATTGATTAACATTTGGCAAGAGTATATGGGTTGGCTGTTCTTCACTAAGGCTTGGATCTGACATACTGACCCAGTACACTGTGACTCAGAATGACAATAATTTGATTTCATGAGGGTAGGAAGGTATGAAGGTAAGGCAAAGAACATTTGATTTCCAGGTTTTAAATTGCCACGCTGGAGTCTAAATGCAATTCAAAGTGCATTAAACAACAGGGAAAGATACTCTAAATTAAATTTTGTAATTCTCTGACCTAAATGGGCAATTGACATTTAATCTAATTCACCACTTTGAATGACCTACATGAAATATACTGGATACTGGATGAACAACAACTGTACAGACTCAATTTAAGATGCAAACAAATATTGGTTTATAGGCAAAAAACAAGTCTGACTACAGAGTGAGCTAATGTCACATGTCTGCATATACAGACTGAACCAGTTTGTAGCAGAGGTGAAAACATTACAACATGCTCCACTTTTCTATTTCTTTTAAGTTAAAATTGCTTCTGCGTTCATGAACTGAAAATATGTCCTGAAAAAACATCACTGTGCATTCATCCTTTCGTTCACATTTTTCACGTGTTTCATTAACACATACTGACCTCCATAAAGCGGGAGATGGTCTGTATGGCCTGGTCAGTTTCGTTGAAGACATCTCTCCAGGTGTACCTAGACCCCGCAGGTCTCTGGTCCTCTGCGGCCTTGGACAGGAAGGCCGACACATCTGACACCTGCCACTCAGTCTCACTGAGCTGGGCGCTGAAGAATGCAGCACTAGCATTGTTCTGGAGCAGGGTCTGCAAAAAGTAAGGTTGATATTGTTTACTGTACAGAGTCAAAATGTACGTGAAAATGTGTGGCAAACACCAAAAACTGAATAATGACTGTGTGAATTAAAATGTTTTTCTAACCATCATAACTATAAGTACTTCTTTGGGTGACTTATTTTATTGTTAATTGATTCACTGAAATCTTTTTACAAAATGTCTAGTTATCAGCCAGACGTCGGAGTGAGGGCTAGTACTTTTAGTTTACCACTAGGTGGAAGTGGTGCTCATTTGAAAAGGAATGTGGAGTTACTTACACTTGAAATAAACACACCTCTCTAGCCAGAAACAGCCATGTTATAAAATACAGGCCATCTGACACAGATTAGTCTTATGACATTATGATGAATGAGTGTTCCTGGGTGGGTGACTGTAATTTCCATCCTAATAATCAAGGCAGAACAAGTAACCCTGTGTGCAAAAAGACCAAATGCTCTGTGCTTACTCGTTTGCGTGAGAACAAATGGTTTAAATGAGGCCAGAGAATCGATCTATGATTTGCTTTAATTATTCAAGTTATCTAAACACTTTGTCCATGTTTAGCTAAATTATCTGTTCTTTTATTTGTAAAAAGAGTTATTTTCCTCTGTCCTCTCTTTCAGAGTTTTTTTATTGTCACAATGTGGACATGTAGGGAAATATTATTGGTGGTGACGCCTACAGAAGCTTCAGAACTTACATGATCAGACACTTCATTACACAAAGATGCAGAGATTAGTGTGTCTCTAAACCTCTCGTGTAAACAGGAAGAACACTGAGGACACAGCTCTGATGTGTGTACGTGAATAATGTCAGTGCATCCCGCTCACCCTAACTAAGTCCATTTCCTCACTGTTCTCCATGAAGTTCCAAATTTTGGGCCTCATTTCCTCCCACATCCCTCCAAGATCCCTAAGCACACCCAGCTCCTGGAAGGTCTTATTCACCTGTAACACACACATGAACAGAGGCTCAACCACTGAATGATTGCATAATGATTCTGATGTGAGTTTTGGACATGAGAGAAAGTTATTGTACCTCGTGGATGATCCTCTGTGTTGCCGGTGTATCTGGGGTGTACAGGATCTTCCCCATTAGGAGAGGCTTTAGGGCTCTCCAGATCATCCTAGAAATGGGGCTGGACTCCAGACTCCGCATCATGTTGTTACAATAAGGAGCTGGGATGCAAAGATATTTTGAGCATAACAGTAAATAACTGGCAACAACTATGACATTACTAATAAAATTTGATAGTCACTTAATTGTGGACACTTACTGGAGGAGTTGTCATAAGTGGAGAGAGGTTCACTGTCACTGTCATTACCATGGTTTCCAAACAGGGCCTTGTAGTTGTTGTCTTCATACCAGTTGAGAGACTTAATTTTCAGGCCACCTCCTTCGGGATGTCCACAGACGATACGTGACACGGCCTGGTACATCTGGTTTGGAGAGCCGGTGGCATTTGCAGTCAGATATAGGATCTCCTTTCGCATATCCTTCCAACTCTTCATATTGGCAAGCTGCAGAGAGAGAGACACACACAGAAATGTTGGCATAATAATGTTTGTTGGACAGACATATTGAAGAATATCTGACCAGTCCAAGTCCATATGTTGATGAGCTTGAGAGACATACATGCACACAAACATTTAAACGATAAAATAATATTTTCACCAGTTAGAAAAAAAAACAAAAAAAACAGGGTTTAAAGGCCACACATTATCTTAAGAGATAAATATTACATTTAAACATTATACAACCTAATATCCAGACCTTTAATACTGCCGTTCTGTTATATGTGTCTGGAGGCACATTTCACTGTCATGCTTTGACAGTAAATGGTTGTACCTTTTAACAACTGTCTGTCCATAACTGTGAAATGAGTCCTAAGTGACACAAGCTTAGGGCACTCTGTCCTAAGCTGAATGTCATGCAGTATCTCCCTCATGTGTCATCACATATGTCTTCAAACTTGCTTTGTATGTTGGTTTTTGTTTAGGAAATCTCATATTTCATATTCTGTAACTTGGTGGTGTGAGATGTGATTTGACATGTGACAGACTGTCATCTGGCAATCATCTTAAAAAGAGAAGCAGCTTGTACGTGTGTACTATGTGAATGTGATGCATGAAGTTATTAACAGTTATCGTCTGTACTGTGACTGGTGTTCTTGAAATGGAAGTTGAATGTTGCACTGTAGGGTGGAGAGACTTAGAGCCTCGCCGTCTGCCTGACTAAGATAAATTTAACGGCTGTGCTCAAACCTATCATTCTCCCTCTGTATTTGAGCGTGCATGTGGATTTGCATTCCTATCTAGTGGAGAGCTCAGATAACATAACATGTAACTTGAAGTGTTACTTACATGTTATCTCTGGGTTACTTCTATAAAAAGCATCTATGATCATACACAGTCATGGAGTGTTCTTGTATGTATGTAGTATATTATATATTGTAGTTGCTGGTGATAGGTTCAAGTCTCTACTGTGTAATTGTTTCTTTGTCAAGAAAAAAAACATAAATGTTGGAAATTAAAAAAAGTGAAAGACCAATTGCCAAGTGTAAAAGTTTAAAAAAAATGACACTCCAACAAAGCACTTTTGATTTAATTTTACCGGCTTCTCAGTACTGCAAACATTGTTTATGCACTTTTCATTGGAAATTATTTTGTCAGTAAAACACAAACACATATATCTCTCCTGTTTCTTTTCAGCTGTTAACATTTCCCATATAAAGTTCAACTCAAGTCCAAGTAGGAAACCGTCCTAAAAGATTTGTTGGAAAAATTGCTTTAACATAACATTCTTCTTCCCTTGATTAGTACAAATGAAAACCAAAAGAGCGCTGACATCGCACAGTATTACATCAGACTGAAGGGAGCAGGAAGTTCATTCTGGTTCACACCAGAGTTTACTACAGGTCAAGAGACAAGTTACCACAAGTTCCCAGTTTCCAAATTGGCCAAACACACATGCAATTATGTCACCAACTTGTGACAGGGAAGGAATGGAAGGAGGGGTTTATGATTTTCGCGTAAGTAAAACAAAGAAAGGGCGAAAGAAGAGGGGAGCTTTTGTTTCCTATGGGTGAACCAGAGGCTGCAGGGGCTTACAGTAAGCTCAGGAACGAGGGATCAGTCAAACCTTTAACTGAAGTAAAACTGTGGGATCGTCAGAAACATGTATGTAAGTGATAAAAATGATAAATGAAGGAAGGAAGGAAGAAAGGAGGAAAAAAGAAAGAAGAGCAGGAGGAGGAAATTAGCATATAAAACAGTGGTGGAAGGCACGGGAACAAAGAGGTTACTATCAGTCAAACAGAAAAACCTCCATAGGCTCCACAGGTAGATTGTTACTAGGAAAATACTTACTACAGACAGAGGAGGTATGAGATAAAAACACGCAAGATACTGACCATACATAACATGTTTCATAACAGTTATCTCTGTTGACTCTGACTTATTTCAAACCAAATGTTGTTCAGTCTACGCTGTATAATACTAATTCCACCCATCAGTAAGATATTCAGTACTGTTTCCCTACAAACAAAGTGAGACTGGGAGAAGAGTTGCATCTCGGATTGCAAACTCACACACATGCACTCTGAGATCGTTCTGTATGTGGTTACTTTACAGCTGAACCCTCAACTGCATCAAACCAATCACATGCTTCTCTGTGCTCCTACAAATAGAGAACTGGGTGTGATGTGTGTGTGTGTGTGTGTGTGTGTTGTGTTGGATCGGGTGCAGATATGGGTCTTTGTGTTGTTGGTTTTCTTGTGTGGTGGTCTGTGTGCATTAAAAAGGTCACAGTATGAGGTTGTATGCATGCATGTGTTACATGTGTCATTATAAATATGTCTTTATCTCTTCATTGACAACAACAGTAGCTGCAAAAACAGAAAAATGTAAAGCACACACACACATGAACACACACACACACACAGACCAATATCTTCTAAAGTAGTGTTTTTTTCAACCATGTGCCAGCTTGAAAATCTTGAATGTTTGAATGTGTGTTCGTGTGTTGTTTGTGTTGAAAACACTTTGTCGTCACAGACTGTTGTATGTGTCACTTCCCCAGAGGCAAGTTGCCCATGTTAACTTGATTAGTAGGTGACGAATACACACGCACAGGCAAGCAAGCAGAGAAAGACAATCATCCCTGAGTAACCTCGTAGCAAAGCCTATGTGAGGTTACTATAGTTCAAACTTC
>JAUBNQ010000001.1:17024060-17036536 GCA_032353495.1 Ctenopoma kingsleyae | reverse complement strand
CACACACACGCACATGCACACACAGCATGTCTCCACACCGCGCATGCAGGTTAACAGCTGCTGAACACAGGGTTGTTAAATATTTCAGGTGGTACACACATTCTCTCACCAACCTGCCTCCCCTGTCGGCGCACTGGGAGGTGTTCTGTCCAAAAAGCACATCCATGACTTATTAATGCCACAGAGTGTCATGACTAGAGTGTAAATAGTGATTTATGTGTGTGTTTGTTCAGTGTGCTCATCAACAGTGACTTTGTTTAAAAGTTTTTGATAAGGTGACTCCAACAAGCATTTCAGGACTTTCTCACACACACAAAATTAATCTGATTTGGTGAAATACAACTGGTGAAATTATTTAACCCCCCCCCCATCCAAAAAAAAAACAACACATATAAAATGAAGTAAGAAAGGTGTTAGAAATACATTTTAACACATGAACACAAAATATAGAAAACACAGATGCCAACTGATTCACATGCGCACCTACACACACTTCTCTCCATCACCACCACAAACAACTCTGGGTGTGAAAGAATAAAACTTGTGTCTTCTCAGTAGAATTATAGTTACTCTGTGGTGAGGGGTCATAACAGCCGTTAAGACACTTAAGCTGACAATAAAACATAATTAATGTAGTTTTGGGCAAAAGGGGCTGCAGAAGAAGGTGAGTAGTTATAGTTCCAGAGGTAGGGGAGTTTGAGTCTGGAGGAAAGGTTTCTGTAGGAGTATTCTGAGTCTTTAATTATTTAGTTTTTAATAATAAAGGAATTAAATTCACTTATTAAATATGTTCACTCAGGATTGCCATTAACCCTGACAGAGCTTTGCAGTTTTCCAAAGAAAAATGGGAAAAAATTGCATTGTCAAGCTGTACAAAGCTGACTGAGACTGATCCACACAAGCTCAATTTTGTAATTGCTGCCAAAGGTGCAGCTATTAAATACTGACTTGATGGGGATGAATACTTGCACACATCACTCATTTCCCATTTCATATTTTTAATTAATTTTGATTATCATCACCTTGCCTCCTACTGAAGATGGTTTCAAAGTAAAGTTAAAGGCTAGAAACTCCCACAGTGCCTCTGAAACTTCAGAGGGTGTTAATACTTTTCACTCTCTTCTCTTATGCTGCAGCATGATTATAGTACAGTTTCATCACTGTTTGTCTCAATATCTAGTCACTGTGCACAGACTTTACTTGAACCTTTAATGTTACCAAAAACCAAAAACCAAAAGAAAACCAAAAAAAAAAACCCCCAAAACCCCCAGCTGTATCTCTGTAAACCTGTCAGATTTCCTCCTAACCTTTTTTTTTTAAGGTTAGGGTGTTTTAAAGATATATGTGATGCACTGTAGTGTTGTGAATGTGTCCATGTGTGTGTCTGTACACAAATAATCCGGATTAGTAGTACCACTGCATACTGTAAAGAGAACTCTTAACCCATTCATTAAAACAGAGCTAGTTAGAAGAGCTGCCCTCACTGGGCCGTAGTACATTATGTATGTGTGTGTGTGTGTGTTTAACAGGTTTTTCATAAGATAAATGAATGCTGCTTAACAGGGCAGTAAATACAGAGGTCTCGCTGGGGTATTACCACTCTCCGTCTTTATTTTCTGTGTAACTCTCTCTCTGTAACACACTCTCTGCTATTAATCCTTTTACGCCTGCTCACTCTCTTTCTTTAGCGTCTCAGAGAGGTACATTTCAGAATCTAAGTCCTCTTTAATACAAAGCTAATTACAGTAATTTATCATTGAATTAGCTCAAGAAAACTCACAAACTAAAAATTAGCAAAATGAAAACAGAGGACAACAGAAAATGAAACAACTAAAGACCTATAGTGCAGTTTATATTAACCAATATAAGTACTGATGATTTGTTCTACTAATCTTAAAGTGGTCATGTTTCCAAGGAAACAACAGTTACTGCATAGTGGAAAAAATAAAAAATAAAGACATCAAAAAACACAAAAAAAATTAATAATTGTACTGAAACGAGGTAATAACTTTTTAAAATCTAGTGATTTATCTTGATATCTTAGCACTTTTTTAAGGATCTGCATCTCTCCTTTTGTGTGTGTGTGTTTTTTTTAAAAGATTTATTTTTCCCTTCATCTTATATTATATTTGTTTTTCCTCTCTCCCTTTTTGTCTTGTTCAGGGAGGTTATCATCATTTGTGTTATCACAATACATCATCATCATCCATCACTGTATGGTAGATGGTGCTGTTACGAAACTGTGGCATATATGCATGTTTCATAAAGATGCAATAAAGTTGAGTGATAAAACAATATAAACCTATATTGTTGATTGACAGTGAAATGTTTATAAAGTAAGTGAAACTTTACCGACAACACAAATACAGAAATGAAGCAATTAATCAGTCAGGCGTGGTAAGCGCCTGCATTCGTTTCAGCATGCCACTTCAAAAGCTGCCATAGTTGACAAAGGATTGTGTGAAAATAAGCAGGAGTGTCAAGATAAAATGGATCTCTAAAGACAGGTGGAGTGAACATGAAAAAGGAGAAGGAAATGTGAGGAAGAAAATGTGACTTTATTCTTCAATCAAAGTGGCAGGCGCTTCCTTTTTTAATGCAGGGAACAATTTCAACTCAATTTAGTTTCCCATTAAAAATGTAATTGAGCCACCATATGAGAAAGTGATTCAATCAAAACTTCAAAATCAAAACTAAAAGGATATGAAAGAAATTATAGCAATGGAGCATAGTGAGAGCCTGAGTGTTTTATTCACAGATAGATATTATTTTCCTGCTCTAAACTCACCCTCCAAGCAAATTTGCTATTAGTTCCTTTGGCCACTGACCAGAACCATTATTTCATCATTATGCATTAACAGGCACATGACAGACAAGTCCTGTTGTTTGGTTGGTCATTTGAGAACAACTGGCTGAGCATAAGAAGAAGAAATAGCTTTGGTTATTGCTGGAAAAGTGGGTTTATAAACCATTTGTTACAGCACTCAGCAGCTTTCTCAAGCTTGTTAAAAGTTATAGAACTTGCTTTGTTTCACACCTGGGAGGCACAATCACCACCGGTGGAAGCTTGCTACAATCAACACTACAGAAGTTGTTCAGGGAGATGTTTACCCAACTTAAGGTGCAATCTATAATATTCCTTTGCACACAGTGACTGCTATTTATGATTTTCACTCTATACTGTGAAAGTCAGTAAGTGTTGCTCGTTAGTGCCAGTCACTCCTCTTCTAGTGACTGCTGGGATTTCTGTCAACAGACACAAGCAGCCCAGCTCTATACTTGCTGAAAATAATAAACTCAATACACTATAAACTAACAACTGTATGCTTACAGCATTTGAAAAGTAGACAAAGTCTCTAACATCAGAATCCCATATCACATATAAAATACTTTCTTCCTTTCTACACTGTAATGACAATCTTATATATATTATAGAGTTAGACTGTTATCTAACAAGTAGTGAATGTGAATCTGTAAGTCTATAAGTCTAATTAACTAAAAATAAATAAATAAATAAACAAATTAGATAGTAATAACTATATAAGATAGTGAGGGAGTTGGGGAGGACATGCACCTGCAACTACCGTTGATGCCACTAGATGTTAGTAAAGAACCACACTTCACTGAAGGTACCTTTACTAAAGTATTACTCCACACTGTGAACGTCCTATCACAAGCCAGCTTTTCCAATCTCCAGTATACAAACAATCCAACTTGGTCCTGGATGTGAGCCATAGGACTTGGTGATAAATACAGACTCTGCAGGCCATGGTGTGGTGTGGTGTGGTGAGTGCAAGAGAATTGGTTGTAACAACATGAGGCAGCTCCTGGTGGACTCAATCTTCAGACAGTAAAAAAGACAGAGCTGGACAGCAGCATGAAGCAAACATGTCTCTAAACCTCACTTTGGATTTAGACTGAGAATTCATCCATTATCCTAACTGCTTCACTCATGGTGTCACGGTACCGCTGGAGCCTATCCCAGCTGACACTGGGGGAGACGTGGGGTACACCCTGGACAGGTGGCCAGTTTATCACAGGGCTGACATATAGAGACAGACAAACATTCACATTCTATTGGCAATTTAGAGTCAGTTAACCCTAACTTATCTTTGGATATCTTTATATCTTTGGACGGTGGGAGGAAGCCCAGAGAGAAACCACATAGACATGAAGGGAACATGCAAACTCTAAACAGAAACACAGTCTGATAATACAGGGAGCAATTTATTTAGGGAATTCAGCCAGACACACTGATGTTGCATTCTCCTCAATTGTTTGTCACTACTGTTTATTACCAACAGAGAACAGAAATGTGAGTCAGTGAGCAACCATGACATGAAGTAGACTGAAAATACACTCATCTAATTAGTCTAAGTAACAAAATAGGGCTGCAAACAGAAATAAAACATCTAATTCCCTCTAATTGAGACACTGCAGAGGCAAGCTATTTAACCAAATGAAATTCTAATAAGGGAAATAGTCATTAAATGAGAGTTTTGAAGTGATGACATTAAACTAAGCAATTCCTTAGCAGGAACAATACTGCAACACAACAAACATTTTCATCAGTGGCACACTGAAAAAAAATAATTAAATCACCATATGCTTGAGGATTTCCTGGAAGTGATGACTTTCAAAACTTCCAACCAATCATCACTTTGTGCCACTTGGGGAGAGTGAAGTGAAAACCTGTATGTATAACATCAAGTGGGTGTGAAAAACAGACAGACAGAAAAGTGTGTAATGGAACCTAATGTTTCTCAGATTTTATTATAAGCAAGATGAGAAGAAGATGGGGAGGAAGGAGGAGAATGTAAAAAAGAATAGATGCAAACATCGCTCTACAGAAGTTGTTAAATGTCTGTATATGCCCATCACATTTGTTTGCCTCTGCATATCCATGAATCCATGTATGTGAAATGTATGCAGGATGTGTGAAACTCATCTTCTCAGTCTGTGAAAGCCAACGGTCACTGACTTCCTGTCTGCCATGATACCACTTGTATATGGGCATTTCCATGGCATGAGTGTCTGCATGTACTGTTTGTCTGAGGATGACAGTGTGCGCACCAGTGTGTGTGCCAGTGTGCAGATGTAGTAAAAATAAATATATATGTCCACTTGACAGGAATAAAAAGGAATGTCTCTGTGAGTCAGATGGCTACATTGCATTACTGGTCTGCCTGGCTGACATTCAGATTGTCTGGAGATATCCTGAAGCTGCTGCAGAGAAATGTAACCTGATTCCCTGCACAGGACCTGGATATAAAGTCGATTAGGACAGAAGGAGAAAGGGACGGTGAGAGAGATGTGGGGAGAGAAAACGCCTTTGGGTTGAGCTTTCAAAGGGACCTTTCGAGAGACAGGTTTTGAATATTTTGCATCACCTTATCTCACCACTCCTCTCTACTCTCCTCTCCTGCAGAAATATGCAGGACTTATCTGTCTAGCATCTCACCTGCATTCCCTCTGCAATATCTGATGAACTTTGAGAGAGTAGCATGAAAAAGAGAAACAAAATTTAACAGGGACAGCGCCTTCAAATTAGTTTTCTCCTAAATGCCTCAAACATTTGAATTCAAAATGATTCAACTGCCCACTGCAAATTAGGTGTATTTAAATCCTAGAAAGGTGCCTGATGGGTGGCAGCCAGTCACAGCAGCTTCTCTCTTTCTTTGTGTGCTTTTGTTAGTTTATTTTCCTCCAACTCATGTTTGTTCTGAGGTGATGGGCAGAAATGAACTTACTTGAATCTTTCTGATCTCCTGCGTTTGTAAGAAACCATGGCGTACTTTGTCAGGAGGCACACGTTACCATGGGTACTGCATTGCTTTTACATATGGCAACAGATGGTCTGCTATTATCTATGAGATACTAACCCTGCTCAACACAGGTCTGATCCCAGGAGAGAAACCTGAAATTCACCAGGGGGTGAGGAGGAGGAGGTGTGAGGCAGGGTACAAGCGCTGAGAAAAGTCACTGGGACGAGTCAGGCTGATCACTGACCAGAACTGGACATGGCTAAAGAAACTCAGTCCTGATTCACTGTACCTGGAAAGTTATCATCTTATCTTATCTCGTAAGTCTTTTGCACTCACTCCAGGGTTTTTCTCCACCTGCCTGATCAGAAATCTGGTTGTAGCCCCTAATAGCTTCGTTTTTCTACCACATCCAGGTGCCTCCTTTGTTATTGACTTTGTCACATTTATAACATGTAGTCATTAATGACACTCAACAAATCCCTTACCAGTTAAGATATTTGATGTGTTCTGTTGCTAGTACACATGGTGCAACTAACCAAGCCCTTGAGCGAATGAAAGATTATTGTTTATGTTTTCTAATATTACAATTTTTGGTTTGTTCTGTAATACTGAATATTGCAAATAGTAATAGTTTTGACTTTGCCACATAGTTTCAGTAGTAGTGTGGAAACATCACAATTCACTTTTTCACTTTAAACAATAGTTGATTTTATTGATCACAAAATAAAACATTCTCAAAACTTTTCCCCATGACCTTCTTCTTTGATTTGTGTGCAGATATATCCTGCATATTTTCAACAGCTACCTTATTTAAATCTAATCTTGCAATGTAATCTGTCATCTAAACACCAGAGAATGATGGAAGCTTGTTTGATAAACACACTTCAATTACATCTAGATATTCAGAAGGGATGGGACCTGATGTTCCAAAGCTTCTGTGCTATATTTTGAAAAATATTCCTCCTGATACCGTGCAGAAATGAGCTGATGCAGATTATCAGATAGGTTTTTTTTTTTTATAGGTTAAGGATTTTTGCACAGTCTGTTAGAATATAGAAACTCAAGCATCTTGCCTCAGATACTGATCCTTTGCTGATGCTTGGATGAAGTGCCTAACTGACACTTTTGTGCATTTTCTTCTCTCATAGCTTCTAGTACTTCAATCTTCGTGACCACTGGCTTTTTGCTTTCCATTTACTGCAGAACTATCACTCTCCCAGGTCTCTCTTTGCATCTTTAAATCCTTGATGGAACAAAGATCTTAAGCCAGCATTCGTCAGTGGACTGAGGGAGGAAACTGGACTACCCATGATGCCCTGGATTGAGTGTGCTCTTCTAAATAAAAAATGTTGCTTTTGGATTTCATAAAATTGATGACTGGAAATCGTCAGATGTTTAGTTACTTTACAACATTTCAAAATTCTGCCCACGTAGTACATGGATCACTGATCTTAGTGCCTGAAAACATAATACAGATAAACAACAGTAAATTTAGCAGCATCATTTACATATACACACCATGAGAATACTCTCTTTAATATGCGTAGTTCCATATGGTTCGGGAATACATGAGTGGTTGTTATACAGAGCAGATGACTCCTAGGTGCATAAACAAAAAAACACGAGGAAGCACCACCATTATCATTAGGACTTTATCTCTACAGCATTTCACCATCTTCACATTATCATTCCTCTCTTTAATGTTCTGTTGTCACGTTTCCCTTTTCTGTACAGCACATTTAACACAAACTTAGATTTATTTAATATCCTCTCCTTTTCTGCGTGCACACACTCCTTTGTTGCTGTTTATTATTAACTGTAATCCCACACTACCACAATATAATTAGGAGAAAAAACATTAGATGAAAAAATGAATGAAAAAACACTTTGTAACATAAAAGAAAAAAGGGCAATTGATTTGTAATATGACCAGAAACTATATCTACTCATAGTCACGGGGCCAACAGAGAAACACAAACCCACATACGAACATGTTTTAATTTCATAGAAAGGCTCCTGAAAGTGAAATTTTAACATTGTTTTGTGGTAAAATAAAGACCAGAAAAGATACCTACCCTCTCCATGTGATAATAATGATAATAAAGATGTCAGAAAATAATGGACAAAGTCACACAATTTCCTTTATGTCTTTTGGCTACTTTGCCATTTACCCCCCATTTATTGTAAATGTAATATTCACTATAGTATTAAAATTGTTGTCATGGTTACCTTCAGTCAAATGCAGTGTTTTATTCACAAGCTTCAGTCAGAGTCTGAGATGTCTTGATATACAGATTTAATGACTACAGATGTATTTTTCACTACTCACTAACCTTTACTACTTTAGACAGATTTTCTAATTTCACTTTCTAATTTCTAACCTTTTGAGGCAATTTGGGGCTTATAAAGATACCAAGGAAAGGCACATGCACACACACACATGCACACGCACACGCACGCACGCATACACACACACACACATACATGCACACTCACACGCTCTCACACACACACACACACACACACACACACACACACACGCACTCACACACGCACACACACACATACATGCACACACACACACGCATGCACGCACACACACGCACACACACACACACACATTTGTACCTAATCTATCTCAGTCTCCTAATTGTTTTTTTTCTACTCCCTTGTGCTCTCACTTCTTCCAATCATTCTTTCACACTCTCCAATACATCTACTTTAGACAATTAGTACTGACTGCGCCGCTGTAAAGTGCAGTTCAGTAAAACTCTGTTAGTGTGCATGCACACACACACACACACACAACACACACACAGTGGGTGTTGGTGGGGTGCAGTGTGGAGAACAACAGCATCAGCTATCTGCTAACCCCTCTTGAGGCACAGCAAACTTCACCGCCCCTCCTTTACACTTTATCTAGATAATTGCCACAGTGTGCAGGCATCTACACTCTTCTGTAATGAACTTCCAACCCTTCCCACACCTTCCTCTCTCCTGCACTCCCCTTCCTCATCTATCTTTTTCTTTTAACCCTCTGTCTTCCATCTCTCACTGATTTCTTTGTATCTTTCCTGTAACGTTATCATGTCTTCATTTCAGAGTTAGTTTGTTTTCTTTCCTTCATCTGTCCTTTTGTCCTCCTCTCTTCTCCTCTTAATCTATGTTCTCTGTACCTTCACACTTTGGTAGCGATCTGCTCATTTTCTCATCTTTCCTTTTCCTTTCTTTATTTTGCCTGAGTTCTTCACTGCTCCTGAAAAATCACACACAGGACCACTGAGAACAATGATTGTCATCTGTGTGTTTAGAGCCCTGACCCTATGTTTTCATCCATCCGTCTATTTACCAATACACAGTAAGTCTACATTTGTGAATATGAGTAAGCAGATATATTAGATATACATATCTTGTATAAGATTGATAGGATCGTTCATATCTTTAGTTCATTCCATTTAAATCTCTGTTGTCTCACTGTTTACTTAAAAGCTACAATCTCATGATTTCATTTATCAGACACTAGCGGTGCTAAAGACAGTGTCCATTTCCCCCAAAAGCTTGAGCTGTGTTAAAAAGCCAGTTGTGTCTCATGTTCTTTAAGATGGTTTCATAAAGGTGTTTGTATAGTTGAGTTGAATGTGGTCCAGGGCCACAGGACCAATTCCATGTTAGAATTGGTCCTGTGTCCTGGATTTGATAATGTGTCTAAATAATTAGTGCAGGATCATTTATCTCAATAAAGACACCCACTCCCTCCCCAAAGACAATTTCTTGCCCTGAGACAGGAAAAGGGGAACATTTCTGGCATATTCGTTGTGGAGTGAAATAACAATCAATAATTGATTAGGTTGGTAATTAGCTTTTTAAATTAGCAGAGAGATGCCAAAGGTGGTTAAGGGGAACATGAAGTGGAATGGTGTGACACTGTCTGGGGAGAAAGGGAATGCACAGGGGTGTATGTGTGTGGTTGTGTGCACTTGTACTGTACTATTGTGTGTGCTTAAATGTTGTGATATCCACGGGGAAGCCGGAACAAGTGTAAATGTCCCACATTCAACCATGGACACACACAGATGCCCACACTGCAGTCTATATTGGTACTTTGTGCTGAATCAGGACATCACAGCCTTTTTCCAAAACATCCAACTGTCTGCTTGATGTGTTTCTATATAAAGAAATGAAAATGAACTCCCACTCAGGCAGAGACACACACAAACACAGTGTGACAAACACAGTGTGAAGGCAAAGCTAATTATTCATAGCAGAGGCAAACAGATTCACACTGAGAACACACACACAAATGGGGGGACAACACTTTGTGCTACAATTGCTGGCATGCACCTAAACCAGCCACAACTTGGCAGTACAGAAGAGGCAAAACAAAAGAAAATATGACAGGGGGTGGCAACTTTGTTGACAGGCGTCGGTGTTGGTGGTTGTTTATGAAGAGATAAAGTGAAAAAATAATTTAATGACGATACTTTGAATGGCAATTCTGCAGTGCTTTGATTATTTTAGCTTCTAACGCTATACCCATCACACACAGTAATCACACTGATCACACTCAAACAGCAGCCACATAAAGACCTTGTCAACTGTCAACCTGCGTATGTGAGGGCAAAAACTAGCCTGTCAATCACTTAAGACAGAGCCTTTGATTATTTTTGAACATCAGACCATGTATATGAACTCATCTAGGCAAAAAGCAGTTTACTTTGTATATAGTTTGTGATATGAAAAGCAGGTTTTTCTTTATGAATGCTGTCCATCATGCTCTAGTTTACAGCCTTCTTTTGTCCTTCTGTCTGAGTTTTGAAATCATAGACTCGTCATCTTAGTGTTGACAGCTTGTTTGACATTGTAAAGAATGCCAGAATGTGTGTGGGGGATGTTTCTATTTTCTTAACTTTTAGGGTGGCTTTAAATAGAGATGTCTTGGTGGAGAAAAGAGAAAATAATTTAAACTCATAACACATGAAAATGAATTAAATTGCTGTGTGTGTGTGTGTGTGTGTGCCATTTTACAAACTGACCCACAGGGGAGTTCGCTCTCCCACTTTTAAGCTAAAAGGCTGTGACTTTCAGTTTATTACAAATGTCTCCATAAGCCTAATCTTTAAAAACCCAAGGTGGAGTTTTAGTACAACAAACATTTGAATGAGGAGGGAGCTGTTCCAGATGTAGAAATTAGCTCATTGTTAAGTTAGTTGAGTTAAACCTCAGTAGGATTTTTTTCTGGCAAAATAACACAAAGCTATGGAGAGATGGGAAACATCAATGGTTGCACATTTTTTGACGTGCAGCGTATGAAGTCGATTCTTCACTGTTAAGTATTAATAATGCAGGCAGAGAAATTTTCTGCAGAATTGAGACTAGGTAAGTGTTTCTGCAAGTAAAAGTCTGCAAAAAGAGCCCCCATCTGACTTTCATTTGCTTTGTCAGAAAAAAAAACATAATGGAGGAGAAACGCATCCTTGTTTGCCATTATCTCTGTCACATCTCTTTTCAGCACAAACATGCAGCAGAAACTGTGGAAGTTAAAAGTGAAGGAATGGGAGACAAATCATTTTGAAGTTAGATTTACAGTTTAATTTGGGTCAACATGACATCATTGTAGAAGTTGCCAACTGTCTACACCTATTGCACTTCACTGATAGGTCAATGATTACTCACTATTGCATAATTAAGATGATTTTGTAGCATCAAAAGTAGCGTGGAAACCAATTATGGCACGAAATACAACTTGACTTATAATGGGCTCCAGTAAAGTAGGAGGTGTATTGCCTTTAGCAGTTAAACATCAAAGTTTAGATTTTTCATTGAGGGAGAATGAACAGATGTGCTTTAAAGAACTGTTAAAAGAAATGTCATGGATAATCATACCATACACAAGTCAATTTTATGAAAGTTAATTAGGTGAAAGGTTTAATTAAACACATTTTAGAGTTTTAAGTTCTAAATTACCCAAATGATTTTAGTATTTTGCACCAAGAAAGACAGAGCTCTCGGAGCTTTAATGGCCTGGTCTTCATCTGTATTAAACTCACAACAAACAGAATCAGAGAAGATGAAGTTTTAACAGCTGTCAGATGAAATTGATCTGATAGTGTCATGTCAGATCTATCATTGTGGAACTGTCATGCTTTTGAAGTTATTTAGTGGATTTTCAGCACTTGCTGCAGCATAAACCAAACATGAACCAGTATTTTTAACCCTCTGTGTTTGACTGTTTCCTAAAGTCAAATGGATGATGAACATGCGGCTTGAGCCCATTGTTGTCTCCCAGTCCCATATAGCCCACATGCAAGGGATGAGCCTTTTATGTTGTTTTACCCCTGTGAGCCATGTGGTGGCAACACAAACCCAGATATGAAGCTTTGCCACCCTATCATCATCCTACTTCCCCTTGTCTTCCCCTTTTCCTTCATCTCTTTATGTGTGTATTTATTTATATATCTCCCTATGTTACTGACTTCTTAATTATTTTTAGCAAAATTCCAGTGAGCTAGACTTACATGTATGGAAGTTCAAGTCAGCAAAAAATAAGCAAAACATCACACGCCATGTCATCTGATATGAAGATTTTAAGTTCAAGACACTGAATATTGTCAACGCTGATAATATACTGTAATATGTACAGTATTTACTGCACACTGTATAGCACATATATATTTGTATGTGTGTGTGTGTGTGTGTGTGTGTGTGTGTGTG
>JAUBNQ010000001.1:16979931-17000244 GCA_032353495.1 Ctenopoma kingsleyae | reverse complement strand
TGTGTGTGTGTGTGTGTGTGTGACCTGGCCTGTGCCCAGACCTAGTTAAATAGAAATAGCTACAAGAGCAATAACATCCCCGACTAAGCGGCAAGGGATTCAATTCCCGAGTCATTTTACAAAAGCGTGGTGTGAGTGAGTCGGTCTGCCCATTGAATTCAGTATTTAATTTCCTCAAGGTCCCAAGAGCCATGTCTCTGTTTCCAATTTCTCCTCTTCATGAGATCAGGACAGTGGACTAAATGAAGGACTTTCTCTTTCTTGTCTTCCCTTTTTGCTCCATTGTTTTCTTTCATAGTAAAATGCTGAACACACAAGGTTGGACAGGAGCGGACAGGTTAATGAGTGTTCTTGGTGTAGCCATGCTTCCCATTATTGTCATTTCTCTCGCTCCTTTTGCCTCTGTTACAGCATTTATCAGCTTTAATCCTTATTTCTTTTTTCTACCATCTCTCATATCATGCATTTCCTTTGAATTCTGAATATGAGAGAAAAGTTGCAGTCGCATCAAACTTCTGACATTCTCCTCCTCCGAAACTCCTCCTAAACTCCTAGTGATAGGTTCCAATAGGTAAAAGTTTTTGTTTTACCTAGAATTTTGTTCTGTAACAAAGAGGTGTTTTAGGAATAACAGTAGCTTTGTTTCTGTTATTGGAGTATGAGTACAGCTGTTAAGCAAAAACCAGATGACTGCTGATGAACCAACAATGAAAGAACAAATATCTCCTCTTTCTTTTCAATATCCTGAGGATGTCACATAGCCAGCTAAACAGATTGCCACTCCACAGGATATATCTTAAAGTTATTATCATACCATGCACTGGTCATTGGTATTCACTTGCAAAAGGTTGTAACTGAGTTACATAGGCACACATATTTAATTATAACAACATTAACAACAAATAAACCCCATGGAAGGAGTTTAAGTGAGTAAGAAGAAACTGTTTTACCTTTCCTCATATGCTTTGATACCTGAGATAAAGGATTCAACGCTTACAAAGAACAGACATCCTGCAGGCTATTTGCTTAATATTTTGGTCTTTTTTGACCTCCTGCAGGATGAAAGGAAGCGATGTAAAGGTTGGTATCACAGCTTACCCAATGACCCCTGGGGTGGGTCATGGAAATGAAAGTGCCATTTCTGTGGCAAAGTGGACAGGTAATTTAATTTTCCCATTAGTGTGGCATTAATGTGGCATTTCACCACAGGGATCCACTGTTTTATCTGACTAGATTAACATAACACAAGAAATATTCAAGGGATGCATGCAGCCATGAGCAATATTGTCATTTCAATTTTCTTTCCTTCTGTTTTCATTGAAACGGAAAACATTAGTGGGGTTATATCAAAACTATTTAACATACATTGCTCCAAAATATTAAAGGAACACTTTGAAAACACTTCAGATCTCAAAAGGATGCCATAGCATTTGATGAAAATGAAAATTATTAAGACTTCAAATTCAAAGTCACCAACAAATGTAAACTGAAAAATTGAGCAGGTTAGTCCAATTTGCTGAAATTTCACTGTAGCAACTCAGGATGGTACATGGTTTTTATGGCCCCCACGTGTTTGTATGCATGCCTGACAACATCGGGACATGCTGCTTATGAGATGATGGATGGTGTCCTGGTGTATCTCCTCCCAGATCCTGACCAGAGCACCATGAGCTCCTGGACAGTCTGAGGTGCAACCTGGCGGCGTTGGATGGACCTGAACATGATGTCCCAGAGATGTTCTATTGGATTTAGGTCAGGTGAGCGTGGAGGCCAGTCAATAGTGTCAATTCCTTCATCCTCCAGGAACTGCCTGTATACTCTTGCCACATGAGGCCGGACATTATCATGCACCAGGAGGAACCCAGGACCCACTGCAAGAGCAAAGGGTTTAACAATGGGTCCAAGGATTTCATCTCAATACCTAATGGCAGTCAGGGTGCCATCGTCTATCCTGTAAAGGTCTGTGCGTCCAACCATGTAAATGCCTCCCCAGACCAACACTGACTCACCACCAAACCGATCATGCTGAACAATGTTGCAGGCAGTATAACATTCACTGCAGCTTCTCCAGACCCTTTCACGTCTGTCAAGATGTACATGTACATGCATGTGTATGTGTAAGTGCAAGAGGGCTCAAATATAACAGCCATGATGTAATTTCAGTAAGTCTGTATGCATGACCTTTGCAATTTTTAGCATTTATTGCATGGACATTAACTCAGTCAGATTAATTACCAAGTAGCAGAATCTATCAAATGTTGAACAAAGCCCATATAAAATAAATCTGACCTTTACAGGATTTAATAATGATATTCACTGAATTAATGAAAGAAGCTTGTATGACTTTAAACTCTGAGAGAGCTCAAAAGATAAAAATACTAACTGATCACTGGTGAGGTTTTTGTCTAGGAGAGGGAACTTGTCACTGAGCTACTTCATTATTATTTTTATTAAAAATATGTGTGAACTCAGTGTAAGCAATAAAATCGAGCACCATACTATGTCTCAAAAACCACCTCTATTAAAGACGATGAAAATAAATTTTTTTAAAATCACATAATTAAATCTGCATTTGTGCAACACAGTAGGTGACAGATAAATCTTGCTGATTTGTTATGTTTTGAAAAGAACTAATTAATTATGTTGTCCTGCTGAGAGCTCAGGATAGGCAAGGAAACATTACTACATGATGTCGCAGCAAATACGGATAAGTCGTGTATTTTGGAATTTAATTTGGCATTTAATTAGACTTTGCAACATTGAGCATGACCTCAAAAACACATGAGGGACAAAAGGTAAGAAAGCAAAGGAAAGCTGGTAAGTTGACTGCCAGAGAACAGTATGCATCAGTCCAGTATATAAGCATGTGTGAATAATTGGCTGCTTGGCTGCAGGTGAGCTGGATGGGAGGAGCGACGTCATGTGACCAGAGCAGGGCAGTAATGAACAGGAAAAGAATTTGAACTGACAACAAGGTAGTGATGAGTAAAAGAAAGTAAACAGTGTATAAGGCATGTTGTAGCATATTGTTTCCAGTTATGGCTGTATTAGCCTTTCCAGCTTCTGGCTGCTTGGGTTGCAAGAATAACTCATTATTACAAACAACGCATATACTGTATGTCAGTAGCTTGGTACAGTGCAGGTTATTTTACTACAGGTCCAACCATTGACAGTCACAGCAGCATTCTGATAACATCAGAGTGTTTTTCTCACAGTTAGCATTCAGGTTGGTTAACTTATTAGTTTTAAACTCAATGTGTGAGATATAAAAAGATACAATATATGAAAGACAGCCTTTCACAGATATTTCAGTAATGCATTCTGTTAAGGGTCTCCAGTGAGTTAATTTATTTTGTATCCTCCTGCTGTCTTCTCAAACATCTCAGTACTCTTCTTTCACCATTTTTTATTTACAATTAGCAGAGAAAGACAAATTAAAAAGACAAAGAATCACTATGATAATTTATAATTATGTACCATGCATAATTTAGTGTTTAAGAAGCCCAGTTCTCTGTATGCTTAATAATGATATTCACAATTATGGATGAAGAATTGGCTGTAATGTTAATCTTACAAAAATAACATTCCTTTCTTTCATTTCTAAATTGCTGTATTATCATGAGAAACAAAGTGCACTGGGACAGACCTGAAATTAGCTGGAGTCAGAGAGAACCAAACCTGGGTTTTGATAGGTGCATTTGAACTTCAGAAAAAAAACAAAAAAACTGAGGGAGTGGCGTGTTTTCATGATGTTTATTCACAGATTGCAGTATCTGTTTGTGTCCACCGGAGAATCTTATTGTGTAAGATGTATAATTGGCTAATGGGTCTACAGAATCCACAGTGGAGGACAAGATAATTGGATAATAAAACTTTAAAAGTAGCTGCAATTGGCTAACATTAGAAGTACAAGTCAGGGCAACCATGTTGTAACTGTTAACTTTGGATTTAGGCATGGGCAGAGGGTAGAAAACAAATTAGCTTAAGGCACTTTAGAACCTTAGGTGTGCTTGTAACCAGGTCAATTTGATTTCAGGACAGAGATTGGAAAGGTTTTTAATTGGCTAAAGTTCGACTCCATGCAAAGTATAGTACGACAGTATTGATTGTGCCTCTGTGATGAATGTTGGTAGGAACCTTTTTGCCAACTATTTCATCAATGTGGGTCCCATTAGACTCAGCAGGGTTTCCAGTCCCAAACAGTCTTAGTTTCTGTGGAGGATTGTTCTATCATCCCTAAAGCTGTTTCATGAAAATGTTGACCAGTAAAGTAAACAAATGATAGTGGATTAATAAAAGAGCACACTTATTTTGCTAAAAATCCTCTACTGCACCTAAAAACAATGACGCTTGGCTAATTATTAGGTAGCGTCTCAAATTTCATTCAACTGTCCATACATACATATGTTATGAAATCTCAACAGGAATGAATTTATGAATACAATATTATTATAAGTCAATGGAAATACAAAAACCTGACCTTTCAACTTTCTGTGTGGTTATGTCCTTCTAAAACATTTTGCTCCACTACAACAGCTCAAAACCATAAGACTGGCTGCATTAAAAGAGCCACATACACTGCAATACCACTGAGTACCATCACTACATGTATTTAAAACCAACTTTCCCCACAGAACCGTGAACTGTGTTTGATTTTGGAGGATCTTAATATCTGACTCTAAATTCTACAATATGCTTCACTGAGGAAAGCTATGTCTCCCCTGATGCACATGGTGATCTCCTTTAGGCTATGTAGGCCTATCAGCTGGGTCTCTGGGATTATGTTTTAAATTGTTTCTGTTTTATTACTTTATAAAAGCAAGCTGGGGATTTATTCCATGTGGTGGGGAGGAGAGAGGGCTACACAGGCTCCCACCAGCTGTTTTCTTCCAAAGGGACTTTTCAAAACCAATTCTTCCAACACTTCGTCAAGACAAAGACTACTGTATATGAAAAACCCAGTTTCAATTGTTCATAGTGAAATGATAATACTAGTGTGTTTTATTACTATATTTAGTCAATTATGTTACCAGATTACGGATGATAGCATTTCTCTCATACACTAATTACATTATGTGATATATAGATAGATTTTTTGGTTTATTTTGTTGGTGTCCCTGGGTCTCACTTTAACATGTTAAAGGACTGCTCTGTCCCTTTTTGTAGACAGTCTCTGTGTTGCATTTACAGTCTAGTCTGTTGCCAAGGTGAACTCCCAGGTATTTATATTCTTTCACTTCCTCTCCCAGGATGGAGAAGGTGTTAATGCTTCTTCCTCCTAAAACCCACAGCCATCTCCTTGGTCTTGGTCACGTTTAAGGTCAGGTGATTTTTTTCTGCACCACTTCAGAAAACAGTCCAGCAGACCTCTGTACTCAGCCTGCTCACCACTGCTGAAACAGACAACCACAGAATGACAGGACTCAATGTTGTGCTGAAAGTCAGAGGTGTACAGTGTGAAGAGAAAGGGTGAGAACACAGATCCCTGTGGTGCACCTGCACTGCTGATCACTCGCTTAGACAAGGCAGGAGCCCAGGACCCAGTGTCTGTGTCCATCACTGTCTCAATTATCATTTGTTCAGTTTGGTATGTACTTCAGAATTCAACTTTAAATTAAAAAAAATTACAAGGCAAAACCAGTACAGGGAATGTATTTGTGTGTGCATGAGTGAGGGAGACATTGAGAGAGTTTGACTAATCCTTTATACTTAGCAACCAAGTGTCATTGACTGTCATTGACTACAGAGCAGATACCCCAGGCCACTGTCCTCTTCCCATGGTGGCCAATGTACACAGCAACAGCAACAACAAAAACAACAACGTCAAGCTGCTCTCACTCTCTGAGCCTGACAAGAACAGCAACTGGAAGGCATTCCTGCTGCCAAGGTGACTTCTGTGAGAGTGTGTGTGTGTGTGTGTGTGTGTGTGTGTGTGTGTGTGTGCATGCATGTGTGTGTGTGTTTCGGAGTGAGAGAGAAACTATATGAGGAAGTATTTTCTGACATTGTAAAGACAGAATATGGAAAGACAGTGTGGAACATCTTGATGGCCTTTACATTTATCTGTATACATATGTTTCTTTATTTGTTTTATTGCTTGTTCATTTATGAGTTTCTGAAACACTCCACTTATTTATTTTTTCAAAAATGTATCCATCGATGCAGTTGCAGTACCTAGCCAATCTGACTAAATGTGTCAAACCTCAAAGTGTAGTAGTACTATTACCACTATTTCCTAAGAGCAATGTAATGACTAATTAAAGGAAAGACTTGTTATTCTCTAAATGCACTGTCACATAAATTGTGCTTCATTCATTTAGTAAAAATATAATGGCTTTTAAAATGAAATGACCTTCAGATATGCAACTCTTCTGGGAAGGCTGTCCACAAGGTTTAGAAGTGTGTTTATGGGAATAATTGAAAGTTCTTCATCCCAAAGGTGTTCTATTGGATTGAAGTCAGGGCTCTGTGCCGGCCAGTCAAGTTCCTCCACACCAAACTGTAGATTTGTATTTAGATGTCCAGTGTAAGTTGTGAGAGTAAAACTGAGAATTGTGATTGCAATGTGGCTTTGGGGAAGTGTGATGAGCCTGAGGAAGCCGGTTATAACAGGAAGCAAGTCTGAGTGTTCATTTACAGAAGAAGCTTCATGGCTGGTAAACCTGATACTATCATGATGGTACCGAAAAGCGATACACCACATTTATTTCTGGATGATCACATCAATTTCCTGTTGAGCCTAACCTTTGTCAAGCACCACTTTCATTGAAGTTAGCTTTGTGTCTGCGTATGTGAGGACCAGTTGGAGTTTTAAAAGTGTAGTCAAGACATTTGAACAGTCCTTACTACTGCAAAGTCTTTTACAGGATTGACATCACTATCTGATGCACAGGGTGGCATCAGTTTCTTGATGCCATGGGAATAATGGTGGCTGCCTGTCCTCTCATCAAAATTACTAGTTGGACACATCAGAAAGACAACCGGCTTAGGGTTTGGCACAACAACTTAGTTATGTTAAGTTAAAGGATAAAATAAGTACCTGGAATGGTTTTGTTAAAACACACAATGTTTCACACAATCAGCATTATATCATGCTGTAGGATGAGAATGGGCTTGATAAACTGGAATTACAAATATTATTTCCATGCCATTCCTTTCATGTCCTGCATTTAAGTATTCAGCTGATGAAAACTGACGTTGTTTGAGAAATTGACAGTTTTGTATCTTGCCTGAGAATAAGTTTGGTTCTCAAATCAGGCATCATAAAGTTTAATAGTAGGCTGTTCAATATTTGATTATTTAGTGATCACACAATTATTAGATTATTCATAAAGTGCATAAAACGAAAAAAATATTATTCCTCAAGTTGAGGTTAATATTAAAATCTTTATTAAAGCCAAGTTTGATGCCTTAATGCATATAATAGTGTGTGATTATAACATTGTTGTGACAACATAAGAGAGGTTTTAAACAAGTACTTTTATCAAACAAAAAGTAAAGTAAAGTAAATGGAGAAGCCACCTTTGTGTTGCTTGTGGTAGCCGAGGTAGGCAATAGAGAGAGTAAGCTGCACTGCTTTCAGATTGTCCAGTGGACTCAGTTTGTTCTTTGGATAACTGGGCAAGAGTGACTGAGTCACCATATTCAATATCTTTAAAGTAGGAAACATTAAAACAGTGCATAAACAGTTGTAAAAAAAAACACTACTACTACACACTGAGTTAAACAAAAAATACAAAAAGAGACAAAGATGTAAAAATGGAAGAAAACAGGAAGTCAATAAAATCATAAAAACTGTGACATAATTAAAATTAAAAATGTTGTTGTTAAAGTAAGTGATACACAATAAATTAAAGCCTAGTTACTAACTTACTTAAGTCTTGATAACAAAAATAATCAATCTAGGCACTATTTTCTAACCACTCCTTTTGTAATAGTGCTTTACTAGGGTCAGTGTGCATCACTGTTGTAATGTTGGCTACAGTGAGTCAACCACTGTTATACAACACTAGTAAAGAAACAATTATGTCTATTTATTAATCATTTCTCATTATGAATCATTACATTTATTCTGTATTTCCTACTAGATGTTTACACAGAAGGATATAGAAAAACAAAGAGGTCATAATTTATCTCCTTTACCCTACCATTTGGTGTTTAATACCTATTGCTGTTGTAAATGCCATTCGCCATTTATGAATGCCACTCCATGTGTCACCATGTGTCCCAGCTTTCTGTATACAGCTCTGGAAAAAATTAAGAGTCCATTGCATGAAAGTTGTGATTGCAAATCAGGGTTATTCCACCAAATATTGATTTCTGAACACTTTCTAAGTTAAAACATTAGTAATGCATTGCGTAAAAATTAATATGAACTTGTTTTTTTTCTCTTTTTTTTTGCATTATTTGAGGTCTGAAAACACTGGACCTTTTCTGGTATTTTGACCATTTTTCATTTTCTGCAAATAAATGCTCTAAATCATTCCCAAGGGACCCCTATTTTACCAATGAATATGCTGACAGCCCCCCCCCCCCACACACAAAAAAATATTAAAGGAAAAATAAAATAGGCCTATATTCAATGCATAACAGTAGCTAACATGTTGTAGCTGAGAGGAGGATGTTGTCTAAACTCCTCTCGATCTTGGATAATCCCTTCCACCCCCTGTGCAGTGTCCTGGCTGGACAGAGGAGCACATTCAGCCAGTGACTAATCAACATCAAGTGCTCCACCGAATGCCACAAGAGATCATTTCTGCCTGTGGCCATAAAACTTTACAATTCTTCCCCTCTCTGTAAAGGGGAGGGGGGAGAACAACAATCATACTTATTATTATTTCCATCCATTTTTCTTTGTTCTTCTCATGTTTTGTTTTTGTATATTTTGTGCTTTGTGTATTGGTGCATTAGTATTACGTACTGAGTATTTTGTGCTGGTGCTAATCTTTTTATTTCTGGTTGTAGTTCTTTTCTTTTCTTTCTTTTTGAACTGAGAGCGGCTGTAATGAGGCAAAACAGTTTCCCTCTGGGATTAATAAAGTTTTTTGAATCTTGAATAACAGTACAGAACAGTTAATGGGCTACATGTTCATTGAAGCCAAACAGTGAGCATAATGTGCATAACAATGTGCATTACCTTCCTCAACAGA
Organism: Ctenopoma kingsleyae; assembly: GCA_032353495.1. NCBI lineage: Eukaryota > Metazoa > Chordata > Actinopteri > Anabantiformes > Anabantidae > Ctenopoma > Ctenopoma kingsleyae. The sequence continues at coordinate 16,991,095 of JAUBNQ010000001.1, read as the reverse complement.
TTATTTGCTGTGAATACTGCAATGTATCAGCCAGTCTTTCCTATGTTTCTGTGAACTCGTGACACATGAACTTGTTCCCTTTCATACATAGGCTACAAACAGGATGGGATTCAATGTGAGCTTTGGGCTTGTAACTCTTGGGCCAGTGATGGGATGTCAGGTGTGATTTTGGTGACAGCCAAACAAAAGTCATTGCATGTCAAGCGTGTTGCGTGTCTTTGTTTTGCTGGTGACCAGAGCACTGAAAGCAGTCTCTGATAGGTATGTTTTTGCAAAAGGCAGTATGAATCTCAAGTCTTGGAGCGACGTGGAATATAAGATATTCAATGTAAAATATTCCACATCCTCCTCTTTTGAGAGAAATTGGTCCATCGCCCATGGTGGTCCGTGCTGTACAAGAAGGTATTCATACATACACAAGTCAGCAGCGCTGTTCCAGTGCATTCTGTGCCAGCACATGTTTAGTGGCTTATGGAGTGACATTCATAAACAGTGTATGACGTTTATAATTTCATTTATAAACAGTGATTAGTACATACCAAATGTGGTCCAAGGGGTCCATCCATCATTGATGAGCATGGGGAATGAAGGGCAGCCCACCCAGTGTAATACCATGGAAGAGCTACTGTGGCACAAATTTCTAAATGTAATGCTCATCATAATCAACAAGTGTCAGAACATATGTTGCATTGCATCTTGATGCGAATGAGGCTGCATAGCCACAGACTAGTTAGGGAGCCCATACATGTAATGCTACTCAAATTTTCTGCATCAAGAAAATGGCATTTAAGGGGTATTTGGTTCCAGCAGAGATATTGACTCCAGGTTGACTGGGTACTTTTCTGTGTTTAGTTTGCATGTTCTCTGCATGGGTTTTTTCCAGGTACACCAACTTCCTACCACCATCCAAAGACATGCAGTTAGGTTATTTGGCGACTCTAAATTGCCCATAGGTGTAAATGCGAGTGTGTATATGGTTGTCTGTTTCTATATGTCAGCCCTATGATAGACTGGTGACCAGTCTCGGGTGCACTCCTGCAACCCCTGAGAGGACAAGCGGTTAGGATACTGGATGTATGGTTGGTTGCAGGGCTCAATGAACACTGCTAACAGCATTTGCTCACAGCATTGTCTGTGAAATACTGTAGGGTATAACCTAAAATTAACCAACATTAACATAACAGTGTAGCAGAATACTGAGGAAAGAAAAAGGTAAGCCTTTGTAACAACCAACTTATTTTTGTTATGCAGCTCTAGTGTCACTGACTACAAACTGTCCTGCCATTAAAGTGGCTTCAAGAGGTATAGGAGCTCAAGTATTTATAGCTTATATTAATAAATCATTACAGCTTCATTGTCCACCTAGCTAACTAAGAAATTGGTTTGCATGTTTGCTAACTCACAAGAGAAGTTGAGTCTCTTTTGTTTGACGTGATAGATGATCTCTCTGTGGATTTTGCAGCCAAAACCTCTCAGATATTATTAATGAATGCAGTATTTCTTATCCAATTTGCCAACTCATTAGTTTTAAAATTTGAAAGAGTAAATGTGCAAATGAGAGTGTCCATGTATACAATTAATGCTCCCTGGGTTCTAAAAATGTGGTAAGCACTGTATAGTGTAGTAATAGTGCTTAAAGTTTTACTACTGCTCCCTCTGGCATCATTATTGTCTATATGAAAATGAAAAGCTACCTAAAATTATACTGACAGTAAGATATTGTACATTTTTTTACTCTGTATGTCATAACTGTTTTAACTCTGGAAGTAGTTTCCACATAGGATCAAGAAAGTTTTTTGAATCTTGAATGTTATTGCATGTTGTTTGATGAATACTGATGCTCTAGACAGTATAAGGCATACTTTTTCACATGTCAATGTGTAAATATACTTTTAAACATTTTTTTGTCCTCATTTTGTACATTGGAACACTATAAAATGAAATGATGTACAATTACATGTGAATGGGTGCTGAATATGATTGCCAACTGACTGCCAACAGCCTTTTGGGTCAATGGGCACATTTGAAATCACAATAAAAGAAAGTGCTGGCCATTGAGTCCTTTCACATCATCTTGATTGGAAAGCATGCACTTGAATGTCTGTGGACAATTCAGGAGAATAAGAAAAGGAGAAGTCAGAGACAGAAAGAAAAAATTGAGAAAATGAAAAAGCATGCCAAATCAAAATACAGCTCAACTAATATAGACTCAAAATTCCCTCCACTGATGAAAAATAACTTATAAATAAAGCTTGACAACAAAATACAGGGAGGAACAAGCAAACAAAAAGTCAAAACAATGACATAAACACTAATACCTTTATGAAAAAAACTGACCTATTAAGAAGCCAATACAGGCCTCTCTTAAGAAGAGCAAAGTTATAAAGGAGTTCTTAGACATGGTCAAAGTGTAACCCAGATAAACACTGACCATGAAAACATTCCTTATTGTTACTGTTAATATATGGTCAGCAAACATGCAGCATTCTGGCTTTTTAATGTGCATTTTAGGAAATTCCAGTAGGCCGTTGTCTTTTTCATGTATAAAAATGGTGTCCTCCATGTAACCCATTATTACTCAAAAAGTGACTGATGGTGCGATCTGATATAACAGACTTCAGCTTAGAAGTCTTCAGCAATATCATTTATATCTCTTTGAAGGTTGTCATGATTCACACCATCCTCCTGTTCTGTGTCTGTAAATCTCTACAGCCAACAAACTATCAAAAATTAAATAATGAGATAATGTTGTCAGTGACAAGGAACATTTACATTTTTCTAGAAAACATTGATTCTAGTTGGAAATATACAACTCTGGAAAAAATTAAGAGACCACTGCAAAATTATCAGTTTCTCTGATTTTGCTATTTAAAGGTATATGTTTGAGTAAAATTAACATTTTTGTTTTATTCTATAAACTACTGACAACATAACCAAATGCCAATATTGTCATTTAGAGCATTTATTTGCAGAAAATGAAAAATAATTAAAAAAAAAACCCAAAACAAAACAAGTTCATATTCATTTTTACACAACACATTACTAATGTTTTAACTTGGGAAGTGTTCAGAAATCAATATTTGGTGGAATAACCCTGATTTGCAATCACAGCATTTATGCAGTGGTCTCTTAATTGTTTCCAGAGCTGTAAATGTGATAATTATAAATTTCACAACACTGAAGACCACAGAGATTCTCTTTAAAAACAATATCATTTTATTTTGTATGTTATTGGGATTGTTATATACATGGCATAATTTGTGCTTTTTTTATATCAAGAATAAAACCATAAGGGAAAACATCAGAAAACTAAACTTTAAACCAGGACTGATTTTTTTAGCTGGATATGCTGAGAGTTCTACAAAATTAGGAGAGAAGGGAGGAAAAAGACAGAAAACTAAATAGATAGATAGGTAGACTGATAAATAGATAGTTTATCCAGAGACACTTGCAGATGATCCACTGAGGGTAGTGTGAATGTTCAGACTGTGATGTGCTTTTACCAACAGCAGCAAAGGCACCTGTGTATCGCTTTGTTTTAAAAAAGAAATGATCGCCTCAGGGCCTTATTCCAGCTGAGTCCATACACATACAACAACATCCATTCATAATTTCTTCCAGGGGGATTTCTGCCACGCAAATTTGCTGATTTCCAGTCATTGGAGAGGTTGAGCATTAGGTTAGCCAACTTGAGACCATCCACACTGACCTTTCTATTAGAGACAGATTCAATACATAAAAAAGATAACCCCCTGGTGAGTATGGGGATAGAGTTTTGAGTTCGCCATGGCCAAAGAAGATTTAGAAAAAGAAAACAAAACTTCAGACACGACATTAGGAAGTGTTGTTTGGTGAGTGATGGCTAGGAGACCAAACAAGAAAATAACAAATTTTGAAATGCACTATCTGGAAAGACATTTAATTGGTGAGGAGACTGAGGAAGGAGCGATGAAAGGTAAAATCTCAAAGGTATACTGCAGCTAACACAAGCAGAAGAATGAACAAAAAGGAAAATGACAGCAGAAATGTCTCTCAGTGGCACACAAAAAATTGAAAGGAAGAGTAAAAAAGGTCAAACACGTTCTGTAGTTGACAAATGAGCATCGTATGCCCAAACAGAATGACTCTGGAAAGATGGAAACCAAAAGATGTGGGAGCAGAGTGTGAGAGGGAGAAAGGAAAATGTTTGCTGTTTCTGAACTAGACTGGTGAAAGAAAGTGTATTGGCAGAATGACATTCTTTACCAGTCCAGTGCATGAACTGAAGGAGCACAGACAGATCAAAATAACTTATGGAAAGAAAAGTAGCAGCAACAAAATATAGAAAGATAAAGAACAAGACATGTCAAAAAGATTACTAAAGGTAGATAAAAGTAGATGTAAAACATCATCAATTCATGGAGGAAGCTGGGGAATGCACAGTTGAAGGACAATTATTTGCATCAGATATCCTATGAAAAGTGGGGTTGGAGAACACAGTCTGTTAGGTGCAGATTAACGTGGAAGGGTCAAACATCAACATCTGGGTTGGTAGACTAGAGGGAGGGGAGGGGGAAGGCCTTTCTGGTATAGATTGGTCCATTAGCTAGCCTTAACTTCCCACTAGACTAAGCCATTTTGTAATCTGTTAGCCAATTAGGGTCCATTTCCATGTCCATGCTTGCATGTGTGGAGTCCATCATCATATCGGTTAATCTTAACAAATGAAAAAGAATGTTTTGGTCATACAGTGAACAACTTGTTTTTCTGTAAGGGAGTTTGCTCTTCTCAGGCAACCCCAATTGTAATCCTTGTGACTTTCAGAAATGTCATGCCAAAAATTCAACAATGATAAAGACAGACAAAGAGGGCCCTGGAGTGTGACTGTTCATCTACGGCCATGAGTGGTCTTAGCAGCCAACCAGCTAACCTTGTTAGCTTTCACTTCCAAGTCATCCATCATCTTCACTAGCATTAGCTACTGATCCATCCATAGTAATTTGGTCTGTGAGCTGGCAATGGCTTGCAACCAACCTCTAGCTCACACTGAATCAGTAATTTAGCTGGTAGTAGCCTTACACCAAGCCATAGTCTGAGTTGATTTGGTCTGTTAGCAAGCCTTAGACTCCTGCCAAGTTGTAATCCATATTATTCAGTTTGTTAGCAGACGTGAATATCTCAGCATGCTACAATCCATCTTGATTCGGTCTGTTAGCTGGCATTAGCTTCCCACTATGCCTTAATCCACAACGATTCAGTCTGTTGGCTAGCATTAGCTTCAAACTTTAATAGTTCATCTGTCCCAGATGTCTGTCTGCTACCCATTTTCAGCTCCAGAGACAAAAGTTGCTGGTGGTTTGGCAGGTGGAGCCTTTCTCAGCTGGGGACAGGTAGAGCTTGCCATTAGCACAGGCACACAGCTCATACACAGTCTGTTTGGTGTAGGTGGTACCCGGCGGCGCCCCTTCCAGGGGGTCCACAGCACTGCCAAGGGGGATATTGCCAAGTCTGATGGTATTGGCATCTAGAAAGATCTGTGAATATAAAGCAAAGATGTTTTAGAAAATTATGATTTAAGTGCAATGGACTTAGAACAAAAGAAAGACAATAAAATATTAAAATTATACATAAATTTCAAAATGGCTACACACATCACAGCTGTAATACTGGGCTCAAATGGATTATCTTTGTAGAAAATAATACACAAATAATATAAGGGATAGAATTGTTAAGAAATAAAGGAAAAGAATAGAAACTGGGGCTGTGGGAAAAAGAGAGAGTGCATTGCCGCAGGGGACTACTAAACTCTCTGTGGTCGACTGGAGTTGTCATCAAAAAAGATCTACAGAGACAGAGGGGGAATTTCTATTTAGAAGGGGTCTTTTTTGATGAATAGGCAGAGTGGGAGTGAAGAAGACAGGGTGCAACATAGGTGATGAAAAAAGCAAGAGGATCAGTAGGAGAGGAAGGGGAAGACATAGAGAGAGGGACTGAAAAACACAAGACAAAGTTCATAGCATGAAAAATACACAGTGCACACAAATTTTACACTAGCTCCTTCAATACAAAATCACAATTATTATATTTCCTTCCAGAGAGTAATAATAACGGAATGATTATTTCAATATTATGGATAATTTCCCAGAAACATAAGGCTATACTGTATTCACCACAAAGGTAAGAGGAACCCTAACCCATGTTGAAGCAGATTTATTTATTTATTACAGTATTTTAGTTTAAATTAATATCAAGATAAAAACTCTTTTTGTCATTTTTTCAGTGCTGGTTTTAATGTGGTGTAACTGTATAATAATGAATAGCTTCAAAATATAAATATAAAAAAAACATGCAGAGATTTTCTTAAATGCTTTTCAGTGCAACCAAGCATTCAGAAATTTCAGTTTGTAGAGAAAAGTTCAGTTCCTGAAGAAGTCACCTTTACACTGTAAAAGTATAGAAATATTGATGATGATGCAAAATTGGATGAGCTGCATGCAGATTGGGTCACTGGGTGTCATGTGTGGTAATATGACTACGTACAAATTAGTTTAGGAACAAGTTTCATTAAATCAGGAAACTGAACCAGTCAACTCAGTTTGAGCCAAAATCTTGTCATAGTTTATGTCACGTGTCTAAAGAATGGGCCACCTTCTCTGAACTGTAATCACAAATATGTGACTGCAACTGCAACCCAATTACATTTTCTATAAACATAATGACCATATATTCACAAAAGTAAATGTCAAGGGACAAGCAAATAAATTGGTATTTAACATGTCAACTAAATATCATTTTTGTACTTTAAAATAGCTGATCTACAGGTCTAAAAATATCTGATCTTGCAGTTCAATATCCTTAATAGAGAAAAATCCACTGACACTTTACTCACAACGCTAACCCTAACCAAAGACCTCTTCTTATCTAAACTCAGCCAGACACAGGACTCTGGACTTTAAATCGGGTCAGCAGGTTTGTTGGTTCCACTCATTACATGCCCTCCAGCCATGCCAACCACCTCCTTGCAACTTGCTTTCCATTAATAAATGTGGTGCTTCATTCATTTAAAAAATATGTAGGTAATCCTAAAGGTAAACCTAAATTTAATGATTACATTGCATATAAAAACGTAATCGCAATTGCAATTTAATTGCATAAGAATGTAATTTTTAGAAATCAGGGTTGCTTCAGAGTGATACAATCTGAGTTTCAAATGAGATTGTATTTATTTACTTACTCTTCAGTCTTAAGTGTTTAAGGAAGCTCTGCTGTCTTGCTTTTTCTCTCTCACACATATACTCATACACCCAAGACTGGATAATAATATCAGCAGACATCTGTATTCTCATTATTCACGTTCGTCACTTTAGAAGCGATGAGAGTGGAGGTAAAATGTGTGTGGAAAAAAGTAATGGGTGCAATAAGACAGGAACAAGAGGGGAGTGAAAGAGAGTCAGATGAAAGAGAGAAGGATGACAGAGATAAAATGTCAAATTAGAAGTGGTTGGTAGAAGATGGGCCACATAAAGAGAGGGAGATAAGATGAATAGAAGAAAAAAGTTGGAGAGGAATGAAGGATTCAGATATCCCAACAGTGAGGAACCAATTTGTATAACTAATGATTTCACATTGGCTGACGGGGCACATCTCGATAAGTATAAATAACATGCACACATACAAGCATACACACACACTCTCTCTCTCTGCATGATGGAAGAAATCAGAGGTGCTGCTCATGTTGTATTTAAGTATCTATGTCGCTAAAGGCAGTGCATCTTCTACCCATTAACTTGCTGATAAATAGGCAGGTAATGAGAGCAGGTAACCCTAAAGACTATGTCATCTCTAATAGCTTGGAGGCCTTCCTTCAGTGAGACACTCAAACATTTTTTTTTTTTACAATGTCTCCTGTTTTATCGACTTCCAGGGTCTTTGGTGTTTTAAATATACAAAAATAACCAAGTTGAAAAATAATGTATTTTTAGTGAATTTGAAGTATATTTTTAGACCAAACAGTTGTCTACAATTGAATGATTCTTCAAAAGGAGACAAAAATAACATTAGTCCCTATATAATTAATAGAATCATTTTAGAGCTGTGCTCTACTAAACAGGCTAGATATGTATAAATAAGCTGCTTTCTTGTGTACATAAAATGAATTATCTACTATAATAAAAGCCCTGTGTTCACACATGGCATTGTGATCTTCTCTGATGATGCAGCCATTTATCTGCCATGCCCATTGGTTTTAATGAGACATACTGTAGTAACAGTGATAAGACACTTTGCGATCCAGTGAAAAACGAATATGTGCACTTTTCTCCTCATATGCTGGGCAAAGCAAAACACCACACTACATCTCTAAATGTCAAGGTATGCCTTTAACAGGTCCCTGGTGCACACCTGTCATCTTCCCTTTGGCTCCCCAATAAAAGCTGCCAGGGCTCAGTTACAGTCTTACAGAGGCAAGGACTCAGTCACGGTTGGTAACATAGCCCAAATCGAATCCCAACAGCCTGCTTGCCATAGCAATGAAAACCTAAAATGAGCTTGGGCATGGCAATGGGATGAGAGGATAAGGTTGGAGAGGTTGGAGAGATGGGGTTGTGCATGTTTAGGTGGGAAAATGTCAATGAAATTACTGGTTTCTTTTCTATAATGTTGTAAGAAGGAAATAGAGTGAAGATGGAGGAAGGGCATGGAGAGAAACAGACAAACAAAAGGGAGGGGGTGGATGCTGATTATGAGATGAGAAAGAAGAGACAGCAATTAGTAGCTAGAGATGATGGCTTACAACGAAGGATGGAGTGAGGAAAAAATCTATAGTAAGGAGGTAAGAGGTGAGTGAAAGGCACATATATAAAGGATGAGAGTGAAATGGATGGATCTAGGTAGCAGGCAATAATGACAATGGAGGAGAGGTGGTGGATGAACAGGTGGATGGAAAAATGGAAAGGAAGTAGAGGAAGGGGAGTGAAAGTCATTTGTTACAGCTTAAGGTTGGATAAGCGCTGACATTCATCCCAAATGAATGTGCCTGTAAGTATTAGGTTGGCCTGTCCTTAGCAGTATGTGAGGGTTAGTACATGTGAATGTGTGTGTTTCAGGGAGAGTGTGTGTAAACGTGTGTGTGAATATGTCTATGTGCAAATACATTTGTGAATGGGTGTGCTACCTATATCTACCTACAGTACCTGTCTAATGTCTACAAATATTCAGCACATACCTGCCTTGTTTCTGCACGTGTGTGTATGCATGTGTTTCTACATTTACACTCACAGATCTGATCAGTAAAAAGATAGACTGGTTTAAAATAGTTGTCTATTTTAGATGATCTAAGAAAAAGAGCCATGTACTCACACTACCAAATGCAAACATCATATGGTTTTTGACAGGGTTTTAAAAGCTGAGGTCAGTTTTTATAAACACAGAGAAATGTAATGTTTCTTTTTTAATTGTTCATACTGATATATCTGTCCATGGCATTTACAACGACACAGGGGGTGTGAAAAAAATAACCCTGTAATTAGACCATTCCCTGCAGATATATATGTAGTATAATGACACATACACATAAACATTATATATATATATAAGAAATCACTTTGCTACATCTATCACTACGGCCTTTTTCCCATTTGTCCACGACTGCTATGTCCACTTGGTTAGCTTTTACCAGTTTGTCAGTTTGTATGTAATTTGGAATCTTAGCTCGGTCATTCTCAAAACAAGAGCAGGATAAAGGGTGACGCTCTCTCCCTTAAAAAAAAGCTGCTCTGCGCTCTGTCCAATATTCGCACACTCACACAGCTCTGGCACTGCAGTGCGCACAGTCTGTAGTGCACAGTCCTCATTAGAGATCGACACGCAGATTTGCGTGATTAAAAACTTTGTGGTACATTCTTTTTTTAATGATATGCTCATATGAGAGCACCCCGGGTGCAGCGAGAGTCACATGATCTTCAACATTTTTCTGGCTCAACTTTTTCAGCCCCTGCAGTGCTGCTCTAGGCAACTGCCTAGTCTGCTTATATGGGCGTGTTGGCTACTGCATATAGTCACAGTTACAAGTGGCCCTTTGAGAGCAACCATAATGCTGATGTGGCCTGTAATGAATTTGAGTTTGAAACCCCTGCTATATACTATGCCAGCCACTTGGTTATGGTGTTCCATGCCCGCTCTGCCAGCTACCATCTTGCATCCTGCTGTTATGTGCTGGATTGTCTTAGGATCATATTACAATGGATAGAGGTTTCACAGAAAATCCAGCAACCTAACACTTTTCACTAAGTGGAAGGAACGAGGCCGAGGACCAGTAAGCATCAGAGTCACTATCCAGGATGAAACAACAAATATCCATGAGTAGATCAAGAAGATGGCCCCAACTGATGATGTGCATTGTGAATACCTCAGGCAGCAAAAACCCGAGAAGAAGAGGAGCAAAAACAGGAAACATAATGGATGCACTGTATGTACCATCAGCAGATAGAAGGAGTGGCTGACATCAAAATAATTCTACCAGTGGCTGGACAAAGCTGGTCTGAAAGAAAGCACAGAGGCACTAATCTTGGCAGCACAGGGACAAGCTCTAAGGAGGCAGGGTGTACATGGAACAACATAACCAAATGGCTGGCATAGTGTAAAGGAACATCTGTGCCGAGTATAGGCTGGAAGTCCCAAGGTCAAAATGGGATACACTTCTAAAGGTGGCCCAAAGGGCTAAGAGAAGAGCCAGATGTGGAAGATGAAGGCAACAGTGGTCCCTGTGGTAATCTGAACACTTGAGGCTGTGACCCCCAAACTGGGGGAGTAGCTCCAGCAGATTCCAGGAACAACATATGAGATTTCTGTCCAGAAGAGCACAGTCCTAGGAACAGCTAAGATACTGCGCAGGACCCTCAAGCTCTCAGGCCTCTGGTAAAGGACCCAAGCTTAAAGAAAAAAGAGGGACAAATGTTTTTTTTGCATAAATGTACAAGTTAGTGTGGGTGGTTGGGTGTGTGTGCCTAAGTCCATCTCTCTCAGACATCAATTTAGCAAGCACGTGGCTCCAGTGTCAAGGAGATGGGAAACATGTGGGAAGTGGCAATTATGGAGGGTCAAAACATTTTTCATGGATGATTTCCTTTGGCACAGCTGAGGAGCAGGCGAAAGTGGGTGGGAGGCAAATCAGCTGTGAGACAGAACG
>JAUBNQ010000001.1:16918511-16941913 GCA_032353495.1 Ctenopoma kingsleyae | reverse complement strand
AGACATTAGGTAACCTAATTTCAAAACACTAAAGTGTAAGTGCAGCGATATTGATGTATGAAACTTCTTAGATCAAGATTGTTTTTTGTCTCTATGTAAAAATAATGCTCTTCCTTGCAGTAGGTTATGCTTCTTTACACATGTTGTTGTCAAAGTGATTATAATGTATTATAAACTTATCTCCTCTTGAGTATTTTGTTGTGTTAAGATTATTTATTAAGCCTGCTTTTTTGTGGTGTTCTACTGTTTCCTCCATTTTGTATCTTCGTTTGACCTCAGATTTTACTTGACTCTGTTTCCTATTTTGACGTTTCTCTGTTAGTGATTTTTTTGTGCCCTAAGCATGTCCTAAGGTGAGATAACCTTCATTGATTAGTTTTCCTACAGAAATAAGAACCACCTACAGATCCTCAAACTTTATCAGCAGAAAAAGTTTAAATACTTATATGCTACTTCCATACCGCTTGATAGACAAGAGATCACTGGGGAATGCAGTGCCAAAACACAGTTTAGAAGCAAAGATAGGCACAAAAAGAGTACCTTGGGGATTAGCGCCTACTGTAGATAGACATAGAATAGGATTAAATTGAAAGTATGCTGATTACACCACCATCAAGGCTGTCTGAGGGCCTGGGTGTCAATCTAGCTTTCCAGCTACTCGTCTGCTTTGCTGTCTTTAGTTGTTATAGGCTGATTGAATTTCTTTCCTCTTTACCTAAGTCTCTGCACATTTGGCAGCTTGCTGTCAGTGTTTACTAAGTGATTTCAGGAGTCACATCACTCATTTTTTCACACATTATTTATAATTTTTTTTTTACACATTTTTCTCATTATCCACATCTTGAGTATATTTATAACAATATTTTTCTCCTTTCTCATAAGTCTAAATCTCATCCCAAAAAGCAAAACCACTCTACCAACAATGTTATCACTTAAAAGTGAAATGTTGTGGCTAAATTAAGTGGATATAAAAGAGTCAAGAGTCAAAAAATTATTAGGATGGAGCAAGAGGGAGAAAGAGGAAAAGAGAGTGGTGCATAATTGAATTCATAACTGGCCTTCTTTCATCACAAAGCACACTGTCCAAACATGATAATACTGCCTTTTACAGTGTACACATGTAGTGGAAAATCACATATTTACATCAGCACATGTCCAAAAAAATAACTGGCCCTCTACTACAAAACCCTAGACCCTGGTTGAAATGAATGAGGACCTTGTGTCTTTCCATGCAATGCCATTGTTGGTCTTATCGTGGCCTTAATAAAACCAATACTCAGCCCTAAGTCACATTTATCAAGTCCAAAATCTTCCATATACCATTTCAAAAACACATAAAGGTAAAAACTCACCTCAAAACACGTAGTACATTATTTTTTAGGTAACATAATATGACAATATGACTTTTTATTGATGAGTGCTTCCACAACTGCAATGTGCATATGTGTGTATGTGTGTGTGAGGCAAACCTACTGTGCAATGCTTTTGTATCTGAAGAGCCTCAGAACTAAGTTCACTAGTTTTTATTTAGTTCTGTTACCAGTAACCTGAGGCCACATACCCTCAAATAGTTTTGCTGAGGTTAATGACTGCAAAATCATTAACACTACTAACTGACAATGAATAACAAGAATCATTGATATGTGGTATTTCCAGATGAATACTGATGTAAAAATTAGATTTTTTAAAATGACTTTGGTTTTTGTATGTATTTGTATGTAACTGTATGTAAATTCATATAATTGTGATTAACATATCTGCTTAAAGCGAGATTTAAGAAAGACAATAAAACAAGTATGCAGTCATCTTAACTATACTGATTGTAAGTCCTCCTGTAAAATATAAAATTATACAATAAAACAATAATAATAATAATAAAGGGTTCAGTGTCCACTGTTCCACTAGTGGTGGTTTTCTCTATGTTGGATCAAGTGACCATTCTTCACACTGAGACTGTAGGTCAGTCATTCTTGGTTGAAAAATACAGCTCTGGAAGAAATTGAGAGACAGCTGATTTTGCTATTTAAAGGTATATGTTTGAGTAAAATTAACATTATTTTTATTCTATAAACTACAGACAACATAACTCACAAATTCCAAATACAAATATTGTCATTTAGAGCATTTATTTGCAGAAAATGAAAAATGGTCAAAATACCAGAAAAGGTCCAGTGTTTTCAGACCTCAGATAATGCAAAAAAATCCCAAAACAAAACAAGTTCATATTCATTTTTACACAATACATTACTAATGTTTTAACTTAGGAAGTGTTCAAAAATCAATATTATGGTGAAATAACCCTGATTTGTAATCACAGCTTTTATGCAATGGTCTGGTAATTTTGTCCAGAGCTGTCTATGCTGTTTACAATATGTCTTTGCCTTTTATATGTCCACTACATATTGTCAGTCTTGGATGTGGAAACTTTTTCTTATCTACCTAGAGCTGCAATCATAGTGTTGTGGTTTTTATAAAGTACTTCCTCAGCCACATGTTGTGCTGATAATGAAAAGCAGATTTGGTATCACAGTGACTCACTGCTTCTATCAGTAAACTGTACCAGCTACAATTCTTAAACATTTATAAACTGCCACAACACAGCCAATGCACTCCCATCAGAAAAACATCCACTACCAACTTTTCTACAGCTACTCCCTCCATTTTTAGTCTGTTTGTTGTTGTTGTTGTTGACTGCCTGCATACTGTCAATGCTGGCTTCTTTTTTATGCTGTTTAGTCAGTCACAGTCATGAATGCTTCTGTAAGATGTTGAACTCGTGCTGCTTAAAAAGATGCCAGGCACAGCATTTCTTTACAAAGTAACCACTTTGGGTCTACCTCCCAGTCGTTCCCCATACACTTTAAAGTGAAACGGCACTTTGAAAAAAATCAGAATGGCATGAATGTGCCATATTGTGGCGATTACATCACAAAACTTCCAGCATAGTGTTTTTGGACTGTTTACTGGAAAGCAGGCTACTGAGCATTTTGTTTCTGTGCAACTAGCATAACCCACTTATAGTGTTGTCTTGTGGATTCACATTTCTTCAGCTACATATGCTACTAAAACCTGTTGGCAAAACAAATTGAATAGATAAAATCAAATCTGTTCTGGCACCTGAGGAGCCTCACTCCTCCTCAGATGTTTTGTCAATGTGTGGGCAATTTTTCTATCTATGAGGTGTCTGCTGTTCTCCTGACACATTTTAAATGATAGATAGAAATCTTGACAGAAATCTTTGGTGCCATCTTGGTCATTGTGATTAGTACTTTACAATACTGCCTATAGCTACTTATATGTGGAATCTGCCTCAAAAGTTTTATTCAGTGTTGACTGGACTTGCTTGAGGTTCTTGAAAATGTTTTGGCTGTCATCTATGGCTGGGCTAACTCACTTGTTTGTACCTGGGAGTCCCAGGTATTTCACCTCTGTAGAGTCCTGACATGTGTCATTAGTATCACAAGTCAGAATGTGAAGTGCTTGGGAAGGGATGCCAAGATTGCATTGTTAGTGGCGGTGGAGTTTTTCTGTTGCTGATAAGTGGCGCCATTACCACTTATCCTGGGACCCCCAACAAGTCAGTTAAAACTGAAGAGGCTTTTTGGATTAGAGGAGAAAATGTCTGAGAAAATGTCTTCAGGAACCTCAAGTAAGTCCACTCGCCACCAGTAGCACCTTTGGGATAACCATGACATCCAACCATCCATCCCTGATAGTCAAGTGCTTGTTTCCCACTCAGTTTGCCATCATGACTGCCTTTGCCCAAATATAACCTTATGCTAAGTGTCTGATCCAGTTTCCCATCTGCTCTTTTCTGTCTGTTGCATTGTTCATTCTCTTCCCAGCATACAATAAGCCAAATTATTTACAAATCACTATGTGCACTATAAAATATAACATGGACTTTTAATGTGCAGAAGGGATATAGTAATAATACTTTTTTGATCCCCTTGGTTTTTTTGATCCAAAAATTGTTTGGACAGATGCCAGACACTACATGTTGGCACAACTACAAGGTTTTGGTCAGGTGTCTTGTCAAAGGACACCTCAACATGTAGCTAGAAGGAACTGGGAATCAAACCACTGATCCTGGGGTTTGTAGACAACTGCTCTACCAACTGAGCTGAAAACTGCAGACATAGTATCTTGATAGGAATTTCTTGCGCAGTCATGTAAAGTGTGTACAGTCTATCTTTCTTTGTTTCCCTCTTTTCCTCTTACCTTCTCTCACTGTTAAAGTGAAAAATAGATCATCAGCTTGAAATGGACTTCAATCTTCTCATTACATGTCCCATTTACCTTCACTGGATAATACTCTACTTTTCATAACAAGACAGAAAAAGAGGGGGCTATAGGCAGAAAGAAGCAATGTACGAGTGGGAAGATCTCGACAGAATGAGAACGGAGGAGAAAAGTGTTTATGTGAATAAGACAGTTACCAATGTAAGATTATGAAGCAGACAGATGAGGACAATCATATAATGAGAAAAAGAAACAATAGATTCTGTATTTAGTTTTAGTTGATACCATCTCTGTTAGTATTGATGTTAAATACACCTCAATTAAAAGGTGAAAAGAAATGATAAGTATGCTTCAGTCTTTCTTGTCTTTCCCAACCATTTAACATCTAATGACTCAAGACAGAGAAGAGAAATGATGTGAAGCGTGTAATATTTTTAGTGCTATTTTCCTAAACATTTTATGAACCCTGCAGTAGATGATGCAGTGTAGAACTCAGTGGCATG
The DNA here is from genome assembly GCA_032353495.1 of Ctenopoma kingsleyae. NCBI lineage: Eukaryota > Metazoa > Chordata > Actinopteri > Anabantiformes > Anabantidae > Ctenopoma > Ctenopoma kingsleyae. The sequence goes on along the minus strand of JAUBNQ010000001.1, from coordinate 16,937,168 downwards.
TGTGTGAGTGTGTGTAGGTTAATCATGTCACTTTGTGATGTACTTGTACAGTTGCACTGGCAATGCTGTGTGTGGAGTGATAAATTGTTTTGCCTCATGCATGTCATATGCCTGAGGTTTTATTGTGTGTTTTTATAACGTGCACACACATCTTTTCCAGCAACTGGTGTTCCTCCTTTCAGATTTCTTCACTTCCGACCTTCACCACGGGTTTCATCACCTTACTTATCTACACTGACCTGTCCACTGACCCAATGTTCTCGCTCCTCCTTCTCTCAGTATCTTTCCATCCCCATCTAACCCCATATGACCCTCTATCATGTATTGGTTTCCTTCAACTAATCTAACTCCTTCTAGTTCACCCACTTCCCAGAATGCCTCCCTCTCGCCTCTCCTTTGATCCCACAGCATGTTCAGGGATTTCTTTCCTCTACTACCCATTTTACTTCACTTTCAGCAATTCTTTTGTCTCTATCTCTCCGTCAAGCAATTTCATTTTCTTTCTGGTTCTGAATTGTATTATGGCTGATACATTTATTTCATCAAAGGTTATTGCTTAGAATTATACAGTGAGAAAAGAAAGAGATGTCTGCAGAAAGAGAGAGAATGATGACTTAATTCCCATGCTGGAACTAAAGATTTGGCAATCACAAGATATGAGGATCACTGACCAGCGGCACTCTGTAGTCTCACTTATCATACCCTTGTGCCTCAGTTACATAGAAAACACTGGATTTGGACACAGCTTTAATTCAGAAAATGCTAAAAAAGCTAACTTCAGTGGAAAAACATTCAACTTGTGAAATCTGAAAAAAATGCAAGGCAATTAAATGAAAATAAAATTAGATTCAACAACTCTATTATAATGCCACTAATTGTTCTGAAAAAGCTAACAATTGTGCTTCTGCCAAGCTCGATGCAAACAGATTTAATGCTTGGTTGAATAAAGAAATGAAATGTTCAAGAACAGTAACTAGCAACTGGTATTGTCTTACAGTTCTCCACATTTAATAATTCATGATGTCTGACATGACTTTTAGTGTCATTAGCCTAAATAACGTCTCATCAGTTTCATTGCTTCTTTTTAGCAACAGTCAAATCAAGTAACTATTTTCGTAAACTACTGCTCCTATTCTCTGGGTTAATATTTTCCACATATCTCAAAACTGTGGCCTAGTTGCACATTCTGGTTCGGTCTCTTGCAGGAGCTAGTCTTATACTTATACACTAACTTCCATCCTCTCCTTCTGAACTGTTTTCTCTGTCACACTCCTCCGCCTTCTACCAACTTTTTCTTTATCTTTAGACTGTCACCTTCATCAACCCTAACCTAGCCCTGCTTATTCCTCTACCTGTCCTGTTTTGTGCCTTCTTCTTCATACTCTTTCCTTGTGCGGAGCACTCAATGCATCTTGGTTTCATTAACTTATAATTTTGTTTCTTTCTCCTCCTCCACATCTGTCCCTTCTTTTCTTCTTGTTTGTCTTTTCCTCCCTGGTAAAAAGCCACTTCAGCTAAATTCTGTCTGACAATATCCAAATGAGGCTGCGATACTACTAATGAAAGAACTTCATATAGCCTAAAACACACTTTGGTAGAGAGAAGATACACAAAAAATACACACATTTAGTTGATGTGGCACATACTGTGGTAACAGAGGGACCAACAGTCTGAGTTGTTGTTATCAGAAGCAACATTAGATCAGACTGACCTAAAGAAGCCTGCATTGTGAAATTATCAAGGACCACCTGTCAGTTACCAGTACACAGCCCTTAATAGCTCACATCTCTATACAGTAACTTACTCTGACACAAACTTTACAGATGTCAAGTTACAGCTAGAAAAAGATAATAAAAATTAGTATACACCAATCTCTACACGTGTTGTGTATGTGTTAGTGGAACAGCGTGAGCTCTGTGCAGTGTGGCCTGGGGCACGTTTATTCCCTCTGTCATCAGCACTAGTTAGTTACCCAAGCAACTTTTTACATAAAAACACAATTTCCCTAAATTGTTATTTATGGTCTTACTGTGTTAGTAACTATTCAAAACAACATAAACTCCAAAAAATTCTTGACATATTACCAAAAATGTAAACTTGTAAAGTGAACCAATGCCCCAGGCTACTTGGCTACTTGTCTGACACACACACACACACCCATGCACACATACACACACACACACAGATTCGTACTGAGGAAATTATTTAGAGTACTTACTTTAGGTCCTGGAAAGGTTCTGCCCTTACATGTGATGTCTCTACAGAATGGCTGAATACCACGCCTTCATTCCCTACGGAGAGGGTAAGAGTGGATGAAAGGAAGAAAAAAAAAACCCATCACACTAATATTCTGTGTGGAAGCATGGACAATATTGCATCATCATATCTTGGTTGTTGGAACTGTGGCGGAATATAAAAATGAAGGACACATTTCCTGGATCTTCTGTGCATTATACAGATTATGTTGAAATATAAAGCATATTTTAAATATAGTAGCATGGAATAAAAATGTCAAGACTAGTATGGCATGGAGAGGTGCAAGTGTTTGAGTATACTGCAGTGCATATTGGAGACAATATACACAATGTGTCTTGTCTCGCACAGGATGTCAGGATTTTACTCATATTTAATCAAAAGATGATCTCCTGGACCTGGAAATGGTATGTGTTCAGTATTTCTCTGAAAAAATGTTCGTGTGGCATCATAATCCCTTGAAAACATATGCTGGGAATATAATGCAAAATAGTGGGATTTAGTATGAACATATTTGGTTTGTGCTCATATAATGCAGAGTTTAACCACCTATGTTCAGCTGGCACCTCTGTTTTAGCCTGCAGCCCTGAACAGATGCTTGAGGGAAGGCTGGTCATGACTCCTGCTGAGGCTGTAGAAAGCATTTTGGAAACTCAGCACTACTACAAACCTAATACTCTACAAGAAGACTGACAAATGGTGGGCACACAGATAGCAAAAGGGCTGTTGCTTGAAATTGGAGCAGCACATGCCAATTTGCAAGACTCAAGGAGGTCCTAGGGGAAGGATAAGGATCTCAAAAGAGGTGCCGTTAAACTTCCAAAGGATATAAATTTGGAGAAGTACTGTTTTTTTCTGAAGTTTAAAGCCAACTGAACATTGCACAAATGTGTTTCTCCACTATTACTGCTATTATGTGTGAAACAGTTCAAGTAAAACAATTGAACTGTTTTCAGTTTTCTAGTCACAGTGACTTGCATGTATTGCATGTATTGTTTGGTTCATCTGAAGCACATTAAGGTGTGTGCAGAGAGAAATTAAAAGATACTGGACGAAAAAAGCCAAGGATAGAAGAAAGGGTGGATAAAACAGAAACTGTTTGTCTATAATGAAGCAAAAAAAAGTGTGTATGTTACTTATGCTCTTACATTGCTATGTTTTTTAGCCAAATAGATTAAAAGCATGTTGAAATTGGAAATGCCTTCCCCTCAAAAATGCAAAACTGCATTTGATTGGTTTTATACTGTATACCACAGCTCATGTTTATTATCTTGACATAGGCTGTTGGGAGACAGTGTGACAAAAGTGTTTTCAAAGCAGAGGTGCGTTAGGACCAATAACACACATGAAAATCAATAAGCTCACTACAATCACATCTTACAAGCTACCATGACTTACATGCAGGAACTTTCCCTGTTATGTGTAGAGTACAGAGATGTGATGGTATTCATTTTAAAATTTAAAGATGATCTAAAATACCATTTTACCACTGGACCTCAGTACATGAGTCGAATGTATATATTTGCTTTGTTTCCACTCCATCAAACAGTAAATGACAGAGACACCACTAGATCACCACACCTGAACCTCTCTATCAATATTCTGCTCTATCACTCCTTCAATGTGCCTCAAATGGACAAAGTTGAAATTACCCAGGTCCCTGTGTGTGTGTGTGTGTGTGCATTTGTGTATGTGTAGTTTACCTAAAAATAAAATAATAAACCAAATGACAAAGAAACAGACACAAGTAATGACACTCCCACCTGATTATGTCCTTTTCATTTAATTAAAGAGAAAGAGAGTACACGAGAAAGAAAAAAAATAGATTCTGTTACTAGTGAGGGGCAAATGTTCCATCTGAATTTTTTTTTCTCTAATTCTCTGCAATGATAAATCACCTGGTTTTTACTTGTCCATCTATTTGTCCTTTCTGTTTCTCCTTTTCCTGCTGTCTCTCTTGTTTTGGCTTCTGTCTGTTCAGCAAACACTGCTGTGCTTGATGACCCCAGTCTTGTCTGGATGCAGTCTTCAAGAGCACATTTCTCTCTCTTCACTTAATAGTTTGTGTTTGTGCTGTAAGCTGTGTGTCTTAAAGCAACCATTTTAATCAGCAGGAACGAGTCCACTCTTTCTCCACCACTGTTCCTTGTGGTGCGCAAATTGAGTGTGGGAGCTCGTCAAAACTGTGAGTGATCTGTATTTGCAATAATATGAATGTGGAGTGATTTATATTTTCATTTATAGCTTTATCATTATACTGTACACTGTTGTGTAATTTGATTGACATTGCATCCCTAATTACACAAATCATGATGTTGATATACATATTCATTGAATTAAAAGTAGTTAACATTAAGCCAAAAATGAAACAGAAAATGTGAAAGAAATATGATAATGGGCATTTTATGTACAGTCTTAGTGTATACCCTACCTGTGACTCTTAGTTTCTCTGTACCGATGCTGATCTCCTCTTCATCTGCTGAGAACAGAACTGTCTCTCCATCTGCACTCCTCACCTCAAACCTCTGACACTGAGCCTCCACCATCTCAGAACCTGAGAAAGTGAGAGAGTGAGGGAGGCACAGGGTTAAACTGAGAGCACAAGAACATTCACAACACATAAATTGTACCATCTAATAGATATTTCGGTCCAAAGCTCTTTACAGAACCATTAGTGCTGGAGGTTTACTTCGCATGACCACAGTGGGATTTGAACTCTAAATCCCAGAAACTCGCTAGATTTGTGACACACTGTGACACATACACAATATCAGTAGAGATAATGTTTTGATTGAACATAGATCCAAGTAGCTGCGATACTTAATCAGTGATATAGTCCATAAAAACTCTAGTGTGGTACATGGATTACTGTGATGATTGTTTCTCATATGTTGCTGATCCAAATTCAGTTTGTCTTAATTATACTGGGGTGACAACATAAATATGCAGCCCTGTCCCCTAAAAATTATGTTCGTATAGGACGAAACTGCAATCCTGATTACGTTTTGATACAGGACGTATTTGCAACCCGATTATGTTGTTGTAGAACGTAATGATCATATGTTCACACTTAACATAAATGACAAGTAGCAAATACATTGATACTGAACGTATTTATGAAATGTTCACAGGTAACGTATTTTTGTCCACCAAAATGTCCAACCTACATCCGGTTTTCTGTCAACTACAATATCCGATGTTACATTTCAACATCCAGACATGTGAGTGTAGCATTATTAAAATGTTTTATGGTGGGGATCAGACATCATAGCAGTGTATTAGACTGTGAGCTGGTTAATGGATAAAATATCACCTCACACAGTCGCTTCACAAACACAATGTCTGCATTAAAAATGACACCAAAACACGATCTTTTTTCTAACCCTAACCTCAGTACTTTTCTTGCCTAAACCCAACCTAAGTGGGGACTCGGGTCTCCGGCAGGTCAGTCCTGCACAGTGAAAGCCCTCCATCCCTGCAAATCGCTTCAAGTTAAGAAATGTAGCACATAATTCATTGATTCACAAAAATACGTTTCAGTACAATGTGACAATTACGTTCTACAAAAAAATAATTGGGTCGCAAATACTTCCTATATCAAAACGTAATCAGGATTGCAGTTTCGTCCTATACAAACGTAATTTTTAGGAGACAGGGTTGAAATATAAGATGGAAGATACAGAAACCTCAGCATACGAAAGCATAATCAGCATGGCAAAATATTACTAGATGTAAAGTTTATGATTTTACCTTTAGGACAAAAATATCCTTTGAAGAGAAATGCAAAGGTTTGACAAAGCAAGTTTCAGTCAAGAAATGTTTTTGACAGTAAATAGGCAAAGGAAAGGTAGTTAGTCCTTATTAAATCTGTTTATGCACACCAAACTGTTGAAGCTTGCACATGAAATATAATCACACATAGCTCTTTCCTGGGAATGGCTGCTATAAGTCCCATGGAAGTTTTACATCAGTGAGTGCCTCTAAATAATTATATTCATTTACAACTTCAATGCAGTCCCCATTGATTGTTACGGTATACTGACTTATATTTCTTCTTGTTCTGAAATCAAGGATAATTTCTTTAGTTTTCTTGATGCAACTATATACTATATGTCCATGTTTAGCTGTAAAAACTGGTCCAACACTAGTCAAAAAAGTAATCATCCACACATGTATGATACCTTGCTTCCTCTGAGCAATCATGATATTGTCAAATGTAGCACTGATAGCATCAGGATAATCTATCTCTGCATTTGTTTGTATACAGAGTAAACAGAACTACATTTTGGCAACTGCCTTACTTTTTCACACACAGAGCAATCTTATTACAGCAGTATCTTATGTTGTCCTTAAGGCAGTAAGAAATATATGAGGTAATACTTTAACCTTGGTCTCAGAAACCTTTAAATCTCATTTTCTATGGAAAACAACTATGTACTGTATGTTAAAAGCTTAAACCACCACTGAGTTTGTTCTACTCCATTTTCTAGATTAGAAAAAAAGAGACAGCTGAAAGGTTGATAGATCTACTGACAGTTTCAAATTACCCACAATGGTCACAATGTCAGTTTGTCTGTACTCATTCCTGTTCTTTTTATTTAGTGAATTAGACTGTGATGCACTGCTGCACCTAAATAAATGTGTCTTTCTCTCTACCCCATCACCTTCGTTCACTGTCCTAGCTCCCAGGCTCTTACAGGTGTCAATTAGAAACTCAGAGTACCTTGTCAGTCATAGTCAAACTTTATTAGCCGCCATCAATCTGGAATGAACTTATGTTTCTCACTTCTCTCTCACAGTCTTTGTCCTGTCTATCTTTCCCTCCTTAATCCTCTAACTCTGACTGTATAAAAAAGCAACCAAGGTTGGTGCTTTGAAATATTTAACGTCAAGGAAGATGTGTGTAAGTGTGTTACACATAGACTAAATACACATGTGCAAGGACTTTTTAGACAGATGACAGACTAAGGGGAATATAGCATATGTAAAAAGTATGGTCTGATGTGGTCTGAATGGAAGAATGAAAAACTATGTTAGAGGACAAGATGAGAGGAGAAAATGAAGATGTACTGTGCTAGTTGTCTCAGACATTGAGCTAGTTCTCTGTTCAGCTGTTGTCATATTATACAGCTAGTAGTGCTGAGTCTTATTGAAAGACATTTTTCTTGTCTCCTCAGTAGGGATGTATTTTGTATAGATTCTGAAACAGCATGAGATGGAAAACTAATGGCAGAAAAACCTTGGAAAACGTAGTCTGAGGAAACTGGAAGAAACCATTTGATTGCTCAGAGAAAATGACTGACATACACTGGGGTGTAGGTGGATGGCAGAAATATCTCAGCTAAGCACTTTTACTTTATGCAAATGATCGGTGATGTGGTGTAGCAGTGGGAAATTAAATGGTAAATGTGTTCACTTTGTTTTTTTTTTTCCTTATTTATGTGTCAGTCAGTAATCCTCTAAACTGCAAAATGGAAGAAAAATGTATTATACCTGTAGTCACTATTAAGCTGTTTGTTCTCACAGACAACACTGAAAAGCAGAAATATTAAGGTTCTCTGGTTCTGGTTCTGTACTAAAGTTTACACACTTTGTGACATAACATAACTCCATTGTGTTACTTGTCTTTATTTACTGTACACTTGTTAATTAATCACTAATAACTATCTGATCTTCTTTGTTCATCTTTGTCAGCAATCTGCATGTAGGTAATGTTGATTCTGCATAGATTAAGAGCTTTTGGTCAATTAATTTGCCACTGAAAATGTCTCTCCCACTGATAACACCAAAGTAATTCTGCTGTCACCAATAACAACAGGTCTCCTCGTTAGGCAGACATGTTAACTGATGCACTGATTTAAATAATCACTTCCTGACAGGATCTCCTCTGTTGTCACAAGTGCCTCCCTCAGCAGGATCCTTCAGGAATAATAAAGCTTTTAGAATACATCACTGATGAAGAGAAGTGCTACAGAAAGAAACTGCCAAAAAAGAAGCATAAAAGTACAGACCATGTAACTAAGGCTCTGAGTCGCATTCGAACATTTAACCATTGCAGGCATGTAACATGAGTTTAAATCTGGTGGAGCTTTAAAGTGGCCAGCAAATATGATGGAAATTTTAATATTTTAATTATGGCACTACAGCACTATATAAGAATATTTCCACTTTCAAATATAAATGCTATACTTAAACTGGGAAGATGAATACATGCTCGGCTCACTTATTCCCATTCATTTAAACCTCCTGTCATAGATATTTTTCTTATTGTCATAGTTCAAAAAAAATCTGGCTGGTCATTATGGCTTTATACAATATGGTTATGCCAGAACCTGTAGAAACTATCAAAATGTCTTTAATCCTTAATCTCTACTCATGATAGAGTGAAGAACTGGGGGGCTGGTGGAGCTGATCTAAGCTGACACTGAGTGAGAGGCAGGGTATATCCTAGACCGGTGGTTCTGTGAGCTGGTTAATGGATAAAAATGTCACTGCAAACAGTCACTTCACACATGCAACGTCTGCATTAAAAATTAAACCAAAACCCTAATCTCAGTATTTTTCTTCCCTAAACCCAACCTCACAGGGGACTTTGGTGTCGAACGCGGGTCTCCGGCATGTCAGTCCTGCACAGTAAACGCCCTCCATCTACCCCAACCGTTATTCATTCACAAAAATATGTTTCAGTACAATGCCCCAATAACTTTGGGAAATACAGTTAATTGCTTTTTACCTGAAAATGTATACACACACTGTACATATGTACACATTTTGTGTATATATGTATACATCAACTAGCCTGTCCTTTGATGGTCACTTGTGTATTTCTGGGTTGTTTTTGTTTTTTGCAACTTTCAGTGACATCTGCCTCTGTTAGAGGGGTTTTTGTCTTGCTCCTGCAACTTATGTCCTGAGTAGGGTAAAAATTAATTTATTCAACTTTTCATATACTTCATTGGAATTTTAAGTTCAGATGTGTACTCTGAAATTAATGAATAGGGGAGATTAAATAGTGCCCATGTTACTTTTTTACTACTGCACATTAAAACACTGAGGCCATAATAAAGTTATATGGGTTTGCTATCCTGGATTTTTAATTCAAGGCTATAAATTAGGGCTTCTAGCAATTAAGGTATATGATGCAATAAGACAGCGTGAAAGGATTTGGGAATAGCTACAAAGAGGACTGTGGCTAAGCCTAGTAAACACAACGTACATGGTTGATTTTCCCAAACAGGTCAAGATGAATTTTTAATTAAAACCAGCTTCAGTGTGCTTTGTGATTGTGCCTCCCTTCGCCCGCTCCTTCCTTTCCCTTGCTATCCTCATCTCACGCTGTGGGAGATCACAGGAGTGGATGAAACAGTATGTGACATTCATGTAAATATTTGTTCGCTACATGTGTGTCTGGTGTTGAAAATACTTTGTGCATACATCCCTGGCTATGCATATTTGCATATGTGCTAATGTGCTAATATATTCTCCAGGCAAGAAACACTTACAATTAAAATGAGTGCATTTTTGTCCTTTAGCTATGTAGAACAAAATGTTTTGTCTTATTTAAATCACTCTATAGTTTTCCTTTGGTCTAAATACGGCAATATGTTAAATACATCATTAACGCTTTTAAGTAGAATATGACATCATATGACCCAGACTTTAATGACTTTCACTGGTTAAATGTGAATTTTATGGTTGTTTTTCAAGATTTCACTGGGTGCTTTTAATGCTTGGCTGGGTCTGGCCATTGGCTAAATAACGTTTCACCTTTTATGATTTGAAGTATAGTCTGTGATGTCCAGGCTAAAAGGATAAAGGGGCACTGGAACTATATATCTACTTTCTACAATAGGAGTCTTATTCCCTCACCCAAAAAGATTTTTGCAATAATAGGAGGTGCAATGCATCTTTATAATGTTACCTTTACCTCTCCAAAAGAGAATGTGTGCCTGGGACAAAGTTTGAGCAATATGATACATGCAATACTAAGTGCTTTGGCTAAATCAAGCATTGATGTGCTTATTGCTTTTTACATCTGTATACATGTACATCTGTAGTACACAATTATATTCGACTCTAAAGTTTACACATTTAGATTTTTTTAGATTCATTTTTAGGTGTAGTAAATTGAAAGACTGATTGCAATGTATAACAACATGGTCCGTGATTTGTGATCACTGGTTGGTGCAAGTAATTTTGGCATGGACTGGATTTCAGTCCCTAAACTTCCCGATTAGTTATGCAAACATGGCACAGCTTATCAGTGGATTAAGATGAGCAGTCTGTTGAGTGAGTCAGGTTGATATGCTTGTCAGTTCCCCTCCTGTCTAGAATGTCAAATTTAATGAATATTCAAAAGCCCAGTGGGCTCTTTTGTGTGTTCTACAAGGGGAAGATGTTCCTAAGAGGGGATTTGTGCAAACCATATTATGCAATGCACTGCACAGGTGCAGAAATATTTCATTAAATGCTGAATAAATGTTTCTCCGTCTAAATTTGAAATAATGGTTCATTACTCTTGCTATATAAGAAAATGATTGGGGGCAAGGTTTCATGTTAGCAAGTGAGCCCTTGCGGATTTCAGCATGGAATAAACAAGGAATCGGCTGAGGTTTAATGAACATTTAATGTGGATACTTGTTTCTGGCATTTAATTGTAAATGTTGATGTTTATGATACTTCCTCACTCTGGGACCTCTTGTATACAACAGTAATCTCCTGAGGAGCCATATTGCATTTCCCTCAGAATCTTTGATGGTACAGCCTCTCACCTAACTCCTATATGATTATAGAGAACTGTATTACTGTTATTTGACTGCATGTCAACACATTTCATATTTTTTATTTAACAATTTCTCAAAACTGCAACACACTGCAACCATGAAAACTTCTTATGTCTCCATAAGTTACATTATAAGTACACCTGATTTTAATTTGACAATGTGCTCCTTTTAGTACATGTGTTGATATTTATATTTTAAGAGGTTTCATGGTGTCTATAAATATATACATATCCAGGAAAAAGCATAGGTAGCACAGTAATAATTGCCCTGCAATGAAGTGTATAATGTGCATTTATGCTGACCAGGAACACTGTTGATTTGGGCTATAGTTAGTAGTGGTGTGTACTGCACTGAATTACCTTGAGTAGTAACTACTATTCTTTTCTCTCAGTTATTGCAAAATAGGATGGACAAAATTAAAGTCCAAAATCACTACAGCTTCAAAATGAATGGGTGTATATTTAAATATTTGGCAATAGGAAATCAAAAAGAGAAGAGCACTTTGCTCCTTCTGCAATATGCTACAAACACAATTAAAGGTCAAGTTGTATGTCAAGCTAGTGCAGATTAGTTGACTGGAGTTGAAACTGAGCCACTGTAACTTAGAGATAAGCGCTACGTGACACTATCCAGAAGTGAGAGAATAAAAGAGGGATGGAAGGGGACAAAAGTGAAAGCAACTGTATTATTTTGGCCCTCTGAAAGTAAACAGCATGCAACATGGCCATGATGCAACAGCAGGAAACAACAGGGTCACCGCTTCGTTTGAAGTGTTTGTACCAGCCAAAGAGAGTCAGGTCTTCTGCTGCGCCACAGCATGCCTTTAATCTCTTCAAGGTGTTTTTTTAGACAGCTTGTAAATGATAAATATGGAAAAAGATGTTAAAATGAGGTGATAAGAATGTTGGGAAGAAAGTAAAACCACATAGCAAAGCACTTTTTATTAATTTTAATACTTTTGAATTTGCCACATATAGGAAGATGAGAGTCATGAGGGACACAAATTATTTATTTAGAGTTGATTACAGTCATTAATATAGTAAGAGAGGAGAGAAAGAGACAGAGGAAGAGATAAATGAGTGCAATTTGTCATCTACATTAATCAATGTGATTTCTGGAGTCAGGACTGTGGGATGGAGGGAAGATGACATGGTGAAATTGCAAATGAAAAGACAGGCAAAGGTTGTGCCACAGTGCTCTACATTTTCCTATGGGATTTAAAATCCCTAACCACAACCAAACAACTACTGTCAAGAAATGAGTTAGATTTAGCTAGATGAGGGCTGGTCTTGATTAAGAAGTCTTATTCAGTAAATAACAATCTCATTTGCAGCCTTTATGTGCTGAACTCTTTAAGGGTCCAAATTTAGAATATCTTAATCTACCGCAATTTGTTTAGTCAAGATGACAGGATCACCTTGACTAAACAAATCACCTCCTTTTTTCTGATTATAAGGCTCCTGGGTATATACATACAGTAGGTTGAATGATGCAATTCCTTTCTTAGATACCAAAGAGGATCCATGAGACTGAAATCTTATTTTATTAGTACGTTGAGCTTAAGCAAGACAGTGTGCAAAAAAAATGTTTTTTTTTGATGAACTTTCAATAAAATAGTTAATGTGTCTCATCCAATATATAATATTCAATCAATTATGTTGTCATTATTTTTCTTTCTTGTCTTGGTTATGTCTTGTTCCTTTGTCTAAACAATGTGCAGCAGAATCATCACAGGGAGTATATTTGTGTGGTTATTATGATTATAATTGGAGTTTTTTGGTGTTTATGCAGAAGCATTAATGACAACCAATATATATATAATTAGAACCTATTGTTAAATGTCTGGGCAGCACAGTGGTGTGGTGTTTAGCACTGTCACATCACAGCTCAAGGAACCTGGGTTCGGTTTCACTGGTCAGCCTCTTGCCCAGTGACACCTGGGATTGACTCCATGATGGATGGATGGATGTTAAAAGTCCACTCAAAACTCAAAATCCATGTGAATAGATACAACCAAATTTTACCTATGAACTGTATTCCTGTTAAAAACAAAGGCTGTTCAACCTAAACAAAGCTCTACCCTCTTCAACACCACCACAAACATCTTTTTGCATGATCCCCTCAATTGAGTTGTGCTTCAAAGTACAGTGGAACCTTGGATTGCGAGCATAATTCATTCCGCAAGTGTCCTCGTAATCTAAAACACTATATCAAAGCAAATTTCCCCATAAGAAATAATGGAAACTCAGATGATTTATTTCGCAACCCAAAAATATTTGTATAAAAATGATTGATAAAAAATATAAAGTAAAATCAGTCAAACCAACATTCACTTTATGAAATGCTCCGGCCAGCGCCCTTTCACTTTCTGTATTTTGCAGCGGTTATTGTGGAAATGTAAATATGCAGATATCCCTTGTGCAGCATGAGGGGAGTGAACAATATCATTTACTGTTCTGGCCGATCCTGATTAATCATGAATAATTAATGACGTTACCGATGTTGCGACACCTGCAGAAATGCACACAGAAGTTCTCACCGTGGAGATGTTTTATATGGATCCTTTTACTGAGCGACGTCTACAAATTGACAGGAGATAATTCTACATTTAGCTGGAAGCTACAGACAAAATTTAGTGACTTATTAATGTTAATTAATGTTCTGAAACAACTCAGATTACACTTGAATGAGGAGACTATAAGTGAGTCTCATTCATCTAATTCGCTGCAATGAAAAGCTGTGATCACGTGAGGCTCGGCAGACAAAGCGTATACATGCTGCTCGTATTGCGGGACATCGCTTGTTCATCAAGTTAAAATTTAGTAAAATTTCTTGCTCGTCTTGCAAAACACTCGTAGACCAAGTTACTCGCAATCCAAGGTTCCACTGGGCCTAAGCTGTGAACCAAGCAAATCAGAAACCTTTCCTTCCAAATCCTGCACAAAATGAATCTTAGATCTGAGAGAACATATGTCTGGTTTAAATATGTCTCTCTCTTACACCAGATGTATATACTTATTTTAAGTATACCAATCAGCCACAACATTAATACTACCAGGTGGTGTTAATGTTTTGTTGGGCAGAAGTCAGGATGGGGAAGATTTAATGCTCACCATGATCAACAGGTGTCAGAACACATTGTTTATTTCAGAATCCTTGACAGTGTTCTTGGGAAGCTACTGTAATACACATACTCATTACGTCAGATACAAAGAACACTTCTCGCTGTTGCTACTGTTGCCATCATATATGTGCACATGTGCAACATGTCTGTGATTTGTACCATATCACCAGCTGCAGTATGAACAGAAGCATGTGCATGTCTGGAGAGCAACTACAAATCCATCTGAGGGCAAACATGAAGTATGAATTGACTTTTAGGTGGACACATGCAGAGATGATCTCCATGTTGCTGACCTAGCTTAGGCTTTTTGCAGTGTTCAACTTTATGTTATTTTGCATTCATGTCCATTAATTTCCTCATGTAGACTAAACAACAAAAAAAGTAAAGAAAAAAAGTATATTTCTATGGCATTTAGTACTGAGGTGTATATGTTGTCTACTGTGAATATTGTGCACAGACTGTGCTTTAGCTTGCTAAATGTTGGAGCTCTACACTTTACACAGATAATAGCTGATACTAAGCCCCAGTTCCATAGTCAGTCACCTTACTGGATCACATATTTGGGAAGCAGACATCAAAAAATGAAAAGTGTTTCCATTCCACATGCACAATAGACAACATGGAGTCATTTCCCCTGCTGGAAATGTTGGGGCCTGGAGTATATCTGATCTTTATTGCTTTCTAGTGACTTACATGCCTCTGTGAACATAATTACATTACTACCCTGAAGTCATGGCAAATACAAGCTTCAGGAGATAATAGTATTGCATTTAAGTATAAGTTAGTGAGCCTTAACCGAGACATTTTGTTAATTGAGCTCTTAAATTTGGAAAACAGGCATTGTACCAACTTTTAAGCAGTGTGGTGCTCCCATTAAATGTTTTTTGCAGAGCATATACAGACAGCATATAAGTGATTTAACTTACTGTGTTACTGCTGTCTTTATTTACACTGCAATGCACAATTACAAAGATTTACAAATATTAACATATTACAGCATTTTCAACAGGATCAGGCTAGTATCTACGTTTAAATGTTAACCTCTATATCTAAAGTGACTTAGGGGATGAAGTGGTATTTAGTCTTTAAGAGAACAACTTATATAAGATGCATACAATTATAAGTGTTTGCTTTCTAAAAATGCCTAAAGGAATAATGAGTCATTCTGACCTTGTGGCAGAGTTTTCAACCATGCTGTTGTCTGCATTATTCATATTTATAACTCAGACAATGCAGAAATAGAAAATGCCTTTGGATATGAATGTGCCCCACATCAAACTTTTACTAACTTACATTTTGTTGATAGTTGCAAACTCCTGTAAACTTCTAGTTTGATAATTACTATATCAGAACAGTATTTTTGATTAGCCCCTTAAAAACTTTAAAAATTCTTTTGTCTTTCTTTACATAGCTTTGTACAAACATTGGATAGTAGGAATGACACTACATAGGTGCTATATAGCATTTAGTGAAAGGGACATTTTCTGCAATTAATTTTCCAAGTTATAACAACATAGAGGCTTCACCGCTGCCTGAAGCTGACAGTATACAATATTTATTGACTTATTTAGATAATTTTTTATCTCATGTCACTGAGAAGCATTTTCTGGTGTTTGAATATTGTTTATTAAGAGCAGATAAATTGTTTTAAATAGTTTACCTCAGGGTTTAGTTATATGGTTTCTGAGGTGACACATATTCAGTAGAGGAGAGAGAAAAGAGAGTTTAAGCTACAGCTGCCTCTACAAGAAAATAAGTTTCATAACTCATTGTTTTATAATTAATTTGTCATTACATTTGAAAAATCCCTATAGGAGGTGTTAAGAGGAGAGACACTTCTGAACTTAATGTGAAGGCACTGTTGGAAAAGTGCTCCACTCCATCAAATTCATGCACAGTAATTACACACATAAAAAAAAGGCCCTGATTTACTTAGATCACAAACGGCAAGTACTAAATTATGTGTATAATCTTGAAAATTGTGCGTTTTAGGGTGTGAATGTTCGAGTAAAAGATAAATTCTTGCATTCGTATGTATGATGATGTGCTGTAATTAATAAAAGTTAATTCATTAAAATAGCCAAATGCTCGGGCTGTGGTTGATGGGCCAAAGTAACTCATTTGGTTAGGTGTATCTAATAAAGTGGCCAGTGAGTTTATGTTACATAAGTGAAAGTAGGTTCTTAGTGATGTGTTTTGAAAAGAGATGACAGGATTGACATGACAGGACAGGAAAGATTTTTGGCTGTCAAGCTCAAAGAAATCACACAGTTGCAAAGAGTTAAAGCTAACTCATCAACAGGCGATGGTGTTGGGGCAGGCCAATGAACAGGTCATCTGGTCATCTGCTACATAACAGTGGAAATGAATTATTCCACTGCATATAATTGGTCAATAGTAGAATTTTAGCCAAGCAAGGGTTAGGCTTAGTGTTAGCCAATCCAGACACACCAAATTTCTTTATGAGTTGGTCTAGAAGTATACAATGATCTATGTTATCAAAACCTGCACTGAGGTCCAGGAAGAAAAGGACTGCATTATTATAATAGTAAGCATCACACTTGATTCCAACCATCCTTCAGCAAATGTCCATGCAATACCAGAGGCAAGAAAAGTTCTCTCAAGCGTGACATAGTCTATATCTGTCATGTTTTTATTGTGTCCAAGCACAAGCACATATTATGAAGCATATAGCTCACTGGTGCAGAAGGATGAAGGATATGGTTCATTAAACCCACAGCTTAGGGCAACACATACCCATACATGAACAACTGTCATACTAAAGCCCAAACCATATGACAGTCGTAGTGCAATTTAAGTGCAATCATAAGGATAAACGACAACAATGGCTGTAAATGTATGCCTTAATTGAGTCCTTGATGGACCCTTAAGTGTATTCCAGTTTGTTAATGCTCAGCTCTATGTATTTTTAATTGCCGCATTAAAACCATTGATTTGATCATAGAGACGCAGCATAAAATGAGGAAGACGTGCTGTCTGAACTGATTGGATGAGGGAGAGACACATTGGAATCAGACTACTTAGTATGTGTTTTTCAGTGTCAGCCAAATCAAGTCAAGTCAGTCAAATTTCACTATAGCTGAAAATGTGATCACTGCAAAATCTGCAAAAAATGTACATCATTTGTTTCTCAGAGGGGGATTTGCAAAGATGTTGATTCATAATTAGACTGTGCATAATGGAACAGTTGAATTTCATGGAAGGCTTTGCAAGTTCTTAGTTCACATACTAAACCAATTGTAGCTGAAATGTAGCTGATATTCAATTATTTAACTAGGGCAGCAATATGATCTGACAATGAGCGAAAGTAACATTTGATTTATATAGGAAGCTGATATATTTTATATATATACAGTATAATATATTTATATTTTCTATTTCTACAGCTATAAATCCATAAACAGCCACAAGAACTCCTAACTGTGAACTACTTAATACAAATTTGACTTGACATATGGAAATTGACCTGATTTTTACAACAAATTATTAACCATCTATTACTCCTTATAGCAATTTCCTTTCAGTAGTTTCACAGCTGTGCTAATTCCCTTTTTGAGCCACATCAGCTAAGTGCTAGAAAAATGAGGTGAGTGATTCCACTAAGATAAAAGGAAACATAATTAGTGTAAGAAAGGAAAGATAATAAAGTGATAAATGTGTGCTTGAGTTTAGGGGAAGGTAACAAGGTCAGAAGAGAATTCAGTGGTTTAATAAGAGATGAGGGCTACACGTGATTAAAAAAGGGGGAGTGAAAGATAACAATTACACAACAGAACAGAGGAAGAGAGGATAAAAGAAGTGTGGAAAATGAAAAAAAAGAAAAAGGCAAGTGGAAGATAGAGGGATGTGTATGTTGAATGAGCGGGTGAGGAAAACGTTAAAATCAGTTTTAAAGTTGGAAGGGTTGCCTTTGTTGCAGGCAAGAGTGAGCGACCCTCTCACTGTCCAAAGAGCAGTTGCAGACTGCACACACACTTGTGATATCTAAAATCAAACCTTTCCAACCTATACATAGATAGATGTAGGTTGTTACTGTCTTAGTAACTATTCAAAACAACACTGAAAAAAAAAACATTGATGAATCACACTAGATACACTCAAGCTGAACCAATATAATTCCTTTTTAAAAGTCATATCTTTTAAACTGAACCCAGTAATTTTTAAAGTGTAGGTGCAACTCAGCAACATTTTGCTGAAGTAAATATATGTGTAGGTTTAATGAATTAATTAAAACATTCATAAAACATATTTTTATCCAGTTTAATTGTTTCCCCACTCTTTCTACTTATCATGTGGTTGAAGTTGCCAAAGCAAAACATAGTCCACAACCCTCCCCAATTTTTTCCCCAATCTTTTAATAAAGATTCAAAAAACTTTATTAATCCCAGAGGGAAATTGTTTTGCCTTGTTACAGCCGCTCTCAGTTCAAAAAAAAAAAGAAAAGAAAAGAAAAGAAAAGAAAAGAAAAGAAAAGAA
>JAUBNQ010000001.1:16890528-16901436 GCA_032353495.1 Ctenopoma kingsleyae | reverse complement strand
GACCCGTGCTGCTAATAGATTATTGATCATGGTCATTTTCTGGGACCTTTAGTGTCTTACAAACACAAACACACACACACACACACACACAAACTTTTTTTCTATCTTTAGGGGGGCAACTCATTGACATAATGCATTTCCTAGCCCGTTACCCTAACCCTAACCATCACAACTAAATGCCTACCCCTAACCCTCACCTAATCTTAACCAAAATGTAAATCTAACCCAAACCCTAAAACCTAGTCTTAACCCCCAAAATGGTCTTCAAAGTTGTGGGGCCCAGCAAAATGTCCCCACAAAAATGTCCCCACTCTGTAAGGAAAATGCGTTTTTTGGACCACACTGTGTAGCAAACACAAGACCACACACACACACAGCCACACGCACACTGACTTGCAGTCTTTTAAATACTTTTACTGAAAACAACTTCCAGGCAACTATTACAAAATTTGTCTTTGATTGTTTCTTGCCTGTCACTTTCATTAGCTTGGAGATAGATGCTGCATAGTCATATTTTCAAATAGCAGCCTTTGGAATGATACCATGAAATTCATGGCACCTAGTACTGGTGCTTATATGTCTTATTGTGCTGGTACCCCTCTTTATTCCTGTAGTTTTCTAAATGTCTCTGGTACATCCAATTTCTCAGGGGATCATAACAGATCCTTTGTCATTTGTACACCACCCATGGATATATGGGTGTTTGTGTGTGTATTTTTCTCTAATGGCTATACAGACGTTTCTCTTTAACCCTGTAACCTTTACAAAGTGAGGACAATCCATCCTATCAAAGAAAGACAGATCAGATAGTCACCATGGCTAGCTGAAATAAATACCACTTCCATTATAGGTCTATTCCTAGCCTCAAGGCTGTTGGTTTCAGCTCCAATCTGAACCTAAGTTATTGTTGCTAAAAAGAATGAAGCATAAGCATTTACTGGTTTATCCTTTGCCTGAAGGTTAGTGGTTTTGACTCTAATCTACAGTATCAGACACCATAAGTGTTAAAAGAAATGAAACAAAACAAAATAAAGGAGAAGAAAATAACACAAGAAGTGGCAAAGATGTACTGTAGCTTTGATCACGGACAATTTTCGTGAATATGACAAGCTGAGCACCTACAGTAAATGCATCAGCATGTGTTGAGTTCCTAAGTGACCAGTCAGTTAATTATATATCTCATCCTCCTCTCAGCACTTCCTTATGTGTCTTTTATCTAGCTCTGCCTCACCAGCTTGTTATCCCATAGTCATAGCCACTGAATAATGTATGCTGGGCCTCTCTTTCCCCAAGAGGAACAGTGTTGGAAAGGATGAGGCTGCTTCAAACTGAATACTCCTAGTCACTGGGGGCTTGAGACTGGTAGTTTTCATGTTCATAGTTTCTATAAAGACCCATTTTTTTTAAATAGTACAGGAAAATGCTGTGCAATTCTTTGTCTGCTTAGAAACACTTTGAAGAAGGAATTGAGCATAATTTGCAAGACTTTTCAGAACTTTTTCAGTGTTCATCCTTCTTGAGAATTTATGCTACACCAAGAAAAAAAATCAAGTGTAACAATTAGTTCTTTTGGTTCTTTTTTATTTTGGCATGAAATGATAAATCACTAAGCCTGTTTAGCCATGCAAATTCTGTGCAATTTTATCATTCTTTGCATACACAACACAGTCAAGGGAGGAAAAATAATTATTTTTTCAACCATCGTCTCTAACATACTTTAGTGGGGCAACCCTTGTGTTTGCATTTGGTTTCTGAACTGAGGCTTTAATCAAAGCTCCTCAGGGCTTTTTGGCTCATTTTCTAGCAGTTCAGTGTGTCTTGTGGTTTGTTAGTGTCTCATTGCTGTGACAGGGATTTCCTGATGTTGGCCTCTCTGCAGAGCTCTCAGCCATGTGATGAAATCCCCAGTCGAGTAGTTGCCTCCATAATTACTGGGAATGGTTTACAAGGGCGGGACATGAGAGATATGAGTTGGATTCTCTTGATGGTGAAACACTGCATAAAATGGGACATGGGAATGGTTTACAAAGATGAGAGAAGAGTGTGAGAGACACAACTGGGAATTGGTCTAAGAAAAAAGACATGATGGAGATAAAAAGGACAGAGAATGGTTCCAACCCCTTGGAGCTAAATGAACCTGTTGGAATTCCTTAATCTTCTAATGCTGTTCCTACACCGAAAGTGTGTCATCTGCATTTTTCACAACCAATATGCTCCTATGTTAATCAATGCAGCTATCTACACAGCCCACATGTCACCTTGCATGTCGCTTGGACTATGTGCAAGGAAATGTGACCCGAGGCATTTTTTAAGGCTTCAAGTCTATTTTTCTGTGTTTATACACATAACCACGGTAAGTGTTTATTGGACTCTGAGTGCTTCCACGATAGGTTCAAAACCCAAACACCTCCTGTGTAGACACGCACACAAGCCAAAAGCCACTGCTGTTCATGCTATTTTTTTCTTTGTGAACATGGCTTAATATGCAGTGAACATGATGCCAGTATTTGCAAACAAGAAAAGGTTGGCCACAAATGAATTTCTGTTTGTCATCATGAACAGGCAGACAGGACTACAGAGAGGAAATATGAATTCTTTAAACTGTTGAAACCAACAAAAAATTGCAATATTACACAAGGCTACTTGAATGTTTAAATGTAAATGTTTATATTTATAACTTAACTAAAAATAGTTGTTATTTGTCTTAGAGCCACACTGTGCAAGTTTGGGTAATCAAGCTATCACTGCTGTAGCATGACAGTATCCCTCCATCTCCCTGCTCTATACCCCGATCAACCCTTCATTATGAAATCACACTAAATAATAATGCTACAAAACCAACCCATCAACCAGAAATAACTAACCTTCTCACTTGAAATAACGTTAGCAGTAGCTTTTTACTGTAAACAATACAAACTTCTACCATAGCACCAATCAAGCATAAAAACATCTGTGATTTTTATTCATAATCTGAATGACAAAGGTAGCACTTACTTGGAATAGTCACAGAAATGGGGCAAGAACAAATGAGCAGAGTTAGAGGACGAGAATGATGATATAAGCCTGAGGACTGGGGACAGATTTAAAGGACAGGACAGGAGAGAGACAAAAATATGTTAGAATTAGGTTTTAAGCATGGAAAATTATACACGTTGGAAATAATTTACAATGAAAAGAAAGAATGAACTAATGATATTTGTGCTAAGAACAGTACACAAAAGACAAGGGACAAGGTGACAATGGCAATCCAAAGGCTTAACATGACCATAAAGAGACTTAAAAACTGAATATAGTAATAAATTGAAAATAATAAACTATTATTATAGGAGTAGATATTACTGGAACTGGGACCCAGTAGGATATAATATACAGTACTAGTTCTACAAGTAATCAAATAAAAACAGATGGGGCCAAAGATGGGACATGACAAGCATGTGGACACAAGCATAAAGTAAATCACACTTCTGTCATCTCTCTCTGTGTTCTTTAAACTTTTCCTTAATCCCTCTTTCTTTTTTGTTGTTGAGGAAACTGAAGACTGTCAAACCAGTGCTTAGACCTTAATCTTACTTCCCATGTTGTGTTACTTCCTTTGTTTTTTTACTTCTGGATATCTGTAACACCTTTTTGAGATCTCTGCATGTAGTATGCAACTGAACTGCATCTCCCAGCGCATTGCAGTGATATATACAGTAAATGTGGACTGTATTCACAGACTCTGCACCTTTTAAAATAATTTTATTTAGCTACTGATAGTTACATTCCAATTCATTGTTTCAAAAAAAAAATTTCTCTCTTTTTCTCTCTCTCTGTCAAGACTGCCCATCAGTTTTGGTTCATGGTTCTTGTCTATGTTTCATCAAGTTTCCTTTGATCTAGGTTTTTATTTTCCTGGAGACTCAGACAGTGTTTGCTCTGTCTTTCTTCATAGCTGTTTTTGCATCATGCAATGTTAATAGCCAACTGCAGCACCTGCACCTTTTTATGTTGTTCTTTCTCTGTGTGAATGATAGGTGATCAGGTTTGCCATGCCATGAAATGGCTCAAAGTCAGTGACAAATACGGGAATCACATAAATAAAGATTAAATCAAATTTGTTAACAGTAATTATGACATAAATGTATGTAAATAATGAATGCAAAGTGTTGAAAAATAACCAAACTGGCTGCTAGAGGCCTGCAAGAAGTCACGTATATAAGTGCATGTCATTTCCTGAAGTCCTTTGGTATTCTGTCCACTGGACTACAGGCCAGGAAGCTAAACCAGGCATACAAGCAGAAAGCAGAGAGCTACAGGTAGGACTGTCTCACTCTTAGGTCAAGGTCTTATAGCTACAGCCAGCATACAGTTAAAGACAAAATTATTAACCCCCAAGGAACTATGGAACATTTCCATAAAATTGTGTCCAATGTTTGCATCATTCATAAAACCTGAGTAAAACATTCACCAATGCTAAGGCCCCTAGTGATACATTTTTTAATGTAAAATAAGGTTTGCTTTACACTACAAAAATCTAACCCTAACCCTGAAATCAGTCTGGGCCTCAAAGTAGATTTTGAATGCTCATCTTAAGATGGAAGGCCAACATTTCCAAGCATCCACAGTGTCTAGAAAAGCTGTATACTGCATCATTGCAAAGCAAAGCACAAGGCGACAAATTTCAAAAACACTAAAAAGGAAAATAGTCAGGGAAATCAGCAAGAATCTCAGATCTCTGTCAGGGTGAGTGTTGCTGAACTGGCCTCTTCTGCATGTTTCAAAAGAGACAGTTGTGAGGGTTCTTCATCATGGTAGGCTTCAAGGTCATTGTCCAAGGAAAACTCCATAGTTCTCACAGTGGCACATCAAAGCCAGACTGAAATTTACCCGTGAACATTTGAAACACACGGATGAGTTTTATAAGTTTGTCTTTGGTCTGATGTGACCAAACTTCAGCCGTTCGAGCACATGGGTGCTGCTTTTGTTTAACAGCTAACAGTCTTGCCAACAGTTAAACATGGTGGTGGGAGCATAATGCTGTTGGGCTGTTTTGCTGCTACAGGCACGGGGAACTTTGGTGTGGTGCATGGGATTTTGAAAGAAAGAAATTATATCAGTGGCCAGATATATTGTCATTGTGCTGTCCCCAGCCAAAGCTTACCTCTAAGGCAAACTTCCAAATCATATGCAAAGTGCTATCCACTATCCTGAATACTTAATTTAACAACACATAAAACTACTGAAACATTTTTTACACACACATCTTAGTAGTATAGTAAACAATGAGTTAAGAAGAACTGAAAATTTGGAACAGAATAAAACCTATTTACTAACTGTGCCAGGATTTAATGAAAGGAAGCAGCTTCTTAAGTTCTGTCAAAATGCATGTCTATCCTCATCTTGAGCACTGGGGTTGACAGGATGGAAGAGCAACATCATTCAATCAAAACTGCCATACAGCAGCAGCTGCTATATAGCACTGTTTGGTAGAAAAAAGCCACATACCAAAGTGACAGTGTGTGCTACTTAATCAACAAATCTGCACTGATGTCACAGTACTTTTCTCAAATTATTCACCAGGCCTGCAGCACTAAACCATTAGGTGCTGTCCCTTCAATTTACCACAGGAGGTCTGCTCTGTGATCATAAATGCAGATTATAAATGCATGAAGATACTCATCTTGAGGCTGTTTTTACCATGGCTAGGGACTTGCAGACTGCAATTTAAAGAAGAAGAAGAAAATATTTCAAACCGCTTCCTCTTCTACACATAATTTTCAATAATTAAAACTGTTGGTCAGTCATTCTGTGACCTTTGTGTGGCCATGTGTCTATTTTCTGACAGTATACAAACACCTCAAGTGTTTGAACTGTTCACATGTGAAGACATAGCTGCATGCAATTAGCAGGTCCAATACATAGTTAGTAATCTACGTAGCTACATGTATGAAACAGAACATAGGCCATAGAAATGGTTCCAAAGATGATACTGACACAGATGTAGCTTTTGGCTGACAAATTCTTAAGTCTGCACGTTTCTTTAACTGTCAAAAGGTTTACTTCTCTAAGCAACTACTGCCACAGTCAACTAAAAATGATGGCAGGATAATCCCTGGTTGCTAATTAGTTAGGGCAAAACAAAGCAAAATAACTCCATCTTCCAAAAGAAATCAACAAGCAAAATGTGATATTAAATTAAGTAAATCAGATTAGAAGGCTTAGTGTTTGGAATATCACAGACGGTCAGTGGATTAGAGTGTGTTGTACCTCGGAAGTAGTTGAAAACTTTATATGTACGTATATGTATTTGAATTATGTTTTGGTATGAAACTGGTTTACAATAAGCATGCATTTAAACTTCTGTGAATCCCAACTCTATCCAGCAAATCAGGAAAGCCTGCAGGTCTGTAGGAAGTGAGTGTTTACACTCAAAATACAGGTGTTTAGCAAAATATTCCTTCAGGGAATTTGTGAGCTGCAGTTTTGAAGTTTTGAAACTGTGAAGGCTTGCGTTTCCAGGTGAGCTGCCACAAACAAAAGAACTGCCAATGTGTGGATGTTTTGGTGGAGCACCAGAAAATGAAACCAACTTACTTCAAAACAATATTCATGTAACTGAAATGCAACTGTTCCACTATCTCTTTTTACTATGCGTTCATACATTCACACATTCACACACACACACACACACACACACACACACACAGGAATAGTACAATATGTAATTAAGGCTGAACCACGTTGTACCAATGATCTGCACACTGGTAATTAAATCTGATCAGTGTGTGTCTACTCAGTGCAAGCTTGTGTGTCTTCTTGTGCATGTATATAAGACTCTAGGTATGTGTTTAATGTCAAAAGGCCAAAGCAGTGTAATGCCACACTCAATCCAGTTAATTAATTCAAATGTCCACCCTTAATTAATTTCAGACAGTGGATTATGACTGTTCCCCTGGAAACAACCTGTGAATACATTATACCTGCAGGGGACATAGTGTGTTCTGGGGTGTGTAGAAATGTGCTGACAATGTAAACTGCAATGTTTTCTGCATTGACATACATACATTACAGTATTTCAAAATACCTTTTAAAGTGTTTAAAGACATAGATGTTTCTGTGGGTGCATCTCGTCAACTGCATTTAGTTATATATATTTCTATAACTTTGGGTATATGACGTTTTATATTGATTATATTAATATATAGGCTGTGTGAATCACAAATAATAGTACTAATAATAATCGCTATTTTCTTAATCCCCCTGGAGAAATTCTAGTCAACAGACTTAGAACGGTGGTATACTGAAGAAGCAATGCCTTGTGAGAGAACATATGCATTATGCTGGAATATCATGGCAATTTTTGAAAAAAGAAAAAAAAACCTGACAAATATTAGTATTACAATTCTATATCAGTAATATTATATAACTGTCAGTAAATGGTCTGTCACCTTTCATATGTTGAATTATTGATTTACAGTACAGGTTTCACCAATAGCAAAATTGTTTTCAGAAATGTATGAAGGTTATTGAAATGAAAATGAACAGTTATGTCTACATGATGTATGAGTCAATAATCAGACAGGTTTGAAACAGTCACTGGAAAACAGTGGGGTTCTGGTTTTCTCCAGACAGCTGAGACAAAGAGTGTTTTTACACTTTAATTCAAGGAATTATAAAGTGATTAAACTCAACTTGCTTTATGAAAATGATATAAAAGGCAGCCAGAATCTACCTGTTGGAAAGTAGACTTGTGCCTGAGATAAGTTTATGGAAACGCTGAGTGACAGTCTTTATTGAAGAGATAGCATATTGTCCAAGAGAACCAAAACAAACTGACAGAGTGTAATGACTCTACCAGGCTCATGACAAATGTTTTAACACAAATTTCTAGCTCTGGCTGAAGAATGAAACATCATGGTCTTGACAGTCCCTTTATCTAATACAGTGTTGTGAACAAGTATTTGCCTCCTTCCTGTTTTTTGATATACATATTTGTTACACCTAAATGATTCATCAAACAAATTTTAATATTACACAAAGATAACCCGTGTAAATACAAAATGTTGTATTTAAATGATGATTTAAGGGGAAAAAAACTGTCCAACCCTACATGGCCTTATATGAAAAAGTAATTGCCCCCTAAGTGGTTGTGCCACCCTTGGCAGCAACAACTGCAATCAAGCGTATGATAACTGGCGAGTCTTTCACACCACTGTGGAGGAATTTTGGTTCACTCTTCTTTGCAGAATTGTTTTAATTCAGCCACATTGGAGGGTTGTCAAGTACAATCAGCCTGTTTAAGGGCATGCCACAGCCTCTCAATCTGATTTAACTCAAGACTTTGACTAGGTCACTCCAAAACCTTAATTTTGCTTATTTGACCCATTCAGAGGTGGACTTGCTGGTGTGTTTCTGATCATTATCCTGCTGCATAACCCAAGGGCGCTTCAGCTTGAGGTCACACTGATGGCCAGACATTCTCCTTCAGGATTTTCTGGTAGAGTGCAGAATTCATCGTTTCATCCATTATGGCAGGTCCAGGTCCTGAAGCTGCCCCCGACCATGACACTACCACCACGTTTTACTTGGTATGATGTTCTTTTTATGAAATGCTGTGTGATTTTTATGCTATGTAACAGGACACACACCTTCCAAAAAGTCTAACTTTTGTCTCATGAGTCCACAGAATATAGTTTCGTCTTGGAACTCTTGGCAGGTTTGGACACTTTTTTGCCTTTAAATGAAATGGAATTATCATTTTAAAACTGCATTTTGTATTTACTCAGATTATCTGTGTGTGATTATAAAATGAGTTGATAGTAGGTAATTTGATGATCTGAATGATTAAATTGTGACAAATATGCAAAAAAAAAATCAGAAAGCAGGCAAATATTTTTTTCATAGTACTGTATACTGTAGGCTCTAATTTTCCCACTGATGCTATACTGCGGAAAAAAACATTTATCTGTAAAAAGCTATCGGCTCACCTGGTAATTTTACCAATTACTGCACATAGGACTGGAGGATAAATGAATTTAAATTTACAATGAAAGCTTGACTCTACATGGTTATTACTATTTTTTTTCTTTTTGCTTTAAATTCTGCCTTGCATATTACTGTATTATGAACAATGGTTGTTACTGAAGAACAGGACAAACACAATTCTACACAGAGCTCCAGGTTTAGATTAATGTTATGTTTTCAGTAATAAAGTCTAAAATAAAACTTGTCTCGCAAGAAACAGTGAACTGGGTATCAATGACCCTTAATGTTTTAAGTTCACTAAATTAAAACTTACATGGAGAGCTGGCACACAGCTGATGTGCTTGTGGTCAGTGTTTACTACTGCATATGACAGCAATGCAGCATTTAAGGATGTGGAATGATTTGCTGCTGAGAGCCAGATTACTTACAAAGAAGGTTCTCAATAGCAAGTATTACTTGGTAAACATAGGCAGGTGTACATAGAACTCATGTATCAGTGTGCATTAGCAATAGCATTAGATAACATTTTAACATATCATAAGCCATTTCTGAATCTGATTATCATATTTGACTTTTTTCAAGCACTTTATCAAATTAGTACCACATTCTTAGGGGCCACAATTACAGTTATACACAGGCAGTAGGCAGAGGCCAAGCACTCATCCATATTATCCTAAGGTTTCTAATATATTGTATATATGTTTTATTTCTACATGCAGGATAGCAGATACATATTTAAAGAAAGGACTTGTATCCTGCTTATAATAATAATAATAATTCTAATCATAAATACTCTCAAAAATGTTTTTGGTGTTGTTCACCATGTTTGTCATGTCATTAATGACAAGATGAATTACGACACTATGATATAAGCTACTTCTTCTTTGGTGACTGTAGAGACTAAACAGAGAATGTTAGTGAAACATTTGATAAAGGATTAGGAGGAGCTTAATAAATACATGTTATCTTGGCTATTTTGTTTGGGGGAAGGGAACTTTGTTTGGTGCTTGACACCCTCAAAGGTAGATGTACAATTTGATGGACTTTGTGTGAAGCAATATCCATTTTAATGACAGCATTGTCAAAATTCTTAAGTTTAACATGGCACATCATGATGTGCCCTTTTTATCCAGTCAAGTTTTTTGATGAGGGGATTTGTTGTGGCTTTTGGATGATGTGACCTCTGAGACAGCAGCTGGATGAAGGGACAGAATGATCTTTTGGAGGAAGGGATTAATATTCTTATTCATTTTGTCTCATTTCCTCTCACCCCTCAAGGGCCAATGTGACTTTCATTCTCCTGACATTCTGAAAAATGCTGCTAAATGTTAATAGGGACTATTTTTACATGGGTCGTGACCACAACTGGCACACGCATATGCCGGACACTCGTGTACCGGACACACAGAAATTTGGACAGTTGCCCAAATAGATGAACAAAAATGCAGACCATTGCACAAACATTCACATCTACATTCTCAACTATGCACTTTTCTAAACTTCTTTAAACTACAGTTTATAACTGCGTTTTAGGTTTTGCAAAAATGATCAAATAATCTCTACCTCCACTTCTCTCATGTTCTGACGTCAGCACTTATCATCACTGACAGTGTGTCTAAGCCATTTCTTACTGCTTGCTGAAGGTTGGAGAAATTCTCATGTAGCACCACCCGCTAAACGTGACATGTTTAAATCAAATCCACTTCATATTTGTTGACTAAGAGAAGCAGCACGTTATTTTATGGTAGACTGGTGAGTTATACTTTTGGAGCGATTTGAAATGGGAATAATGAAATATAGGAAATTTTATACAGGCGAAGAGAAGCTTGAGTGAACTTACAGTATGTACTAAGAATTACTTTACTTTACTTTACTTTACTTTTACTTGGCAGACGCTTTTATCCAAAGCGACTTACAAGGAGAAGAGACCAGCAATTCTCATTC
>JAUBNQ010000001.1:16831692-16846086 GCA_032353495.1 Ctenopoma kingsleyae | reverse complement strand
ACACACACACACACACACACACGTAAACCCCTATCTCCACAAGTCCCTCCTCTCCAATTTCCAGCCAAAGCTGTCTCTCCAAAAGTAAAATCTCCTTTTTCTCCCCACACCATCACAATGAGAATCACATCTGGCAACTCCAAAGAAAACAAAAGTTTGAGAAAAGCATTCATTATACTGCAGCCAGTTAGACACGATTTGAATGGTGAAGATGGAAATGAGTTGTGGAGACATAGGAGAAGCAATCCCTATGGCCAAATTCAAAATGAGAAATGATAAACAAGGGAAAAATAGTTTGTGTGTGAAAGAGATTCTATTTTAAGTGAGATTTTATACTTCAGTGTCTTTATATTAGAGTGACAATAATGATAACGTTCATGAAGTGTTCAGATACGCAACTGCACAGAAAGCAAGCAGCTGGATGTTTCTGTGGAAACTGCTTCATCAGAGGTGAGAGGTTTAACTTTCTGCACAAAAGAAGCTAATGTTCATGCAGCCCCCCTTTTTTCATCAAAGATTTTCATTTTCATTTTCTGTTCTTCTGATATTTTTGGTTATGTGGCTGGGTAGGCTGAATCATCTAAATGTGTAATTACTTTCTGCCGTCTGCCAATTACCTGTAATTACCTGTAATTACCCATCTGGAACAAGATTTCCTTTTCCCCATTTACAGAGCCAGGACTGTAAAGGACCACTTGGGGTTTTCTGAGAGCAAACAATAGACAGACAGCTAAAGGAACATGAGGAAAATGTTGCTGAATTTGACAAAATGTGTAATGACAATTAGAATTGGGGTAGATGATGCATTGTTGCTTTTCTTCTAAGGGTGTTAAAGCAATGATTCTCAAACAGTTTCTTGCATTCAGTTATTTGGCAGATGTTTTTATCTAAAAGCAACTTACAATTAGGCATATGTACCAATGGCAGAAATGTGTGAATCAGAGTCTTGACTAATTACACTTTGCCATATAGAGCTTAGGACTGAACTACATGCCATCAGCAGCTGAACTAACTGCTGAACTGCAACATCTGTTGCTTTGCTTTCAAATTAATACTTTTATCACACTTTTGACTGATTGGCCAGCTTTGATTTCACTCCACAGTTCTCCCTGTGGTCATACATGTCTCTTGCTTGCAGTTCGGGAACTCCTGCTTTATCAGTTCAAACAGACAATACACTATTAATAATAATATTATTCTAAAATTTAAGTTAGACTTTCTGATACAGCCATTTAAATTAAGCTTACAGTAAATGTGTGCATTTTTTAAATTATCCATTATCCTAATTATTTTATATGTCAGCCCTGTCCAGGGTGTACCCCCCCTCTCTCCCAATGACAGCTGGGATAGGCTCCAGCACTCCTGTGACCCTTACGAGTATAAGTGGTTAAGATAATGGATGGATGGGAGGAATCATAATTATTCTACTTTCAGATTGATTTTATCTTTAATATAGCACCAATAAAACACAAATATTGTAACTCTTCTCCACCTTATTTAGGTCCATGCCTTGAAACACTATAAACACAGCATTTATAGTGCTTTTTTGAAATGATGACATTGCTAAGTGACATTGAAACTTCCAATGTACCAAATATCACAGTGTATGAAAATGTATCAGTTATATTATTTTCTTGTATATTATGTTTCCTAATACATATTCTATGTTGAAATCTGACCCTGTGAATTAAATGCATAAACACAATAAAACAAGTCATTTTCTCTACTGGATGCAAATGTATCTTGATGAACTTTTCAACAGTTGCATCGCCACACATCAAAGTCCAGTCTGTGTCAACTCATCATCCATTGCCTTCCCATCCATGGAAGTAAAATAGACAACTCAACAAATCTACCAGAGGCAGAGAAATGGAGGGAGAAGCTGAGTGTGGATGTTAAGACACTACATGTCAATTACATGTACACACAATCTTATTCAACTCTATCAACTGTTCTCTTCTTTGTCCTTTATTCAACTTATTAACCCGACCCCATACAAGTCCTTCCACCAAGCCTCTATACAAATTCATTTTTTTCGATCTGTCCTCTGTCCATTTTATTATTTGTTTTCTTTCCTTTTCCATCTGTCCTCTGTCCATTTTATTATTTGTTTTCTTTCCTTTTCCATCTGCCATACTGATCTCTTTTGTGTCACATAAAAGCTATATCCTTTCAAACTAAGTTTTGAAATATGTATTTAAAGAATAGTTTTTAAAGTTAAGACAGCTGACCAAAAACAGCACAGCACATGCACAATAGAGGTCAATGTATTGTATTTTATTTTATGATTACTAGTGTGACATGGAATCAAGGAATTAATATGACCTGTACACCTTTACTTTTTCACTGCAGTACAAGTTATGAATGATTAGACAAACATATGAAAATGAATGCAGTTGGATATGAATATAATGAGATACAATTGCATAGTGTTATATCCTTCATTCATTATAAACTGATACATATATATATATGATTTAATTTTTTTTTTTATATCTGCAAAACATTCCAGAGAGCATCCAGATACATTTGCCAGATCTGTACAGTTATGTAAATGGCATGGGCTTTTCATATAATTTAAACTATCCAACTCATTGACTCTCTGCTTAAGTTCTATAATTCTATTTCTGCACTTAGTTGTTTTTTTATTCCAAACCTGCTTCTTTAACTCCTCCTGTCTGTTGGTGATGAGACACCAACACTGTCTCTGTTTTTCACACAGCATATAGCTTATAATATAAAAAGCCTATGATGTGCTTAAAGCTGACTGCCTTTCCTCAGAGATATTCCTTAGCTGTCTGTTACAACACCTCTCTTTTCTATATTCTAAGGGTTTATCGAAACATAAAGCATGGTGTAAGAAAGCTTTACCCAACATTTGCAGGAGGCAGATTCTGCTTCATTTGCCTAAATATGTAATTAAAGTGCAGTTCCTTGAGCCATAGGTCAAAATAAGATATTCAATCATGTATGGGTATGGTTTGTTTTTGTTTTTTTAAGATCAGTACAAACATCTTTTCCTCTTGGTACTGTGTCAATAGTTGTTCCTTTTCTTCAATTGAGACAAATGTAGTTATTAGGCATTTTACAAGGCAATATTCACTTAACACACTTATTTAGGAATGGTGTAAATGGTAGAAAAAGACATACAGTACACCTGAACTGCTGCTAATTTTATCATCACTTTCATGTTGCATTATATTACAGGAAATCTTTTTAACCACATCTTATACTGTAGCTTTCACTCACAAACTCCCATGTAAGCACAAAACCATACAGCATCATTTGATGAGACACACCCAAATCTCTTACCGGAGTGAAGTTCATGACTTTGAGGATCCAGATGGTCAGCGCCAGGTTGACGATCATAGTGACAAGGAGCAGAAGGATGAAGAAGTATAAGCATCTCTTCCTCCAGCCATAGATTCCCACTGCTGGATAAACCTGGGCTCCGCACACTGATGCCCCCCGTTGGTGGAGTGGGTTGGGCTGTGCTGCAAGAATATACTGCTCCTGGGTCATCTGGACACATATATAGAAAACAAAAGTAAGAACCACTTACACATTTATTAAGAGACATTTCTCTTTTGTTTAAAATTCACTGTGGAATTTTCAAAACTCTATTTGAAATGTATACTTTATGAAGTTAGAATTAGAAAAGTCAATATTGAATTTGTTTTTTTAAGATAAGTTAACTTAGCATTACTTAAACTAGCATTACTGAATACATCTTACTTTTTACATTTGCCTCCTTCTTTCATATCTTACTAGAAAAGTTTCATTTTATATTGAAAACCCGCAATTGTCGAGTTCCAGACAGATACTAGCCAAGCATAGCAAGTGGAAAATTTTAAGGAAAAAGGGAGAGGAAGAAGACAGAGATGGCATGGTTGTTCCTCCCTGTTTCGATCCAATCTTTGCAGACAAAGATAAGCTGGAGAGACAGTGAACCTTTGGGGTTTTGGTCATGGTGGTGGGAAGGATGGAAAGAGTATTAAACAGGTGAAGATAAAGGAAAGAAGCTGAACAAGACTGAAAATGAGAGACAAAGCTGAAAAGACTGAAGGAGAATAAAAATGAGAGAGTACGGGTGAGTGTACAAGAGACAGACCAAAGCATGATAAAAATAACATAGTTGTGAAATGGAGAGATAGCATGAAATCAAGGAGTAAGAGATGGAAAGGAAGGATGGAGGCAGAGAGGGAAAGAGGGAGAGGGCAGATAAGACAGCAGAAGAGGACAGAGTCCATTAGTTGTAGTGCATCAGGATAAGTCAATGGTGGCAAGAGATATGGACACTGGCTGCAAGACACTACTATCTTTTACCTAACTCTTATTCTTTCTTCACCTTGCTCTCTCTATCTCATATTCTCTCTCTCTTCCCTCCCACACCCTAATTCACTTCCTATCTCACTTCGACACCTCTCTCTGCCCCTCTCCCTCTCTTTATCAGTTTCTCTCTCACACACATTATGTCTTTATTTGCTGAGGCAGCATGACCTGAACACCTCAGCGAATGTTGATTTTTTTCCCTCCTGCAATGCTTTTTCTCCATATAGTCTCACATGATGATATCAACAATCCTTGATAGGAAACAAAAATGCTGACTCTTGCCTTGCCTGCAGAAAAAAGGAAAATGCAGACTTGGCCTGTTCAAGTTTTGTTGGATTTTCAGTGGAAGAGTCTCAAAAGAAAATATCAAGATTATCTGAGTCTCCACATGGGTCCTAGTTCACCTACACAAAAAGTGAAGCCCAAGGTCTTACTAAGCTATTAAGGAACACCTTTGGAACTTAGCAAAACTGCACTTTTGTTAAGAGTGTAAAGATTTCTGTGCATGAATATTGTGGCAGTTGCAACTGTGGCAAATAGTCTCACTACAGCCACTGCGGGACGTGTCCAAGCATTTATTCCACTGTCTGGTATGATTGATTTTAATCAGTTTATACAACATTTCTCTAAACAAAATCCAAGCAAACAAGCAAAATCCTAGCATAATCAAGTGAAAGCTAATATCGCTCCAACACAACCGTTCAATGTGATGGTGTGTTCGAGACTCTTTACAGTCCATGAATCATTTTCCACCTAAATTAACAAAGATACTGAGTGACTGAACTGTGATAACAAAGAGCAAAATCCGGGCAGAGATGCATCCAAGATGCAATGAAAATCAAATCATCCAAAACATTTCCAGAACTGCAATGTTTGCATGTACATTAACTATAAATACGTGAATCCAATGAGTTTATGCATAGAAATTATTAAAACTTGTAAAAATAGAGAACAAGAAAGAGACAATTAATATCTCATTGTAAGGAGGTGATGAAAAGACATGCTACATATTTCAATTTTTTTGTTGTCACAGGAAAGATAAAATTACTTTTAATGTGCCCACAAACTATGCATTTGGTATTTTGGTCTAACTTTATTCCAGCTAACTTCTGGATATCTCTGGATATGAGACATATACTGTATTAATTCCAAGTGGAAAGTGAGCTCAATGTTTATCAATTTAGCTGATGGATTAATGATATTTTGCTTTTTCACAGTGAAGAACTTCTCCTGGAATATTCTCAGTGGGTCCATCAACCTTTTTTTCACAATTTTCATGCGTCTAATTTCTGCCTTTTTTAGTCTACCCTGTCATCTTCATATCTAAAGCATCTCCTTGCCCTTAGTCCTTCTCTTCCTGATTTCTAAGTCACATCAAAGCTTTCTTCTGTTCTACTGTCAGTCCATTTTGTCCTCCACTTTTTCTTCTGCCCTACACTTTACATCCTCCTCCCTCCCTCTTCCAATGCATTTCTTAGATTGAACTGACAACAGAGTCATCAATCAATCCAGTGCAGCACCACAGGCTGCAGACCCTGCACAGCATGACCTAACTTTATTAACATCATAATGTCTTGACAGCCATAAAAACAACAGCTAATAGAGCCATGTCACGTGGTTACCATTAAAGCATACCATGCAATGTGATCTAACAATGATCTCTGCAGATTCAATAGTCTATTGTTCAAGGATCCTGCTTAAATTAGACATCAAAAACACAATATAAATAGCAGGATTTTTTTCTTTTTGGTGATGTGGCAGCATCGTGATTAGGCCAAAGAAATAACATCACTTACAGTAGTAATTACTGGCTGTTTTTACCACGATAATAATCCCTGATTATCACAGCACATTAAAGAACATAAGGCCCCTAAAATCACATTTACTGCTGGACCAATTTATAACATCATCTTTAAAGGGTTTCGCAAAATAGTTTTTACACTTAGGATACCACTAGGGATGCGTCGTTCTGATATTCTGTATTGTTATTAGTCCAACACTGGCCAAAATCTGTGGTTTGGATATTGTAAGGGGAGGGAAAGTATAATCTGATCTGATACATCACAGACAATTTGTTCTAACATATCATATGACTGCTTAATGACATGTGAACGACATGTCATAACGACAGACAGGCAAAGGTGAGACTAGAACATATTGGCTGTGTGAAGTTCTTTTATTGAGATCAGTATTGGACTTGAAAAAAGTGGTATCCAGCCACTCCTTTTCACTGTGTAATTGGTTACAGCTACTAAAACAAGAAGTATTACTGGAAACCAAATATCAGTAACGGTAATGATGTTAAAGATTTATCCAAACTGAAACAATGGACACACAAGCATATAAAAAAACACACACAATGTGACACCAGACTGAAGCAGAACTATATGGAACATTTCAGAGGAATCATAAGCTCATGCAAAGTGTCATCCACTCACAATATGTAACCAAATGAATTGTGAGGTATTAATTATGTGTCGAGAAAGATTCAGTTTGGTGGACATTACAAATACAGGTTAAGAATGGGAACATATGCTTGTGCTTCCCTATAATTTACTGTATGGCAAGGCTGATAAACTGACAGATGAGTGGATATGGACGGATATGATGTAGAATACATGGATTATGAAAAGAAGGAATGGACAGAATGAGATGTAAACAGAAAATGAGTTGTTTAAACTTTAGTTTCATAACTGAAATTGTGTAATTAGTATGCACTCGTGGCCGACAGGTGCTGCTGCTATATGTGAAGTGCTATGGGCAATACAATGCATCTGTCAGCCAGCATCACACACACAGCCTGGCTCTCCAGTCAATACGACTGTTCCCACATCACTCCGTTTCTGATGGCCTTGTCTTCCCCTCTCTCTTTCTTCTTCTAGGAGCCTCTTTCATGCAGGCTTCCAAGGAGAGTGCTTACTATTCATAGCTGAGTGGTAAAGATCAGCCGTTATGGATTTTTGACAGTTAATCTAAATTTGTTTAAACAAGGAGTGTTCACTGAATCCTACATTTTATTTTTGGCAGATTGACAACACTCAGAAATAGACAACGAAAATTGATGTTAAGAAGGTATCTGCCCTGTCATAGTGTGATCAGATTCCAGTGTTTTGTTATGTTATCAGAATGCTGACACTGACTGTAGGTATTAGTGGTACTGGTTAATAATTAAAACTAATTGTAGTGGTACATCTGTACTGTACAGAGCATTCAGTATTCAATTCTATACTTCAAAAGTTGTAAATAAACACAGTGGCTTAATAAATCACTGCCCTCTCTCTCTTATCTCCAGACTCGCACAGTAGCATAGTTCTTGGCAAACCCCAGGGTTGGTGGATGTTGAAGAGTACCTGGACATAGCACTGAACCCCAAACCCTGTGCTCCTAAAATACAGCTGCCTGTCCACACACTATTATTAGTTCCTGTTAAGATTTTTTTTTGTTGGCTATGTTGGATATAGCCGCTATTGTCTTTTGTAATCATATTTTGGAGAATTTTTTATTAATAGTGCATCATATGTTGTAATTTATTAGCATTTAAAGAGACTTTGCTGGTTGAAATCAGTGTTAAAGTATACAAATAACAACAGGTGTACCGCTGAGGGGATTTCATGTTGAATACTACAAACAGTTGGTGTTTTCATGCATGTAAATCTGTTGTCTGTGTGTACGTGTGTCTGTG
Source organism: Ctenopoma kingsleyae (assembly GCA_032353495.1). NCBI lineage: Eukaryota > Metazoa > Chordata > Actinopteri > Anabantiformes > Anabantidae > Ctenopoma > Ctenopoma kingsleyae. The sequence continues at coordinate 16,838,072 of JAUBNQ010000001.1, read as the reverse complement.
TGTGAGTATGTTTGTGCTGGTGTGATAAAACACTAAGTCAAATGAATTGGGAGCGCTCTGTGTTGGCTGTAGGTTGTTGGTTTGGAGAGTCTGCCATTCCTCCCTGTCAGTGTGAGCACTCAGGTGTTCAGCCGGTGGATGGATTACACACACACACACCCCCCATGAAAAAAAAGACACACAAACAAGCAAACACACGTATGGACAGACAATCACAAAATCACACTGCAGCTACATGCACCAGCAAACACACAGGAACATCGGCAAACATAAATAATGTGTACACACATATAGATGCACATGCACAAACAGGGCTGCTGTGCAGTGAGGCATTCACCGTTCAAACAGATTTATAACATTTGTGCTGCTGGTCTTGTGTAAAAAGAGAAGACTTAGGACAATTCCTGCTCTCTGTTGCTGTCTTTCTCTCTCTCTCACACACACACACACACAAAACTAAGCGAAAAGCACAACAACTGTCAACATGTAAACAACCTGTGACAGAAAGGACAGCAGCATTAACAAGAAGGAAAGACACTGTAAGGAAATGAGTCAAAGCACAGACGGTTGGACATTAGACAAAGGTAAAGTGAGAATGCTGACCCTTGTCCCTTTGTGACCTTCAACAGGACACTCCACACAGTGAAGCTACGATGTGAAGTCAAAGCTACTCCAGGTTTACTACAATAATACTAATATAAATACTAAAGCATGTTATATAACTTAAAATGACACAAACAACCATTTGTCAACCAACAGTTGCCAAATGTGACAAAAAATAATATTGAATATATTTTATTTCAACTGTAACATTTAGTTTTCTGACATATGTTTTTGTTTGCTGTAATCATTCCTTCTGTCACATTGGTCATAATGCTTTCATTGTATGTGATGGGTGTCAAAACCTATGGTTATTTTTCTTTGTGTGTCTGAAAAAATAAACAAAAAGTTAATCTAACATCAACATGAGGCTTTATCAGTCTGACTTTATCAAATTAAGTGAATATCATCTAAAAGTACTATTTCTATCTGTATGATTTTCAGACAGATGTATTTTTTATCCCTAATTGTATTTATTTTTTGTTTTATTTGTTTCTAAATGAAACACTATATCCTTAGATAGACATCTTCATTTAATCACAGACTTATGACCCAAGTTAAATCAAGCTTATGTTTAGGCAGCTCCTACTTACTCCTACTACAGAATAAATAGCCTGGCAGTTGGAGGCAGGATGCTTCTTCATTTCAAATGTAAAATAATCTGTATTCCAATCCTCTCTCCCCCCCCCCCCCGACCTCCACAATGCTTTGGATTCATGCTTTGGCACCAAACTAAAACATGGGTTGTTTTAAGCTGTTGTAAACAAGCTACACTGTGGTGTTTTCCTTCATCAGTGTGTTTTTCTGTTCACCTGATGCTGGTGTTTGCTGAAATTCTACTTTGGTTCTAAAAGGGCTGCTTTCTACTACCATCTCTATTTATAGAGGCTCTGGAGCACAGACGTTGTTCTCATTTGTCTCTGTCTGGATTTATCTCCGTCCAATGATGTCTTTCTTTTTTTTTTCTTGGACCCATGAGACTAATTAGTGGATGATAGAAATGGAGAAGGAAAATGAGAGAGGCCACTCGAAAGAGATACAGTGAGACGCGAGGGGGAAAACAGGCAAAGCAAAGGAAAAATAGAGATCCTGATGTTGTATTTTGATTGGCAGCTTCATTGTCCCTATTGGTCCCCAACCTGTTCAGGATTGAATTTTCCCCAATATGGACCAGCTGTCATCTCATGGCATTATCCAATCACCTGCTGCTATAAAAGATATTTTTCTTAGTGGGGATCTGAAGGATGAATGCCTTTTCAAACTGCACGATTGCTCAAAATTGGTTGAAAACTGATGGTTGAAAACTGTTATCCTTTGCCACTTTCCTACAGCAGAATGAGTGTCATCTGGCAGATACATTCTTACACCTACTATGAGGAGGATACATTTAATAAACAACACATTAGGTGAATGATAGAATAGTATTTTTGAGGACATTTTACCCTCGTTATAAACATGAAATGTAGGCTTTGAGTTACAGTATCAAAATCAAAATACCCTCATACTCGTCATTTTAGTTAAAAGTGCACTTTTGATTTAAATATCTTAAAGGACATACAGCACTTTTTTATCTTCCTGGCTGTCAAAATAATGATATCTACTACTACAAAGTTTATCGTGTTCTGCAGTATCTGTTGTCGTCTGCCTATAAATTATTAAGGAATGACAGTTTTGTAATGCTCGCAAGTACAAAGTGAGACTGATAGCTAAATGCTGCAGCTACAGTTTCTGGATGGGCTGTGGCGATGAATTCTAGTAAAGCAGGCTTGGTATTCATCATGCTTGTCTCTTGTTCATGTGTAGCTGGTAAGAGGTTTTTTGTATGAGTTTCCCCTTCTAGGTTCCACCTTTTTCTTGAATCTTGAGAGTGTACTGCTGATTTAGTAGCTTGTTGATATTCTGTTAAATAAGAGTAAAATAAGCAAGTAATACATTTTTACACCTGGGTATATGAATTAATCTGGAAACTGGAAAACTGAAAAAGTCACTGCCTTTATTTTGATTGCGTTTGTGAATATTAATTTGTATCACTAGTCAAGGCAGTGCACTGACACATTCAGCATAACAAGTGCTGGTTCAGAGCAACACTTAGATACCATGGACAGTTCTGTAGCATAGACAGTGGTGGACAACAGGGAATTCCAGCTCCATAGTGCTGAAACAGCATCTAACATTCTAATATTGTGAGACTCTGTTTAAGAGTCATGTTCAGTGACAGATCTGCACTGCTTATAGTCATTGTATGCCTTTAGTCTTGTTGCTGCAGCATGATTTGATTCATATACACATCACATATACACAGAGTCACATATGTTCTTGTACACTTGCAGTGCAACTCTATAATAATAATGCAGGGCAGGTTTTCTTGTGATTGCATGGGGATCTTTGTCTGTGAGATCTGCAAAGTAACACTGCTTTTTAGTGATGCCTCAAATAGATTTAGGGCCTTCCTGGGGTTAGCAGTTCTGTTTCAGCCACATTCTTGTTCTTCCAATATAGCTGATTTCTTTTTCACAGCCTCATTCTCTTTCTTTCTCTCTGGCATGCTGCCTCCCGCTGAGTCAGTATCTGTCAATCAAGAAGCTGCCACTGTTAAACACCACCAACAACAACAACAGGCTTAAGCTCGGCTTTTTCCTCCTCCTGAAGAGAAAGATGGAAAGCGTCATGGAAAGAGAGTTTGCTGGCGATGCAGTCTGCTTTTTATGGCCCTTAGAAACTCACAACAAAAGCTGATGAGTGAGTGTAATGTCTCCTGTTGTGGTGTGAAAAGGGCTACCATATGGAATCACACAACATTAAAGCGAAGATTCCTTCATGCTACGTAGATTGGGTGATGAAATATATGTGTCACTGAATGCTGGTATCATTAAATACCAGTTTGCATTTAGCTTGGGTACATATTAAATATATAGATATTAAAGTATTATAAATAAGAAAACAGGAAATTAGGAAGCATGCTAACTTCATTATAACTAATGGACCACTGTTATCACTGATTAACATAATGATACCTTTTACAATATGTCACAGACAGTGTTGATCACTTAATCACACAGCTAAAAAAAATTCTGTGAAAATGATGATAATAATATTTTCATCTTTTCTGATCTCTGATGTTATTCACTACAGACATGTAAGCTGCTCGGAAGTTTCCTTGGGAAATCATTCAAGTGTAGACCCTTTTATCTTAGTTATACAACCAATCCTCCACCTTAAAACATGTCAACTCACATCTCCACTGTCACATGTGCGCTACCCTTGTATTGAAAGCGTGTTACAAAATGTTTAGTGCGCAGAAGAAGTCTCACTAAATCGCTGTGTAAATAAAGCTAGTGATGTGGTGACAGTGTTTCCACAAGGGACGTCATACTTCAGTTACAGATCAAGAACGTGATGATTGGCAGAAAGATGCAAGTGAGATCGAAAACAGAAGTTGTAAGGAGGAGTTTGTGTGTGGTGTGTTACAGTGCATAAGTGCTGTCTAAAAAAAGAACTGTGTCTCTCTCCTTCTGTGTTATTCTTTGGAGTGGGTATGGCAAAGGCAGAACTGGGTGTGTATATGTTTATGTGTGCGTATGAGATAGTGACACTGAAGAGAGGGAAACACCAGAAGGAATCAAATGTAGAAGGAGAGAAAGACAATTACCTAGGGCGAGCACACTGTGAGAGATGTGATGGACGTCTGCTGTAAGTGTGTCACATGCTTGCGTGTGCATGTGTGTGTGTGTGTGAGTAAATCTTTCCTGGTGACAGAATCAGCACACAGGCTTTATGACCCTGCTCAGTGAGCTGGCCTCCTCCATCATCACCAACCCCCCAAAGCCCACATTAATACACACACACACACACACACACACGTATGTTTCTCTTCTTTCCCTCTCTATTAATTTGTGGCATGTGTATGTCTATTTTCTTTTTCTCAGTTCTAAACAAATTCATGCACACAAACAAAACTTACTGAAAGTGAAAAAAACAAACAAATTATTGCTACTTTAACACAGGTACTTAAAAATAGCATCCTGGTGATAAAGTGGTTAAGCTAAGCCCCTTCTATCTCTCTTCCGCCATATACTTTGTCTACATCTCCAATGTCACTAACATACGAAGTCAAAAGTGCCCAAAGTAATCTTACATAAAAGAACAACACAACACGAAAATGTATCTGTGTTAAAACCAAACCACACTCGAGGCTGAATGCTGCAAACCATTAGTCACACTGACACAAATGCATTACGTACTGTATATACATATAAGGTTTCTATACTTTGCCTCATATGCCACGCCACATTTAGCTAGATCCCTTTATTATTACGTTATTTTTCATCAACACAGCTTTGTTTCAGTGTCCTTATGTTCTTTCACTGTTTTAGTCCTTTCTAGTACCCCACCCCCACTCCTGTTACCATCATTCACTCTACTTGCATTTCTTTCTGACTTCTAAACTAATTGACTTGTGTGATGTCAACCTTGTTTCATGGCTTTGACCAAAGAGTGTATGTGTGAGTGATGTGTGTGATGTATGTCTAGCAGCCACCCATGTCCAAGTACCCTTATGGAGCACTCATATATCAGCCTTCAAGCTTTGCACAATATAATGGAATGAGGAGAGAAGGGGGTGAAAGAGAAAGTGAGAAAGGTGCTGCAAGATAAGAAAATTAATGATGGGGAGACAGCCAATTGACGACATATGACTTGAGGCATTCACTTAATTTCTAAAAAGCAAATTACATAGTTGCTCTTTTATTGGTCTAGTGTCATTCTAGTCATAATGCATCTCCCCTTCTTTCTTCAATACTCACAATTAACAAAGTAAGTTACCTTTTTCAGAGGAAACATTCACAGTATGACCTTAGTTCCTTTTTAATATTTTAAACTGTACATTTTGCATTTCACAGACAATATAGCCACCAGATCAACAGAATCTGGGGTTACCAGGCTCACCAGGAAGGATTGCAGGTGCAGACTGTGCAAAGATGGATAAGAAAGTGCTGGCCAACCAACCAGACAAAGACGGAGGCAGCGATGGTGGACATAGCAGTTCCAAGTGACAGCGACTTCAAGAAGAAGGACTATGAGAAACTGGAGAAGTGCCAGGTCTGATAAAGGAACTGAAGAGAATGTAGAAAGTAAAGGCCAAAGTGGTCTTGCTGGTGATAGGAGCACTTTGGACTGTGACTCCTAAGAGTGACTCCACCAGATCCCAGAAACAGCATTAGAACTCTCAGTCCAGGAGCGTGCAGTCCTAGGTAAAGCTAAGATACTGCACTGAACCCTCATGCTTACCCTTTGTCTTGTTATCTTTCTGGGCTCTAATTTTAATTTTGAGGTTTTTCATCAGATGCTATTACGAACTCAAATAAAAATTAATGACCAGCTCAACTTTGAAATGATCCTGAAAACAAACAGTAGTAACATATGCTTTGGAAAGAGAAATATTTCCCTCTAGAAGAGTAATGGACCAAGACAAATCAAAATCTTTCGTACTAAAATGCCACATTTACACACATTAACTCTCAATCACACAAGTACACCAATAGCCTACTTCCAAAAACACTTAGGTTGATGTTGGAATTAATTAAATCATTTTTAATCTAAATATGGCCAGAGTGTCTTTATATTGGACACACTCTTTCTGCATATTTCCTTCTTCTTTTCCATCTGTTCAGTTGGTCTTCTGAAACTGTGAAAATGCCACAGCTTGTAGGTGTTAAAATGTTATTGCCACTTGTTATGAGTTCTACCCATCTCCTCCTTCTTTCTTTCTTTCTTTCTTTCTT
>JAUBNQ010000001.1:16769208-16784079 GCA_032353495.1 Ctenopoma kingsleyae | reverse complement strand
GGTCCCACATCACTTCCTGACCCTCGATCTACAGTATTATCACTTTTCTTTAAATAAATCTCTCAAAGTCTCTATAAGTGTCAGTCAACTTTTGGGTGCAGACATTTTGAAATCCTGTCAGACATGGAAAGATACACACACACACAACGTAACACAAGACATGTCCATGGAGACAAGTGGGACCATAGCACTACCTAGACGCATGCACAAACTTAAATGTAAGCACTCATTAATACACACTTGCAAACAGAGATTCACTTTGCAGTAGTAGTACAACTTACTGCTGGACACTTTCCTGTCCACATAGGCATACAGTACGTCTGTGAATAAAGACACGCAAACAATACAACTTGCATGTGTATCACTCTCTTCTACACATACACAGACATGCACTCACCATCTGTGTGCAGCCCCTAACCAGCTCTTAAGTATCCTTGTCTTTCTAGGAACACAACCCATTAGTTTCCAGGGAGACACAGCTTTAGTGTGTAAAAGCGTGTTGGTGTGTGCGTTGTAAGAGAGAACAAGCAAGAGAGAGCATTAGCACTGTGTTATGGTGATAATGGCGTTGTGTTAAGGCCGTAACATTGTCTCGGTTGCATACCCAGTCATGCTATGTGCCAGCCACTGCTGGAAACAGTATTTGGTTCTGGGACACGGGGAGAAGCTATTACCAAGTCCCCTTAGTCAAATATGGACAAGAAGCCACACAGTAGAATGGTAGAAAATACCCCCAAGGCTCAATTTATTGTCTCAGGCACATTCAGAAATTGGTAAAAAAAAAAATAAGTTGAAGCTTGAAAATGTCCCAGAAATATAGACAGAAATTGAAGCCCATAAATTTCAGAATGTACCTTGTCGCTTTGGTTAAAAATGTTTATGCGAGTGTAGAATTGGACTGGTATGATTTGTTGGTTTTAAGTGCAAAGGCTTCCAGTGACAAAGTGAAAATGTAGCAACATAAGTGGGAGTTTTAGTTTTATTTACTATTATTTGTGTAAACACTTATTGCTGCTTAGTGCACCTTCAAAATCAAAACACAGCACACTACTCTTCTCCAATTTATCAAATTTTGTTCACCAAACATTTTCAGCCATTAAGCCTTCATCAGGGCAGCACCTCAAGGTTGTTTCTGGTTTCCTACCTTATATTACAAATAACTCATTGAAAAATGATTCAGATTCAAAACACTTCAGCAATTAAAGCCCAGATGGGTTAAATGAGGAATCTGGATTGAGTGCATTTGTTGTTCATTGATATGGATCTAAGGGAGCTATTAAAAACTGAGTCCTTAGTGAGCTGTCCAAATGTAGATGAACTTATCCAATTTACTTAAATGGGTTATTCTTAATATTTAAATGATATACGTGAGGTTGCAAGGGGAAATGATGTTGATAATTAAACCAATTTTGTATTCACTCACACAGTCCTGATGAGTAGAATGTATTTATTAAAAAACAATGTAAAGTAAATAATGTACTGTGCAAAAATTTTAGGCTACCATTAGATTTGTTGTTTTGGCAGTGCTATTATGACCATGTATATATTTATTTCTTAGTCTCTTTATTTGAATACAACTAGAAAATATAGAAAATAATACAAAAATATTAATAAAAACTGCTTCTTTAGGCTAAAGTGATAAATATTGAGTGTGATCTTTGAGAAGAATCTGCAGAAGTCCAAGACAAAAATAGGAGTAGAAGACGTGTCAAAATCTGATGAGATGTTTCTCAGTGTTTCCTCTTTGAGACACTGGAAGAAGTGCAGCAAGGACCTGACTCAGCATCTGGCAGCTTCATCTGGATGCCAAGTTGGTAGCCCAAAAAAACCTGATCAGGAATGGTCTTTACGAAAGGATAGCAGCCAAGAAACCACTTCTTTATATTTCTAGTTGTTCTAATGTAAAAACTAAGGAATAAATATATATGGACATCATAGCATTGCTCAAAAACAAATCCAATCCAACGAAACGAATCCAATATAAGACTTTTACACAGTATTGTATGTTAATATTTTGCATTTATATATTGAACATTCATAGTTACTGAATATTTTACCTGTATTTTTGTAAATATTAAAATTAATTATGTGTTGTTAATAATATTTTTGAAATAAAAGAATCATAAAACAATGATCTGAATGTATAATATCTGTGGTGGCAGCTTGATTGTGTACTATTTTAAGGAAGCTGGAGATAATGTTGGGATGCCATCATGATGAAGGTCTGATGGCTGATATTCATGAGGATGGTGTCTGGAGTAGTGCAAAATGTTTTTGATTTGATGTTTTTGTTTTTTTTTACTAGCCTGCATGCCGTGGGTGCATTGTCAAGCTAAAGAAAACATTATGCTTTTTGTACCTTCTCAGACATCTCCACTCATTCAAAAAAAAGTGGCCTGTGGTGCCAAACATTTTGCTTAGGAAAAGCAGAATTCTGAAACCAGGTAATCAGATACAGTATGTGCAAGTATTATAAATCACTGTGCCGAGGTTTGGCATCTATTACTTAATAATCCTAGATCTTAACCTACTACCTCTCTGGTATCTATAGCAACATGCCGAAACCAAAGCTACAGTATAAGCAACTAGAATCACTTTGAAAGTGATTTGTAATCTTATGTCACATCTTTTGAAGTGCATGGAATCTAATTTTGCTAGCGATAGCTGTTATTTTGATTTACTAGTTCCTGTCACTTATCCCTTCACACCTGTTTAATGAGTGATAATTAGATTCATCCCAACAGTTTGAGTCATATGGCAGACCTCTGTTCTGTTATCAAATATCAGTATGCTTTGATATCACACTTTACTTGCCCTAAGACCTGCTGCTTTATCCTCCCAACTCTATGCCTTTCTCATGCTAAGCATGCTTTTCTGGTTGGGGTTGACGAAGCACACACACTCACAGTCGTACATAAAAACATCTAAAAATGATTTTTCTTTCCATTATGTCGATATATGCACTTCAGAAAATGGCTGCAATCACAATAAATGACCCATATGAAATCAGATGCCACATTTCACCCGACAAACACTTTTTGGGATTTGTAGGCGTTTGGAAGAGCAGAAAAAAGGAAATATGAAATCGTTTGACAAAGTTAGATGTAAGAGATGACAAATATGTCCCAAGACTAGAGTCAGGGCACAATATATATATCGACTACACAAAGGATGGGGACCACAAAGCTAATACTTCTTACTCACTGTTCCTGCTGTGGCCTGCCTGTTGTTGTTTACTTGAGTGTGTATAGCTTTGTTGTTATGACAGAGAGACAAGACATAAGGGGCACTGTAGCAGTTTGCCTACAGTGCTGTAAAAAAGTATTTGCCCCTTTCCTGATTATTTATTTATTTTTTGCATGCTTGCCACACTTAAATGAGATCATCAAACCAATTTGGCATCATCATCATTACACAAAGATAACCCGAGTAAATGCAAAATGCAATATTAAGCGAAAAGCTGCCTCTCCCAGTTGAAAAAGTAACCATTAATCAATTTTTTTGGAAAGCTCAGTCAAATTTCACTTGCCATGACCAGGCCTGTTTACTGCCATAACCTGTTGAATCATAGGAGCTGTGTGACAAAGTGAGTAAAAGATCTAAAAAAACCAACACATCATCTAAATAAATTCAAGAACAGATGGGAAACAAAGCAGCTGACATGTATCAGTCTGGAAAGGGTTACAAAATCATTTCTTAGGCTTTGGAACTCCAGTGAACCATGGTGAGAGCCTTCAAAGTGGCGAACCTTCACAGGAGTGGCCGGCCTACAAAAGTTACTCCAAAAACACAACGGCGACTCATCCAAGAGGTCATAAAAGAACCCAGAAAAACATCTATAGATCTGCAGACCTCACTTGCCTCAGTTAAGCTTAATATTCATGATTCAACATCAAGAAAGAGAGAGGGCAAAAATGGCATCCATGGTAGAGTTCCATGGGTGGCTCACAGCACGGTAACTTAAGTAATGGACTGCAATCCAAATTGTACACTGGTTGTTGCAATCCTTTATTATTCATAACTTAAGAGGTTGCCATTAGTTACTGAGATACTACATTTTCAATGTAACACCTTAATTGTTCAAAACTTAACAATTACCTGAAATGTTTTAAGGAAATGTTTGTTGTGTGTGCATCTGTGCCAAGTCTTCTCTGATCTCTTGTGCTGCTAACAGATGTGAAAGACAGGTTGTCAAAATTCTTTTCCTTCTTTGATTATATTTCCCCTTTTTTAAATTCTCTTCCTACTTTCTCTGTTTAGACAGGTCTGATGTGACAGGTTTAATCAACTGGAGCTGATTTGAATATGAGGGCGAAGGCGTGTGTGTGTTTGGTTTGTGTGATGGGTGTGTGCTTTTCTATTGAAAAAAAAATGTGACCATTCTGAATGTGTGTTACCTTCAATAAATACTGATATACAACATGTAAGGTTGTTTCTTGTAGTGTATCTTCTCTGAATGCCTGCATGAGTCTGTCTGTGCTGTTTGCTAAAAGGGCAAGGCCATCTGTACACGTGGTTTGTGTAATAATTTGTGTATTTGTATCTTAATGCATATGTATTGTACAATATATCTTTTTTTGTTTCTGAGTACGCAATTTGTGAGTTATAGTTTATATAGTTTATAGTTTGTGCTTGTAAGTGTGTAACACTTTGCTGACATTTGCAAGTCAGCTTCCTTAAAAACATACTGAAAACAATTTAACATTTTCTCACTAAATGTCTGTTTTGTTATTTTCCATTTTCATAATAAAAAAACAAGAATTTCCTTATACAGTAAAAAACCGTAACTGTATATATCTTGCTGAGGCAAGGCTTGTTTACATAACAAAAGCATCTGTTCACAGCTGATTAAGGATATTAGCTAAAAGCCGTCCAGCCGATCGGCTGTCGTGTGGGTTTTATAGGTAGAAAAGCCAAATGGCTGCTCTCTGGGTTTTCTAGTGTTAAATACATAAAATTCTGTTTTATTCAAACCTCTTAAATTGGCAAAATTATACAATGATTTTTAAATAAGAAATTCAAGATCATACCATTGTAACAAATATGTTTTTTGTCCTCAAGATTCTGTATCAACATTAGCAAACCACAGCTTCCAAATACATGTACAGTCAAGTTCATTAGTAATGGAACAAACCTTCCTTTTTCTGGACTTTGTCCTCTGTACACTACCCCATTAAATTTGATAAGATGTGAGCAAAGTCAAGACTTTAATTCAAGGGGTCTGACAAAAATGTGGCACTCAGGAATTACAACCATTTTCATACACACCCCCATTTTGGGGGCCTCATAAATAAATCCTCTTTTTCTCCATGTCTGATAAAGCAGATAAAAGGCCTGGAGGTGGTTATAAGTGTTACATTTGCATTTGGTAGCTCTTCACTGGAACTCTCAACATGAGGTCCAAAGAGGTGTCTCTGCAAGTGATCGAGGCCTTCAATAAGATGTCAAAACAATATAAACTCATCAGAGAGACAGTGAACACATTTGGGAGAAGCCAACACAACAATTTGAAATGTTCTTAGAAAGAAGAAATTAACTGGCAGCCCAGCAACAGCAAAAAATCTGAAAGTAAAGTAAAAGTCTACAGTCAAGAGACACTTTATAAATGTAAATACGTTGGTTTCACAAACAAGGTGCAAAATGCGGATGGATAATGACCTAAAGCATAATTGTTTTTGAGTTTCTCAAGGCAAATTACTTACGAGCCTGAATGTATATTCTTAATATGCATTGTGTAGAAGCTCTGATCCCACCTCCATTTCATGAAGTGTAAAAAAAAAAACACAGACAAAAAGCCTTTTCCTGTCCTTAAGTACAGATAGTACAGCTGCAGGCACATTTTGTAGAAGGTCCTCTTTCTGCTGAACAATGAAGATGGAAATGAAGATAAAAATGTAGGGAAAAGAATAGTGTTAGTGTAGAATTGTGTGTATGGGGGAGATTGTAATGGACGCTCAATATACAAAAAATTTGAACTGGCCCTCAGTTTGCTGCCAGAAAAAAACAATATTGGTATCTATTCAACAAAACATCCCAACATCCCTGACAGTCCAAATCAACAATCCTCCCATAAAGAGAGTGACAAAGAAACAGGCAAGGGGGCAATAAAAGATTCTTCTGATGTTTTGTGTTTATATGTGAATGCACAAAACCTCTAAGGAATTCAGATACACAGAATATATTGATACCAAAGACAAATTTCTGTGACTGTTGCCAACCCTGCATCTGGAATGAAATTGATAAATATGCATTATGAAAGAACCAGTGGACAAAAATAAATGAAAATGATTTAACTTATACTTTACTTATAGACCCAAAAAATTATCTAGAGAATAATTAGCAGATAACTTTATAACGAAAAGCTTAGTTAGATGGAGTTCTAATTATATAATATTACAAGACCAAAGGACTGTAAAAGCATGTTTAAAAATCTTCATATCTTTAAGTTTGGAGAGGACACAGTGATAGCCTGCTGAACAATGATGAATCATCACATGGTCCTGTAGTGGATGAATTTTTAAAATGCTGCTCTGAATCCATCTTTGAGTTGAATGTAAGCAAAACTAAGGATTTGTACAGGTTCTGTCAGCACTGTAATAAATGGCTAGACTGTAGAAACAGTTGAATGCTTTAAATAGTTGGGTACCATAAGTGACAACAATCCATTTGCTCAAGTCATTTGAGTAAAATACAAACATGTTTAAGAAGGTTGATTTAAGAAGGCTGGCCTTCGTTGACAAAACCTTGATGCCATTGTTCTAGCTTTCACTGAAAGTGTTCTTAAATTTTGGTTTGGTTTGGCTCTCTCTGTTAAATTGAAAAGTTAATTAAATGGGATGGTTAAAGTTAGTAGTAAAATCATTGGAACTCCATTAAGCAGCCTGTCTGAGCTCCACAAGAAGCATCTGTTGAACAAAGTACTGTCCATCCTGACAGCCCCCATCCACTAAAGTCAGAGTTCCATGTTCTGCTTTCTGGCACTCTCTTGAGGCAGCCAGGAGCCAGAACCAACAGATACACTCTTTTCTACCCTCTGCTATGAGTACAGTGAACTCAGAAAGAAGACGGTGATTGCAAGTCTTGTTATCTCTGTTCTACTGTACTGCCATGCAAACAATTGCTCCTCAGGGACAATACAGTTGGTATTGATTGATTGATAAGTGAATCAGTGCATTGTGTCTAATGACAGGAAAATATTTTAGAGCAAAGAATATATCCACATCAGGACTGGTACACTCATCTCAGTTCAGGGCAACTTAAGAGAGTTGAAGAAAAGAAATCTACTAGAAGTTGCTAAATTCACCCATTCGTCCCTATTGTACATGGGTGAGCAGACACACAACAGAGCAACACACTCATCTCATTAATATGTAAGACACATGGCATAAAAACAGAGACAAGGGAATAGAATTTTTTACAGTGGTGTGGAGAAAAAGAAGTAAATGCAAGTGTGGGGAGAATAAAGCCCATACATTAACCTTAAAAAATGGCTGAGCCACACAGCATATTTGGGGATGTTGCTGTCATACTGCAAAATGCTATCTGCAGATTTTCCTCATTTATAAATCACTATGATATTAGAACCAATGATACATTAGAATGGTGACAAACTTCTAACCTGAAGATCCTTGATGGATACTTTAGGACTCATTTGGGAGTTTTCTGTGCAGAGGTTCAGTTTTCTGCCAGCATCTATCAAAAGCATACTGAGAAGGCTGTATATTAGAAATTCCATAAATAACTGACCACAACATATTTAGTAAAACTCATACATGTAGCACTTCAGCTATCTAAGGTAGAGAAAACTAAGAGAAGAGGACAATACATTAACTTTAGTTGAAAGATTCAAACCTGCACATTATTTTCCATATTGTAAGGGTGAGTAGCCATAACTCTCAGAGTAGTACCCTTTCACATAAATACACAACAATCAGATGATGAGAGAGAGTGAATATGAAAGGAAACAGTGAAAATGTCAAGTAGGAGAAAGGAAACAGCAGTGAAAGTGGAAGTTAATTCTAGGAGAAGTAACTAAAGCCATATATTAGCCTTTCTAGTGGAAGGGTGAGTAGGCAGAGAAGGCCGATGAATAGCAATCACAATAATTGTGCAATTGTGTTAGTACATATGAACTGAGAGATGCAGTAGGAGCAGGAAAGACTAGGAGGAGGAAGAAAAGGGTCACTGGTGACTGTGTCAGAGGTTTAGTTATATAAACATCCCTCTGAAGCAGTGCTACTCCAGTGGCAGCCAAAATCTTATTTGTTCCATCAATGATGGCCAAAGGCAGCAAAATGGGTTCATCCAAATTTGGGTGGAGCAAGATTTTACATTTCCTCAGCCTCATTCATCTGAATATGTTTGTTATGGGCCATTAATCTGATAAAACAGGCAATTTGAAAACATGACCTGGTACTCCAGGAAATAGTGATTTCCTATTTTGTAACAAAACAATTTGTCGAGTAAAGCACTGCACAAAACTCTAGACTAAAATTTATACAAACACCCATCCATCCACTATCCTAGCCGCTTGTCCTCTTAAGGGTCGTGGGGGTGCTGGAGCCTATTCTGGCGGGCATTGAGTGAGAGGCGGGGTGTGTGGTTGCTAGCCTCTGATTGGCGGACGTCAACTCTGGTCCAAACAGTAAAAGAGAGGACAGAGGACCAATCAGGGCAGAAGTAGGTGGTGCAGTGAGGTCTTGGCAGCCGGTCCAGGAAGGGCAAATAAACTCTACTGAGCACAACTTCGCACCAAATGAAACACACACAAGGGAGAGGAGGAAAGGCCGTGGGCTGTAACACAGGTGCCACTCATGTAAATGGATTTCTTAAGAAACCAGCAATCCTATATGTATTATTTTTTGCATTTCTTCTCGTAATGCTGAAATTAAATTTCTGTAGCTATCAAAGTGATTATTAGTCTCTTCCACTAACACCTTTAATTCCTCTGGATCACATTTTATCCTGGTCATTCTCCAAACTCTCCATGACAAACAACAGTGAAACATGCACTGCACCGCTTTTACACACTGCCACCTCCACCTGCTGTTGATCAAAGCATTTTTTCTTAGTAGATCATCGAGCAAAACAGTCACCAACAAAACTTTGGAGGAGACTTTCACGTATAGTTTAAAGTGGTCGCCCACATTTTGGCAGTGATCAGAGTCTTTGCTAAATCACTGTGGTTACACGAGTAAACACTCTGGAAAAAAATAGACACAAAGGTAAAAGATACGCCTCTGGCCATGGTTATAAAATGGCTTAAAATGCAAGTAAAACATGAGGTGGCACATGGTGTAGAAAGATGGACTGATTAAAATAGGAGGGTATTCGTTCCATGAGATGTGCAGTAGATGAATGACTGAAAAATGAGGCTGAAATGCCTACTGTGTAGATATGCCATTACTGTGTGAAAAGTAAGTGATTTGGGCAGGATAAAAGGAAAAGTGGTACGTTCAGTGTTGTGGGGGGCATGAGTGGGTGAGTGTGGGTGGGGGAAGAAGGAATCTGAAAAAGATGATAGAGTCAAAAAAAAAATCTGTAGCGCAAACGAGAGAGACATTTCTGGTCAGCCAATATCATGAGTCAGATAAGCTGCTGCCTAAAGGGGATTATGGAAGGTTTGACAACAACGGGTGGCTTAAAACAAAAATGTAGATAAAACACAGCAGCTTAATTGGGCAGACAGACGGCAAGCCAGGTAGAGAGGAACACACATTCATCCACGCAAAGACACACATATGGAACTTTAAATGAAGCTAGTATTGCTGTTTAAAAGATTTTTTTGTCTTCATCTCAAAAAGTAACACACAAAGCTGACATTCAGCTGACTTTTCAACAAAAGACATTGACAAGGACTTTGGAATCTCTAAGCACAACTTTTCAGAAGACTAAAACTCTGGCGTACACACACAGAAATGTACAGCACAACCTCCTTCCTTTGAAAAATATTAAGGTTGTATAAAATCTAAAGATTCTTGGATATAAATGATCTCTCAGATGCTCTATCAGTATATGCATAGAAATACAATGGATTCCTATTAATGCAAACAGGACAAGGTGTTCTTTGTGATTTGAGGTGATCAGTAATGTTCTCCTTCAGTCAACTGATCAACTACTGTGAGGATTGTTACTTATCACAATTGTTTCTTTAGTTTGTTCTCCCTTCTCTCCCTTTATCCAGTATAATATTTTATATGATCCATCAGCTTTCTCTTTTGTATCCTTCTTTTCTGTTTGTCAAGTTCCACTCTACAGATTCCTCCATGCCCTTTGTCTTTTTCCCACCTTCATTTTCTGTTTCCACCCAAGCCTTCTTTAAGTTTAAGTGTGTTAATTTTTCATCTTTGCCTCGCTATTTCTCTCTGTCGTCTTCTCTTTTCCTCCACCTTCATTACCCCTCGATTCCTATATGTCTTTTTACGCTGCATGCATGTTGTATTCACATTGTGTTTGTATAGTAGAAAGTAACAAAAATGATGCCTTGTGCCATCTGCAGACACATTAAATTTAGTCTAACTTTTACTTTCTTTTTCAGAGGCAAAGATAATCAGATTTTTTTTCCTGTGCGTATACTGCTTTTCAACTCAAAGATACAATTTTCAACAATCATTTTTAAACAGATACATAAGTTCCTTTTTGTGTGACTGCTGTTGTGATAACTTTTCGTCAATACCTGTCTTTTCAAGAAGACTTCATGATGCCAAATCTGAAATCCAGTCTGTGGATTTTGAATAATTATCTGTGTATGATTTAAATATTAATTCATTTATTTAATTCACATTAAATTTATATGCTCCATTTGCAGATTGAAGTAACTCTTTCAATTCTAGTGACAGGGATCAACAGCATATTTGTGCAAATCATGGCCACAGTTTTGAGAAGGTGTCGCGTCACACACCCTGGCCTTTCTTCCTGATTCCCTGGTTCTCTGTTGGTCAGTCACTTTGGCCACGCCCTCAGCTCACCTTCCCCTCATTACTTGTTCCCAGGTGTCCATTAGAAAGGTGCTCTCCTCATTGTTGTCTTTACTCTGCTCTAGTTGCTTTCACATCGTCTACTTGTCCTTTTCCCTGGCTTGCCTCCACTCTATTCACGCCACCTGATCTTCAGGGTCACCCACCCTTTCCTTTGGACTCTTCTCCTCACCTCATTTTAATTAGTGGCTCGGTTTTGGTCAGTTCACTCCCAGTTGCTATCTCACCTGTCCTCCACTCTCACTAGCTTAAATTCCCTGCATAGTTTACGTCCCCCTCACTCACTCAGTTCCCTCTGTTACCTGACAAAAGGTATTATAGCAGCTACTGCTGATTAAATATGGGCATGTGTTTTCAGCTAAAGTTAATTAGTTAACTATTGAAATCAGTGCATGAATTTATTGGCTGGAATCCAAAAGTTCAGCACTAGTCAGTGAAGAGCAGCATGAAGCATTTTACTTGAACTGCTTATAATGCATAGCTTGTCTGTACTTATGTAATTGTTATTTGTGTACTTTGTATTACAGTGTGACATACAAAAACTTGTTTCTTTCTTATTTAACTATACATGGCTTTTGCTTCCCTGTGTTGAAAAACATAGACTTCAGTTAAAGCAGTTATTCCATGATTTTCACAAGCAATCTCAGAAATGATGCTTGGCAAACTGCATCCACCATTGGAATCAATGATTAATTTTGAGTAGTGACAGTGATTTTCAATAACTAAATAATAATTATTTCTGTGGCATTTAAGTGTTGTCTTTATGTTAGGTGTAAATTAGTGTTGTTCTACTGGTGTAGTCTGCACATGTCTGGGGTTAATCAACATACAGTATAGTAAGATTAAGATAGGGTTAGGGTTAGAGTCAATGCGGTGTTTTCTTGACCTATGGTCCCATTCAGAGCTATTTTAATTGTAACTATAAAACACAATACGGTTTACCCTATTAAATGCTTGGCAAAATTATTAGAGTAAAGCAATTTTGTATATAAATGTATTTTCTATGTAGATAGCCAGATACTGTATATGTTGCAATCAAGACTGTGTAAGGAAATGAGAAAAAAGAGACTGATGGAAAAAGTAATTTTAGAGAATGTGGGCTGTTGCATAATGTGCTGCAGTGAAAACCTGAAAATGGTTCACTTGAGGCAAAGCTCACTGAGAAGCACACAAGATCAGAAAAATATGAAGTTAGTTACTGTCGGATAATTTATTCAGTGAGTGAGTTGGTGACGTCTTTGCATTTGCTACTTCAAAAATAATGATAGTAAGCAATATTTTAGTGTTGAGAGACAGGCAGACTGACATGAAGAGAATGTGTATGCTACTACATCTACACATTTATATCATTTTATGCTAATTTGAGCGTTTTTGTGACTATTGGATGAAAAACTGTGTGAGAAGTCGAGAGTTTGCTGCTTGTGTGCAGTGGCAAGTGGGAGATCAAGTGAACACCGTAAGAAGGAATAATCATTCTGAACACAGCTCACATCCACACAGATCATGACATGGCAGGCATTAATGATTCAGAAGGAGAGGGATGAAAAGAGTGACAGAGGAAGATAGAAAGAAATGATGCCAGTTGGGAGGGAAAGGAGGAGACAAAGATCGAAAAAAAAGAAGGATGGGGGGTAGCAAGACAGAGCAGAAGCAAAGAATGGAAAGATGAATAAGCAAAGAGAGAGAGGCTGATGGGGAATAAAGTGGCAGAGGAAAAGAGGAAGCCTTAGAAAATTTTTTTTCTTCTTCCTAGCTCCGAGCCATTTTGGTTGGTTCACTCCTTGTGTTATATTTTAGGAAAGCGTGACGAGACAGAATGTGAGAGCAGAGAAAATGCAGCTTGACATTACAGCAGTCTGAACACCAGCTCCGGCATTTAACACCTCATTTTCCATTATTTTCTGCTGCTGTGCCTCTATTTTTTAGGCATTTAGAACTTTTGTGGTAATTTCTACTGTAAGATTGTGAAATCTGATTTTGCAAATAGGACAGATTATTGCAAAAGAATAAAGTACACTAAGGTGAGACTGACAATGTCAGGTCAAAAAAATCAAGCTGAAATTGTAAACTTATTAAAAATCTAATTATAGACATAGAAAGTTCAGCATTCTTTGATTTTATAGATATATAGAAGACAGACAGAGGGGGGGAAATCTCCCTATCAAATTCAGATTCATCAAATGCAGCCTGAAAATAATACACTGAGAAAAGGCTGAACCACACTGGCATACAGACAAGGTGGCAAGGGCCTGCTGCCAACCCTGTCAACCCGATTGCACACACAATACACTCACACACATGGACACGGACACATACACACTTCTGACGTTTTGCTTAGTCCACAGGGCACACAAAAACACACACACACACTGGCAAAGCATCAAGGTGGCATGGCAAGGCACTGCTAGTGGCCTTGTCAACTCAAGTAACCTCCCACAGGAAACACACAGACACACTGTCCGAAAAGCTCAGATCATATGCAAGAGAGAGGACCGAAACAGAGGCAGCATTAAATTGGTGGAAAGAGAGTCAGTGGAAATACCAAAAAGTTGGAGAAGAAGAAGGGAGAGAAAAAGAAGACTGAGACAAGAGCTACAAAGCGAGAGGATGAGTAAGGGAGACAGACAGCAAAAGCATTGGTAGAGTGAGCATTATAGCAACAGATGGACACAGAGAGGAAAACAGAGAGGAAGAAAGACAGGAAAGAGATTGGTGGAGTGAGCAACAGAGAGAGAGAGAGAGGGAGAGACAGAGAGAGAGATGGTGGAGCAAAAAACCATCTGCTATTATTGGGAGACTCCTGGCAGACCTTTGCATGATGCTGAGTGTGTGTTTGTGTGAGCCTGTGGGTGAACTGTTCTCTCACTTTCTCTGCAAGGATATACTCTATATCATGTGTTTGACATTGTTACTAAAGTATAGACTCAGCACAATCATATACAATGCACACCGACAACACACACACGTGCTGTTCTGTACTTTGTTGATTTTTACTGGTCTGAAACTTTCCTTTCTAATCAAGCCTAATTTTTTTTTTAACAAACCTGTGAATAGGCTGTACACACTGCAAGATAGCCAAGTAGACTATGCACACAGTTTGGCCATGTTAATCTGCTCTCCTCTTCTCATTGTATCTATCCCTAATGTGGACTCCTTTGCCAAAAAACTGCTTTATTGCTTTAAAGCTGCTTTGTGTGGAATTTTAAAATCAAGTAATTATTGCACAATTAATTCTGAGGCATTTGTGTAATTTACCGTAATAAAATGACAGGGGATCTTAACTGCTTCACACTATACCACAGGAAAAGGACTGATGTCCTTAAAGAAAAAACAAGACTACAAGAGTTTCTGTTAATGGCAGAAAGTTGAACAAGTGGAACACTGATGAAAACTTATTTCCAATATGTGATGCCTCCTAAATAAACACAAAAGCTACTAAACATGATGTCTAGAACATATCACATGGTTTATGGAAACATTTGGAATAATAATAGTGCTAACAGCTGATGAAAAATAGAGGCTTACCTTCATTCATGTATTTATGATAACATACAGCTCTGGAAAAAGTTAAGAGACCACTGCAAAATTATCAGTTTCTCTGATTTTGATATTAAAAGGTATATGTTTGAGTAAAATTAACATTTTTGTTTTATTCTATAAACTACTGACAACATAACTTCCAAATTCCAAATACAAATATTATCATGTAGAGCATTTATTTGCAGAAAATGAAAAATGATCAAAATATCAGAAAAGGTCCAGTGTTTTCAGACCTCAAATAATGCAAAAGGAAAAAAAAAAGAAAACTAAACAAAACAAGTTCATATTCATATTTACACAACACATTACTAATGTTTTAACTTAGGAAGTGTTCAGAAATCAATATTTGGTGGAA
>JAUBNQ010000001.1:16751514-16762154 GCA_032353495.1 Ctenopoma kingsleyae | reverse complement strand
CAAAGTTTTACACACTGTGTAGATGCATTTTTGTATATCCGCTATTTGATTTGCATTGTATACTGTACTTTTCATATAGTTTCATATATATTCATAGGAATACAAAAATAAAATGACTGTAGCTATACATTTACAAAAAAATGGAAAAACCAATACATCATTAGGGCTGAACCATATCCCTTTAGTAAAACCAAGCTCAGAGAAGTGACGGTGAATCATTAGTACACGACTGAACTTGAGCTTTCTCATTTGGCAAAAACATTTTGCCTCAGTTGCGTCATCCTTGCAACCACTCCCCCTTGTCTGCAAATAAGTGGTTGTGGGAATACAGACTTTAATGCTTCTGCTTTATGCTCTGCTACACACATACATAGAGCTCTCTTTTTAATTTTAAAGTTTCACGCAGCCACACACCTATAAACAAAGATATAATCTTTGACACACACAACTGCACCTAACTATCCAATCACACAAACAAATAAAGCCACTTTCTGCTTTCCATACACACAGAGACCCCATTCCCCATTCATATGCAGCCGAAACCTTCTCTATCATCCCCCACTGTTATTTTCAAGCAAGTTTACAGGGCTCATAAACGGGTTTTATGTAGTCAATATGGCTGACTGTGTCTGGTACACTCCGTCCTCTACTCACAACTCCACACTGTCAATATAACAGTAAAAATTTCTGTAAACACTGTCTCCTCATACCACTCTGAATGATGTTTAACTGCTAAGCACATTTTATGTGTTGCTGTCCAAAGTGCCTTCTAACCATTTTGGCAATGGCAAGGGAAAAAGCTAAGTTTAAAAACAAGCTAAAGTTTTCTAAATGTGGTTTATCATTTCTGTACGCCTGCAAACCCCAGGGTTTCTGGTTGGACTCCTGGTTCCCCCCGATCCCTGGCCACATGCCACATCTATCATTATTATTATTAGGCTGTATGGTCTCTCTTGGTACGTTTAGTCTCTCAGTATGTTATAATCTATTATATCAGACCACACTAAACCTATTATGCGTTTAACATGATTGTATGGGAAATTATATTTAATGTACCTAAAGTTTGTTGTTTGATCTTAATTTGGGCAAATGCCACATACTGAAACACCAACAAATTCACAAACTAAAACGATGGCAATAGCATGAGATAAACCCTTTTTCAAATACACACCGCACTACAGCACAACAGAAATGTTCTGTTGTATCTTAGCAAGTTACTCTTTTAATATTTGATAATTAAATCTAAACACAAAGCATGGCAAAGGTTGTTTTTCTTCAGGTTTGTCTTGCTGGGATATTTTTTAAATAAATGGCTTGTTTATCAAATCCTACCAGACAGCAATAAGTAGAGTATCTGCTGGGGACTATTTTCAGCTGCATATTAATACATATTATTTACAGCAACAGGATAATGCAGGTTCAAAATCCACTATAGTGACATTGTTCATTGTAATAACATTTTATCTAGTGCTTAACAGTTAGATTTTAATAGTTTTTAGACAACAACTCAGCTCTGAGGCTCAGGTTACTGCTATACAAACAATAGTTTTGCATAGAATAAATTGATTGCTTATTCTGATGTTTTCAGATTTGTTGACTATTTGTAAAACATAACATTACCAGCCATTTCCACTAATAAACACCCACTTTATCTTTCTTTCTCTTCCTTGACTCGCTCTCAAACAACAGCCCTGAATGGAACCTTTTAACTTATAATTGCCTCAGCTGTGCTGTCCAGACACAGATTCAGACCAAGACCCACAAACACACACACACACAGACACCAACACACACACAACCATACAAGCTAGTCTTTGAGTGATCCCTAAGGAGAATCCACTGTTAGCAGATAATTGGTTTCTAACCTTCACAATACTACCGTTTCTCCCTCCCATCTCCCTTTCTCCCTGGAAGTCTCATGGTCTCTCTTGGTATCTTTATTTATACATGTTTGAGTGCATTTTGTAGCAGATACACTAATTGTATGTGTATGTATATGTGGGTTTTAACTGGTGTGCAAACAGTGACATAAAACATTATTTAAGCACAGTCTACTGCTATTGAAGCTAAAAGCTATTACTTTTATTACTTTATTTAACAGTATTTACCTGCTTTGTCATTAACGTTAATTTAAAATTCATGCTAATAAACGTGAGGGACTTGTGGAAAAGAGAGTGTGTTAGTCCATCTGTTCTGCCCCTGTAGCCCTGGCCCAGTTTCTGCTTCTGTCTTAACAGGATGGAGGTGAGAAAGAGAGAATCAGCGGAGCTACAGTTCATACACAGTTTTGACTTGAAATTGACTCAAAACACACAAAATGACACAGACATGGTTATTACACATCCTCCAAAAATGTAGTGTTCACAAAATACAACAATATCAAATAGTCAACATAAACCATGTTCACCTGCACATAGGTGCCACTTATGCAACAGACATCCAAACTTTAAAAGACATACAAAGATCCAAGCACACACATACACATAGGTAGTAGTTACTCAGCGGCATCATCAATTTCTCATTCACTTGCTAGAGCAGGCAAAAATTTCTGGCTTGCAACTTTAAATATGTCATCTAGTTTCCAACATCCCATATAGGTCAGTTACCATGACAACTACTGCATGCCTGTCCAAGCAGCCTAATATTTACTCAGCAGATACATGTTTGCGGTCTGCCTTAGAGGTAGGTAATGATACTGGCCCACCTGGTGTTTTCTATATAACAGATTCAATCTATAATACATGAAGTAAATACAGGCATTCACAGAATTCAGGTCCTGTGGCTGATTCAACTCATTTTAAATCTCAACTTTTTTTTTCATTTTCCATCTTTTCCTGCTCTGTCATACTGGTAAATATTGTTGTATTTTCATCTAATATGTGCTATCTAATATCTGTATTTTTTTTTACATTTCTGTTTACTTTTATTAAGACGCCTTGGAAAAATATGGGTTTGGACACAAAATGAATGAGGACAGTAGGACAACAGAGACAGGATAAAACTGTGCTGAATGCATATAAAATATGGTGGGAATGGCCTGTTTAGCAAACTGCTGCACACACTGTACATGAACAGTCACACACATTCCCTGTACTACTTACCAAATGCTTGCATAGGAGAAAGTCAGATTACACAAGCAGGAGCACACAGACAAAAATGAACATATAGCCTATACATTTAATGATTGCATGTCTAAAGATGACTCAGCAGACAACTGAATTTAACTATAAAGGTCCTTAAACAGCAAAGACACAGACTGAGATGCTCACTTTACACAGCTCAGCACTATTGCAGTTTATCAGTTATCCTGGTTCATCATCACCTGTTTACATTGTTGTGCAGTAGGAGATGCCATCTGAGAATGGGTTGGTTAATTAATTAATTCATATACTGTACCAGCAGCTGTTTCTGTTGAACATTATGTTGCCAGTAGCAATCTCTGACACAGAGGCATTTATAACTGACACCTGCTTTTTGTCAGATCTGTGACCTTATCCGAATATTCTATAGATCTCACCATCTAATCGTTCTAAATCATTTCAGGCCTTTATGCATGTACAGTATGTATTCATGCGTTTATTTATTTTACTATGGGGCAAACTGTTATTATGTATTTTACTAATTTTACTTGTGTGTTTTACTTCCTCTTCGTCTCTTCATGCCACGATGAACCATAGGCTATAACTAATTGGCCAAATTGTCTATATTTCTGTGAATCCAGTTTCTTGTTTCTTTACCATTTAACTTTTGTAAGTCATCCAAAAACAACTTATAAAAGCATTTGCAGATCTGACTCACCTATCAGCTAAATTACATAATTTGTTCATGTCTTCCAAAATAGTTACAAATCTAAGTTGGAAAATCCAGTGTTACAGTTACAGTTTGGTTAGGCTTGGTCACAAAATCTGCATCCTCATGGTAACAGGACTAACTGCATGGTTAAGGTTAAAGGTCAACTGAAATATGGTTCACTATTCAATGCAGTTTTTAGTTTCACAGTTGCTCTTGGTAAAGGTAATGTGTTTTATATTTATTGAACTGAAAGTGTGTTGAGGGATTTCTTCAATTAATTATTTAATGAATAAACTACTTAATAAATAATACTAACAAACATCACTCAGTTTGCTTCCCACCTCACCTGTTGTTTCTACATTAGCTGCTTCTCCCACAGCAACATCTTGGCTGATGTCCTCCACCTCTCTTACATCTCTCTTCATCAGCATTTGAGTTAAGTTATTGATCTTAACATTAATGTTATCCGCTTGCACGAGCAGTCGATATTAACTAGCTTTCCTGTACAGTGTGTTAAACTCAAAAATCTAGCATCTAGTGAATGTTTCCTTGGCTATCCTTACTAGAAAGGCTAACCTCGAGGAGGAGTCACGCAGTCGTATTTTTGCTCCATTACTGACAGTCTAGGTAATTAATGGGAAACACTAATGTACAGAAGTGGTTGTCCTCTAGTTAATCAGTCAAGGATGTGTCATTCACTTGGACAGATGAAAAAAAGGTAGTCATTATACCTGGGCAGCCATTAATATTGCTGGGCAGCTCGTTCACATAAAGTCTATATGTGGGAAACGCTGCAGTGAGCAGACTCTATTCTATAAAAACTTCATACTTTATCACAAGCAACTGTGATTACAATCAGTGTAATCCAACGTAGGGGACTAAAATTCACATGGAAATAAATCTAGAAACACAAAAACACACCAGAGATAAATAATATGTGCTAATTAATATATATGCTATAGTTGACTGTATTGAACACTAATGTAAGCATCTATATCAAAAGCCTATTGTCACGGGGACCAAAATAGACAAAGCAGTATTGATGCAAAGCACGGTAACAGTGATCTGTCTAGTGTAGTGGCCAACAACCTAGTTTTAACTGCATGCGCATCTACAGGATTATCCTGTGTGTAACTGCAAATTACAGTCAACTGAAAGCATATGGATTGATTTGTGGATGAGTGTTTTACCTGACTATGAGCAGTTTAAATGTGTGTAGTATAGTATATATAGTATATATGTGTGCCTATCCAAAGTGACAATTGCTATGCTTGTAGATGGGTTGTTGGACAGAAACAGATGCTGCTGCTTGGAGAAAATACAAAGGGATAGAAAGGCAGCTCGAGGTCAAAATTGACAGAAGCAGAAAGAGAGAGAGAAGCACTAGGGTGAAGATAAAGTTATTAAGAAGCAGCTATACCAAGAAGCTTGGGGTCAACAGATCAACACTTAACTGCAAGTGTATAAGTATTAGGCCATCACCACCAGCACCTTTACTGGGTAATTGTCCTGGGTGTGTGTTTGAATGTGTAAAATGAAGCAATTTAGCTGCCATCGCTGCTCATTCCTGTTACATATATTTTAAAGAGCTATTGAGGAAATATTGCTAGCAGACATTCAGCAGTGGACAGAGATCAACACATTTAAGGTCTAGATGGTGAAAAGAAAGAGCAAGATAGACAGAAAAAGACGTAAAGAGATTATTTAGCAAAGCTGATGAGAATAATTGCCATAGAATAAAATAAAAGCCATAGAATAAAAAAAAAACAACTTCATGTAATACAATACAATATCATGGATCCATGGTATTCTCTTCTCTTCTCCAGGCGCCCGTCACTTGTCTCAAGCCCACAGCAGAGGGGGGGCCCAGAACTGGGCCCTTCAACCCAATAAATTATCAAGAGGACTCATATTTCAAAATGGGCCTATTTGTGGAAACAAATATGTAATATTTTAGTGACATAAAGGGGAATCGTGTCATTATAGAGCAACAGCATGTAAACATTTATCAGCCTCTAACATGACCTAACTGTCCAGTCCTGCTCTAGTTTAACGTGGTTAAATCTTGTATAAAAGACACAACATGTTCTCTCTGACATAAACTGCTGAGTGTGGTAGCTCCATCAGAGATGAGGGAGGTCCGACTCCAGCAGCGGAGCAGGAGAACCAGCTGAGGCGTGTTGTTCAGGTGACAGAGAGAGAGGAGGACAACCATCCACTTTTTTAGAGAGGATCTGCCTGTCCCGTAGCATAGAGACAGATTCAGGCTGAGAGAGAAGCGACAGAGTGAGCTGATGACAGTCACAGCGACAGTGGGAGGGGCTCAGTGCCCCGTCAGAGAGCAGGAGACTGATCAGACATGTAATTACGGCGATCCTGCAATATGACCATTTAAAATGACCAACTCTGATCAAGTTAACGTAAAACGTGAGATGGCAAAATGAACGTTAAAGTCATGTCACAATGATGCTAGTTAAATTAATTTTTTGTTTTTTGGAGGGGGGTTGCAGGCATCTAAGATTATGTTGTCCCAGGCCAAGCCAAGACTGTCAGCTGGCCTGCTCTTGTCTATACCTCTTTTTACAAGATTTCTATTAGGGAAAAAGGCTTTTAAAGTGCAATTTAACCTCCTTTTAGGGTACTTTATTGATCCACTGGGGGGAATTTCAGGTGCCATAGCAGCAGATTAAAAACGGAATGAAAAATCTAATCAGACACATGAGAATACATCTACATTATAGTACAAAAAGACAGAATAGAGCAATAATAATAGTTATAAGAACAATGCAACAGAATCAGGAAGGTGAGATAGCGTTCAAATGTGTAACTCCATGACAGGCCACAGCAACACTAAATCGACAGGCTCCATAAGCCAATAAGACAGATCAGTTTGCGGTTATCTGAGTCACTTGAATTTACTGGGAATGACGAAGACCCAAGTCATGATCGCAGCAGAAACAAAGAACCTCTGGCAGTACAGTGTTGTAAATATCTATCATTACCCTTTTTTATTTATTTTGTTAGGGCATTATCTTCCTCCTTCTCATTTAGTGCTCCAGGCTTCAAAGATGACAGGGTTGTCTTTGTTTCAGATCCCAGTTGTTTTTCAGATCCTCAGCTGATCCTCAGTTGTTATTAAGAGCCCACAGAAGCTGCCAGACCATCTTTGAAGTGTGCACTTCACTGTCTTTGGCATTAGATGCCACAAGCTTTTGTCTGCTGCGAGGACTGCTCAACATTGTCTTGTTCTTCTTCAATTCTCTCTTTCTTTTCCAGCTGTGCAGGAATTGCTGCACAAGGTGCCTGCGTGCTTGTACAGCTGAGTGAACTCTTTGAATTTTGAGCACTTTAGCTAGATTTGGGTTATGACCAAAACAAGCCAAACATAGGGTAAACCTTCAAATGCTTTTTGTTGCATTGTCTGATGTGATGTTAGACAAATGCTCCCTTGTAATGCTCCAGTCCTGCAGCATGTTTTCAAAGAATTCTAAGATGTTGTCGGCTGTTGTCCTCTAGGGAAGAAAAAAATGAAGCAGAAGGGCTTTGAGGAGAGAAGAACTGTGAAGCTATGTATGCTTCGCCACTGCCTTTGCTGGTCCATGCATGAGTAGTTGTAGAAAACTGTCCATCACCTGTTTTTGCACTACTTGATTGTAAAGAAAGGGGGAAACAGAAGGTACATAGATACAAGAAGGAGAGTGAAAAAGAGAGAGAAAAAACATTTGGATGCTTTTAGAGAGCACATTTAAGTCAGTTGTATGACATCTATTGATTTTCCATTGACTTTAATGGACAGTCATGCCCTATATATTCATCTATAGCCATTAAACAGTTACTGCGACTGGGACACACACAACACTTAACACATCATTATTCAAACATAAGTCACTAGAGAGCGAAATAACATATAGTTTTTTTTTCTTCTTTGATGACTTCTGTTTTGTTATTGTGCAAATATGGACACAATCACGCAAGTACCATGTACACATACAAAGACTCACACAGATATACTGACACAGCCCATATGCTTTCCCTCTTTCTTACACACAGACTCCATTCCATTCTGCTCTTGTCAAGTGTAATAGAAGACAGGGGGAAAAGACAACAGGATAATAGGATTATTATTCTCTTCTAATCTCCATGAGTCAGCAACACATTGTGTGTTTATTTGTGTGTTTTGGTCCTGGCTTTGTGTGTGTGTGTGTCTACATTTAACTACTGTTTGTGTCTGTTCCTGTGTGCACATGCCTGTGTGTTTAGTGATTATACTCAATTTTCTTCCTTGAAAATTTTTTAAAACATTAAACCGGGAATAAATAAGCAATGAGCATTTTTGTCGAGGAACCAGCATCCTTTGCTTTAAACAATGGATGTTTGTCATAATTAGAACTGAAAATAACTAAAGTCACTGCAAGGAGTGGTTACTGTCATGATCATTGTGTGGCAAAATGGGGTAATGCATGATTAAACTGAGAAGACACAATTTAATGTTTGTATATTACAAAATTATACATGACTAGTTCTGTCAAAACATACTTGCAATGTACTGCATACTGTACAGAGGAGTGGTAGCCTAATGGGTTGAAGTGAGTTTATGATGGTAAGGTCGTTGCTTCAGTCCCTGGCCTGGCAGTAAGGCCAGGGACAAGTGGAAAGCATCACTTACCCCTACTCCTGTCAACACCACTATGGTGTCCTTGACCTTTAAAATCATACTTTTCCATTTGCCCGCCAACAGGTCTGTACTTACATTGCAGACGTGCACACACACTTCTATTCATGCTATAACTGGGGGTACGTACATGGACACATTCTACACATGCACACAAGTAGTAGCAGTAATCACAGCACTGCAAAGGTGACAGAAATTACAAATTGGTACAGTAGTGGACACATGGACACATAATGTAATAAGTGGTCTCCAGAGGAGCAGCTCAGTGGACAGAGACCAGACTGTGGTGAATGTGCTCCTTTTGCTAAAATGCTGCTATTCAACCCCAGCTTTCATGTATTTAGTGGATATACTGATGAATTTCATGATGCCAATGAAGCCTTAACAAATTATTAGTAGTCACTTTAGCTGAGTTGCAAAATCAGTTCAACTTCATTCAAAGAAAAAACAGATATTTAATTTGTATTAACATAGTGCAAAATCACATCAAAAGTCATCTCAAGGTATTTTACATAATAAGGTCAAGACTTTTTACTTCAAAATTACACAGAAAAACCCAACAGATCCCCCATGAGTAAGCACTAGGCGACAGTGGAGAGGAAAAATCTTTAGCTAAGGGACTGTTGAAAACTTAATGAATTAGTACCATTTTAGTTGAAGAAATAATGGGAGCAGCTTTGGCCAAGTGAACACTCTCAAGTCCTAACAAATTAGTCCCATTTTATTGTGAGGAAACTCTCGTCAGGGGACTATTGAGGTCCTAATGAGTTCCACTGTTTTAACTTGAGAAGACCCAAGACTGATTTGACCAAAGGACTGCTAAACTTACAAATTAGTACTACTCTGAGAAAAACATATTTTAACCATGTACTATTGACATCCTAGTGAATTAGTCTCACTTTAGCTTGACCAAAAAAAAACAACACATCACCTTTTGCTGAGGAACTCCTGCACAATGTCAAAATAAGTTCCTAATATTTAAAAGTGAGAAAAAACTTGTGCTGCCTGGTAAAGCATGATATGCATGAGTCAGCATGCCAGAGTTGGCGTTAGAATGAGTCACAATGGATAATACTCTTATTAATAGAGCTAGCGTAGGAGGCAGTCGGTCACATACATATGCACACACATGCATATATATATCAGTGCAAACACAATTCAAAAATATCTGATTACCCTATTGAGTTCAGTGTTTTCAGTAACTGTGTATATCGTTTGTTACATAATTTGGTACTTCTATGAAGAGCACTGAGTTAACACTGCAGAGGTCATAACAAACTATTTAATAATCACACAGTAGAGCAGAACTAAGAAGGAGAAGAAACTGAACTACAAACGTTAGAGCTGCATGATTAATCGCAAATGCGATGTCAGACTGTACGAATATACAACCACAAAAGGCTGTATCATCCATCCATCCATCCATCCATTTTCTTAACCGCTTGTCCACGTAAGGGTTGCGGGGGGTGCTCGAGCCTATCCCAGCTGTCACTGGGCAAGAGGTGGGGTACACCGCAGACATGGCACCACTGTGCCGCCCCGGCTGTAACATAATGAAATAAATATTTATGTGTGTGAACATGACAACCTATTCTCTGTTTGTGTGCAGTTTTCTTGTTCATGAAAATGGTACAAGATAGACCATTTCATGTTGCTGGGTTTCATACAGGTCAGCTGTTGTTAATCTAGTTATACTGGGCCGTTGTTGTTGTTGCTTCAATCCAGATGCTTTACTTTACTTTACTTTACTTTACTTGGCAGACGCTTTTATCCACAGCAACTTACAAGGAGAAGGTGAAGAAACTGTAGCATGACCTCAAAAAGGTGGTTCATGCACAGAAACCCTCCAATGTGGTTGAATTAAAACAATTCTGCAAAGAAGAGTGGACCACAATTTCTCCACAGAGATGTGAAAGACTCATTGCCAGGTATCACAAATGCTTGATTGCAGTTGTTGCCATCAAGGGTGGCCCAAACAATTATTAAGTTAAGGGGGCAATTACTTTTTAACATATGGCCATGTAGGTTTGGATAGTTCTTTTCCTTAATAAATGAAATCATCACCTAAAAACTACATTTTGTTTTTACTTGGGTTATCTTTGTCTAATATTTAAATTTGTTCGATGACCTGAACCTTTCAAGTGTGACAAATATGCAAAAAAGTAAAAAATCAGGA
>JAUBNQ010000001.1:16665940-16742245 GCA_032353495.1 Ctenopoma kingsleyae | reverse complement strand
GCTGCCAGGCAGGAAGAAAAGAGGAAGACCTCAGAGGAGGTTCATGGATGTAGTGAAGGAGGACATGCAGACGGTTGATGTAACAAAGCAGGATGCTAGGGATAGAGTGAGATGGAGGCAGATGATGCGCTGTGGCGACCCCTAAAGGGAGCAGCAGAAAGAAGAAGAAGGGGTAAACTGGAACACCTCCAGTGACATTTATTCCCATAAGAGAATTTTTCTGCTTTCCTCCATTAAAAGGGTTGAGGCTCATTTTAAGCTACTGACTAGAGTCTTGTTTAAGGACACTACAGATGTGTTGATGCTTTCTAACAAAGTTCCTTCAACATGAATCTTCTGAAGATAATTGCTCAGTAATCACCGGGCCACCCAGCTTCTTGTAACATCGGAGGGGACATCAAATCCCATTTAGCTCTAAAGTTCTAATTTAATTATATTCATACTGAATTAGATGTGCTTAAAATAAAATTTTTCAATTTCTGCTTTATCTATCAACCCTTTGTGTTTGCCATGAGCTCTTGGGTGATCCAACAGGGGCTTTCCTCCTCTTTTTTTCTGTGACATTAAAGAGCAATTAAAATTTGAGCTTACCTAAGAATTTTATTACTTAAGCACATTGTTGCTACTGTAAGCACAACAAATAATGTGAGTTCCACTGTGAATAGTCAATAATATGGTCTAAAAAGGGAAGTGTAATGTGTTAATCAGTTGAGGTTGCACTGAACTGACTGCATATCATGAAAAAAGAATACGCTTGGATTCTTCTCAGTGACAGGGAAACATTACAAATGATATAGTGACCATAGTGGCATCAATAAAAGGGAGCTAGATTAAATGACACTGTACGCTGATAGCACAAATACAGATATTAGGAGAGCAAGTCATTAAACGTGATGTGTTAAAATGCAATCAATAACTACAAGCTGACAGACTGAAATATTGTAAAGGTAATTTCTTTTTTTGGCATTTTTAGCCTTTATTGACAGCTCGACAGTGAGAGAGGCAGACAGGAAACATGGGGTGAAGAGAGGGGGAGACAAGCAACAAAGGTCCCTGGCCCGGGACGCGAACCGATGACATTGTGCTTTCATGGCATGTGCATGAATCTTTAGGCTACCAGTGCACACGAAAAAGTTAATTTCTGATATAGGAAACAAAAGTTTGAACTATTCAGAGAAAATGTGTAAGGAAATGAGAACACTGTTTGTGTGCTCATTTGATGTGCTTGGGGACTGTTGGAAATGACTAATAGGCTTCATTGCTGCAGTCCTTTTCACTATTTTTGGAAATGCAGATAAAAGAGAAAACAGTGATTATCATTCAGGAGTTGACACCATGAAATTACAGGTGATGGCAGATGAAAGGACTGATGATTAGTAGAAAGTATGCTTAAATGAATGGATGGAAAGTTATGCCATGTATACACAAAAAGTAGCACATGCAGAGCATAGCTTCTTGTGTACCTCACACAACACTTACATTTATGTCTACACCTTGCAATATGTTCATCCATATTGTAAGCACATTGTTCATAAGGACTGCACTTGAGCTGCCTACAGGAACACCCTGGGAAAGGGAAAGCTATTGGACGAGGCACTGTGCAAATCAAGAAATCAATAGCCCATTGTCTGTCAAAAGGTCATTTTGGGACAGTGACCACAGCCAGTCACAAAGTGTTGATGAGGATGGGTATAAAGTGGGCTAAGGGCAGCTTCAAAAGACTGAAACACTTTTTTTGAAACCAACTTTCTTGTGCAGTATTTTGCTATGAAATTCATGGTACATTCACTGTGTAGTGGTTAGAGTTTCAGTTTCCATGATTTAGCTCTTTTAGTGGAATTCCTGTACAACATAATGAAATTCATGGCTTTAGTGGATTTGGCACATATGAAAATTGATTTGAAGTTTACTTCAGGTGTAGTGTTAGAAAACTATGGATGCTGATGAGGTCTACTTAAATCAGGTTCTTGTTCAGTTCTTTTGATATTTTTCTGTCTGGTACTCTGGTATCACATTGAGGCTAATATGTTGTTTCAGGAGTGCCAGCCTTTGTCTCAAACTTCCCCATCTTATCTCATCAGCTTATTGCACATGATCAACAACTGTCACATAACCATGGGGACTGAGTCAGAAGCAGTCCAGTCATACTTTGCCCATGTTCTGTATCTTCTGTGTTTCTGTGCCCCATCATCCCCAACAATGTTGTTAAGTTTTACAATACAATATTGAGCTGCTTGCTGTTGTTATAGTGACAAACAGAGAGTATAGTCAGCAAAACTATAGATATTGTTAAGATTACAACATTAAATATGTATTTTAGTGTTTATGTAATGCCCTTTTTTGTCATCCTTTGATTTCTCCTCATCTTTGACAGCTGAGTCAGGGAGGACACAGCAAATATGTTCAATAAATCTGTTATCACAATGTGGACATAATGGAGACAGGGTCTCAGCTGAGGACCTATCCTATCTCACCATCAGTGGAGCGGTCATGACAATTCTGAAGACTTATTTTCAAACTCAGAGAATATTGCAACTTTAGCAAATGATCTTAACTTTAATTGCCATCCAGGAGCAAGTAGAGACATGACTATGATGAGAGGTTTAGTGCTGTCAGCACTGACAACGTGTAAAAAGAGATATGGTCAGTTTCAGAAAGCTGTGCTCAAAGTGAAATAAAATGGACTGTAAAGTCACCTTTGAAAGCACTTCTAAAAGAAGTCAAGTGCATAATGTGAAAAGTACCATGTGTGCACGTATCTTGACATCTCTTGCTGTGTCAGGGGCCTCTGCTCTGATCCCTCTCCTCCTCCTTCGAGGGAACGAGGGAAGGATCACTCCTTCTTCAAAGTCTCTCTTTCATCTCTACCCCATCACACCATCCTCTGGGGAAGGGCAAGGGGGAGCGGCAGAAACAGACAGGACTAGCTTTTTATACATCTATCTCCTCCCTTACTCCTCTCCTCCTTCTCATTCCCCTTTCCTGTGTATTTTTCCAGGGCACTGTTAGCCCCCTTTGACCTAAAACATCTTTTTCTCCAGACTTTATCCATTTGAATTAACTTTGCTCTTATAACCCTGATACTTTTTCTCTCCTTTCATCCAATAGTCTTAAAAAAAAGGAACAACCCAAGATTGAGTTATTTTCAACATGATTGGTTGCTATAATTACTTTCATTATCTTCCGCAACCATTTAGCATTTCTGCAAGTATGTACTGCTTTTGATTATTTGGGGCTCAAACAGTATTTTTGCCAGAGCACCTACAGCATATTATCTATTTTAAAATTTAGAATATATCATATTATTTATATGTCTTGATGATATATCTACACATTACAGTACATAAACTTTATGTTTCACAAGTCTTGAATTATTTGAATTGTCTGTATATTCCCAAGCTTTGATCTCAGACTAAAAGGATGTTTGAGGCACCCTTTTCCAAAATGCCACACAGTGGACGACAGATTATGGGTGGCAGACTATTTTCTAGTGTCTCCTAACTTCACAATTGAGCGCCAATCCCACCTCATCCTCCTCCCTCTCTTCTTTCTCTGGGGACAGACTAAAATTAACTGCTTTTGGTTCCCAGGAGTTTGTGAAATGTTGTTCCAACAGACTAACACAACCTAGGGGATGGTTAACACTCAAGTCTGGGACTTACACTCTGCATGATCACTTTGCTGCTTTATCCCATATAGACACACACTCATGCACACTCACACACACATGGCAGTGTGATGGTGCCAGTCTTATTGCTTTCCAAAGGGATTTGACTGGGATTAGTGTGTAAAAGCCAGTATCCACTTGATAATGGTGTATGCTTGTTTATGGTTCTGCGCTTCTGTCTGTGTGTGTATGTGAGACAGTGTGCTCATGATTTTGTGTTCCTTTTTATTTTGGCCACCGGTCAAAGAGGACACTTCATTATCTGCAAGCAGCCTTTCATCCCATGAAAATCTCATTTACATCTCTCTGACTGTCTCTATTCCAATATATTTCCTGTGATGCTGTTATATTTTCTTTGCTTACAATTTTCTTTCAACACACTTCTGTTTTCCCGTTAGCCTCTATTATAGACTTTATACGATTTAGGAGTGGTTAAATCCAAAAAGTTATGATTGTAGAGCTGTAATTTAATTGTACTTCTTTGGTGACATTAAGCAGTAAGTTAACATTAACATATTTTTCCAGTAATTCCACGTCAACCAGAATTGAGACACCCCTCAATAGCTGGAGGATATCAAGCATTACTTGTCGCACTTGATACAATTTTCTACAAATCACATATATTCTTTAATTGAGCTGAATAAAACTAATTAAAGGTAGTAAAAGTGTAGCTATTGCTGAAAAAAAAACCCAGAAAATTTACCCTATTCCACAATCCTAGAGTGATAATCACTCTAGGAATATAATATATATACTGTATATATAATATAATATAATATAATATAATCACCGATTATACAGAGTGAACCATAAACTTCACTGTTTATCACTGTTAGTGTACCATGAGCAAGTCTTTTGCTGTATAACTTTATAAAGTTAGTGCTTCTCAATGTGTCATATTGCAACAAGTGAAAGTAAAGAAAAACATATTTGTTTCTACCTTACATATAGCCTGGCCCTGTACAAACATAAAAGAAAGTGCCATTCAGAACCTGTACTGTATCATACCATCCTCTGGGGAAGGGCAAGGGGGAGCGGCAAAAACAGACAGGACTAACTTTTTATACATCTATCTCCTCCCTTACTGCTCTCCTCCTTCTCATAGCGGCCCTTTGCAAGTCTCCCAAACTCTCCAGTGTAGGGTTATGTCTGATGGCTTAAACACGTTGCTCAAACTAAGCCGAATGTAACTGTAATCACTGATTTACTGAACGCAACATATGACAACTGTTTGAATCCTGATGTAAATGTTGTTTCTCCTCCAATGTTCATGGAAGAGTCTCCCTGGAGAAAAAACTCCAGTAGCTGGTCGCACAATAAAACATCACCAAAATTTCACAACTCTTTCCCCCAACACCAGACGCTGCCTTGGTTCTTTTACAGTGCTGTGAAAAAGTAATTGCCCCCTATTGCTTCATGATTCAACAATAAGAAAGAGACTGGGCAAAAATAGCATCCAGGGGAGAGTTCCAAGGTGAAAGCCACTGCTGACCAAAAAGAACACAAAGGCTTGTGTCACATTTCCCCAAAGCATCTTGATTATCTTGATTATGAACTTTTGGAAGGTGTGTGTCCTGTTATCTGGCATCTTGCCATAATTGATGGAACCATGAATTCTGCGCTCTACCAGAAAATCCTGAAGTAGAATGTCTGGCCATCAGTTTGGGACCTGAAGCTAAAGTGGATATGGGTTATGCAGCAGGACAATGATCCGAAACACAAAATCTGATTGAGATGCTGTGGCATGACAGTCCATTCATGCTCCAAAACCCTTTAATAGGGCTGAATTAAAACAATTCTGCAAAGAACAGTGGACCAATATTTTTCACAGCGATGTGAAAGACTCATTACCAGTTATCACAAACTCTTGATTGCAGTTGTTGCCACCTATGGTGGCACAACAACTTATTAGGTTTATGGAGGAAATTCTTTTCATATAGGACCAGGCAGGTTTGGACAGCTT
Organism: Ctenopoma kingsleyae; assembly: GCA_032353495.1. Lineage (NCBI taxonomy): Eukaryota > Metazoa > Chordata > Actinopteri > Anabantiformes > Anabantidae > Ctenopoma > Ctenopoma kingsleyae. The sequence goes on along the minus strand of JAUBNQ010000001.1, from coordinate 16,736,615 downwards.
TATTCCCTTAATAAATAAAATCATCATTTTAAAATTGCATTTTATATTTACTTAGATTATCTTTGTGTAATATTAAAAGTAGTTTTAGTACAAATGTAATACTTTTTCATAGAAAGTACATTGATAATAGGGCATAGGGCACACAACTTGCCTCACCTCTGACACTACCTCTTGAGGCTGCTTAAAGGAGGGTCAGCACAGAGCCTCCCAGCCAATTTGGTATCTTTTACACAGTGTGTAAACACACACAATGTGTAGCGTAAAAGCAGCTATTGACTCTGGAACTCTTACTGACTCTAAATGACTGAAGCAGTCAATCATTTTGATTTTAATTAGTTCAAGACAGCTGTTAGATATCTCTTAGCCTCTCCATCGTCAGCTACAAGGGTGTTTCAGCTGCATCTTGCTTGAGAGCAATTGAAAGCTCATTATGAAGAATTGTGACCGGCAGGGTGATGGTAGTGGGGAGACCTTGCACTACAAAAATTTGGCAAACAAAATTAAACATATAATACTCTTCACCCAACACATTGTTACCACACAGCATCATGCTTCCCACTTTGTGTCTCAGTAGTTACACTAAGGGGTGTCTTTAGCATCATTATTGAGAAACCAAGTTATGTGATGCTGTGGGATGAGAACAGGCTCTTTCACCCCTCTTCATGCAGGTCAGGAAGCATACCACTTGTCCTACAATCATTAAAGTGGCTGCCAATAATGACAGAATTGGTGTGCTCATCTTAAGTTTGTGCGTGAATGTGGAAATGCTACGCTTACCCACAAACTATACCGAAAACCTGCATCCAATTCTGTTTTATTAATGTCTTTCATATATCATTACACAATCAGCACTAATATTCACTCATTTATTAAATATGCACACCTACTGAAAGGTATTCATTGCTTGAGTTAATTGCCTAAAATATTTTCCTGTTATTTCAGGGGATTAGGTTCACTTTTCCCAGTGATCAGTTGATTTACTAGGATTTACTGTAGATTACAAAGATTTTAGATACTAAGAAAACCAGTGATTGATTAATTCAGAAAGAAAATATCCTCTAACTCAATTTCAAACATTGAGACACGGACAATAGCACAATGCCTCACACACCTGCATATCACTGACCCAAAAATTCAATTCTCTTTTGGAAGCAAAATGAAAAACAAGTGCAACACAAGTAATCCAAGGGATTTAAACGCTTGTAGCCAGCTCTGATTCAAATTGCTGATAAAGGTTATGCTTCCTTCATTAACAGTGGATTGCTGCCTGAATTTCAATTTTTTATAAATCGATAGTAATTTGGCCACTCACACCTTGCCATACCAATGTAGAGGTCTCCAAAAATATCATAGTTGCCTAGTTGATAAATTAGTCGTTGGATCTCATCTTCATAGTGATCCTGCCTTGTCTACATGGCTTTGCATTAGTCAAACATAAACAAATAAATAAATACATTCTTGGCTCCAAAAATGTTACACTTTTGTAGTGTAATTGGCAGATAATATTGTGTCACTTGCAACTGAATCTCACTGGAAATTGTCAAAACGCAAACAGTAATAGATGGAAAAGTCAAACTGATATTGTCTATTCTAACGAAGTTGTGATTTTAGAGATTCCAGGATTCTGCAGGACAACACTGAAAAGCAAATATCATTCATTCCTCAGAGCATCTTGCAATGGAGAAAGGTTGCCTTTTATGAAACCTGCCAATTTACCCTCACACCAGCACAAGTTATTTTCATTTCCGCTATAATTTCTTGCCAAGGCACACAGTGTCTGTCTGCCTCTTTCATCGTCTGGGATGGTGCTTTCCACAGGTATGCCAAAGCCAAGGGCCGTGCTTTAAATTCATTATCAGCTGTCTTAAAGATGAGAAGCCAATCTGTCTGAGAGGTGTCTGGAAGGCTCTGTAACGCCGTCATGACAGAATGAGCTGTAGTGAAATGCCAACACACTCCCTAGAGTGTGCTCTGTGTGTGTGTGTGTGTGTGTACAGACAGCAGACACAGACAGCATGAGTAAGAGGGCAAGTGCTTATTGTTTGACAGTGTGTTTGTGTAAGATGGGTTTTTAATGCCAATGTTATGGCTTTAGCAGTACAGAAAAAGGCAATATTTTGCTGCCAATAAAATATAAAATTGAATAAAATAAAATAGCTAAAGCCCAGATTATTGCAATTATTTCCTGTAATATACATAAAATACAGTTCCTAATGGACTTGATATAAAAAGGAAGAGCGCTTACTAATGACACCTTGTTTCTATGACTAGTTTTTACATTTAGCAACCAAAACACTGTGAATGTATTTTCATGAAAAAAAGTCATGACTTTTAAAGCCCTTCATGGCCTTTCCCTGAGTTACTTATCTTATTATTTATACCTGTTAACACCTTATGAGCCTGCACGTAATCTGAGACCCACTCATAGGGCTCTTCTGCTTGTTGCTAATTTGCAACTTAAAACTAGAGGTGATAGAGCTTTTGCTGTTAGAGCCACTAAATTTTGGGATGACCTACCCGGGAATATTACATCTGCAGACTCGTTCCCTGATTTTAGTTAATTTTACTGACTTGTTGGTAATTTTATTATGATTTTATTGCCTTATGCTGCATGTTCTTCTGTGTTTAGATAAATGCTCTATAAAGAAAGTTTATTATTATTATTATTTGCCTTGAAAGTATAAGAGGTTTTCTTTTAGCATTCCTCGTACTGCTGCTGTTGCTGAAGAATCTGTTTTTCCAGGAGTAGTGATCAAAACTAAAAGAAAGTGATTATTAATTTTTGCTGACAACATGACTCCAAATACTAATGCCAGTGTTACTCTGTGTTTGCTGTGTGTGTAGCCTATAGTAACAACTTAAAATGTTAAGATTCACTGTTGTATTCAGAACTTTCTTCCATTGACCCCACATGACCAGAGATTCTTGGACTACTTTATCATTTTTTGATGGTGATATAGCTTGCTCTATGTGCAAATACTTTGTGTCACATAGTTCTCATCCCTGCATTCATTTTCATTCAGTTTATTGCTCAGCAAATTTACTCCTTCCATGTTCACAGCATACCTCTGTTTAGCCCGTCTTTCTCATTTTAACCTTCCATCCCCTGTATGCAGTCACTCATTAGTCTTTCTGCAGGGAAACAAAAAGGGAAAGAGGGTGAGAGAGGCACCAGACAAAATGACAATGGCTGACAAAATGACATTCACCAGGAACAAAGGGAGAAAGAGATAGAGGGTGCTTGAGAAGAGTACAGAACGACAGGCGTGTGTATTAAGAGATTGACAGGGCATGGAGGGAGGAGAAGAATATTGAGTAAAAAAAGAGAAGGGTAGAGAGAAAGAGGGAATGAGATAAAGAAGCATAGACAGAACCTTGTCAGTTAAGTAGTGCTTTTATTTTTTTGAACAAGGATACAAACTGCATTATGACACAGTAACAACAACCTGACAACAGCTTTCACAGCATGACAGCTGTGTGTCTATGGCTATTTGTGTGTTTTGCAATCAAACCTGTGTTTGTGTGTGTGTTGCTTTGTGTTCTTATCTTACAGAGCAGACAATATTAACATCAGCATTGTTTTAAGTTTTTTGGAAGTAGTCTGCAGGAGTGCATTTGTTTGTGTGCGGTCTGTGTCTGTGTCTATGTATTATGGAGTGTTTTGCTTGTAATATACTTTGAGGGAGAAGATGACACAAGGAATGATAAATAATGAAATATAGTCGATGTAAAAGAACTGCAGAAATCTGATTACTATAATTAGAAGGACTAATCCAGAAATCCTTAAACTGTCATCATGTGCTCTATTATTTCTCTGAAATCTTATTAAGATGGTATACATCACTGTACCCAGACAAAGAGGTGGGTATACTAAAATTAGGATGTAGAAGACTATAATCAGATTAGACTCACAAATCTTGCCAATATGGATGCCAAGAAAGATTGGTATTCAATTCAGTTTATTTACATAGCATCAAAACACAACAGAATCATCTCATGGCATTTCTTATATAAAGGTCAAGACCTTACGAAGTTATATAAACAGATACACAACATTCCCCCTTGAGGAAGCACAGTAGACAAATACAACTCCCTTTCACAGAAGAGCCCTCAAGCAAACTAGGCTTAGGGTGGGTGACCATCTGCCTCAACCGGTTAGGGTGAGTAGGAAGCAGAGAGACAAAAGAAGAGCAAACAGAAAAGAAAATGATCATGGAGGACAGCCAGTAACTACCTGGCGAGGCCAGCCAATAGGACCTGGCCCATATAACCTGTTCCCATGATGAAGACTTAGAAAAAGGATAAATTGCACAAGAAAGAGAAGGAAAGGGTGAGGCACACAGCCTGTATGCTGATGTAATTGAGAGAAAAACAGAAGGTTAGAGGAATGCAGTGATTTTCAGAGAAAATCTAACAATCCCATTGGCAGGACTACACTGTAAATACTGGGTTTATTAAATTAATTGAGACTGAAACCAACCCACTGACCAAGGATTGGCAACAGGTACAATCCCCTCCACTAACTGAAAGTTAGGGCATTTAAATGATTTTTAAGTTTAGATTTAAAGACATCCACAGAGTCAAATTGTTGAAGTCAGCAGGTAGGTTAATCCAGAGGAAAGGGGTGCAGTAGGAAAAGGCCCTGCAGCCAGATTACTTCTTTTTAACTCTGGGGACAGACAATTTTCAGAGCATTTTGAGAGAGCAGAGTACATGGACACACAAATGTATGTCTCTGGACTGTGGGAGGCAGATGGATGTAGGAAACCCACACAGGCATGGGGAGAAGATGCAAACTCCACCACCATGCTGCCCTATGATCTAGACCTATGATCAAGAGTTGTTTATTTGCATGTAGCTGGAAAGAGTTACAGAGTAATCTCAGAGTTTAGATGTTAATCAGCCCACAGTTAGACAATGTCTATAAATGGAGAAGATATTGTACTGTTGCTACTCTCTATAGAAGTGGGTGCCCAGCCAAGATCACTCCAAAAGCACAATGCAGAATGCACAGTAGAAGAGAAAAAGAACTGTAGAGCAACATTTAAAGACTTGCAGGATTCATTGAAGCTCATTAACATCTGTCTTGAAGAGTCAACCATATACAAAACATGGCATGATAGCAGGCTTGATATCCATGGCAGGACACTATGGAGTGCTCTCCAAAAAAGCATTACTGCATGCCTTAAGTTTGCCAAAGACCACTTTGACACAACTTATAAAATGTGTTGTGGACAGAGGAAATTATGGTAGAATTGTCTGGTAAAAACACTCAGCACAACGTATGGCGTAAAAAGAAAGGAGCACACGAACATGAAAACATCATCCCAACAGTGAAGTACGGTGGAAGGAGCTTCATGATTTGGGGCAGATTTGCTGTCTTAGGACCTGGATAGCATGGATGGCATGAATGCCAGGGTGGCTGTCTGCAAGCTGAAGCTCAGAAGAGGCTGGGTGATGGACCAAGACAATGAACACTGAGCTAAACATACTACAGAATTACTTCACATACACAAAATCTACCTTTTAAAGTGACCCAGTCAGAAACCAGACCTAAATCCAATGGAGATGCTGCGAAATCACATAAAGAGAGTCATTCATACCAGATGTCATAAGAATATGACTCAGCTGAAGCAGTTCCATAAGGAAGAATGATGCAAAATTACTCCTTGATGTTGTGACCACCCGTAACTGAGTACAGACTCATGCCACTGAAAGTAAAGAGATTCAGATTTTAAAGTCCACCATTTATGTTCCAGCCTCCTCTGGAGGTCTGTCTAAGAGCACAGGGTTCTCCAGTAAACCAGGGCATAGACCTCATGGATCAGATTAATCTGTGTTCAAGTCATTGGTACAATTTTCAACAGGGCCTCTTGTTACAGTCAGTGGAGCTAGAACTGGTGGCAGTTGCTCACTGAGAGAAATTAAAGTTGATGGACCAATATGTCAGGTAATAAAGACATTTTACATTTTTTCTCCGAAGACAAGTTAGTAGTGCTTCAAATCTGATAAGAAAGTGATGTGACATAACTGATGTGATAAAGGAGAAAGTCAGATCAGGAATCATTATATCTCAGGATAGAATCAATTCAAAAGTGCATTGCAATGAGTTAGTTCAGTATCCATATGGATGAAAACACTGTCAGGAATGATTTACTCAGAGGATCTGAGACCTTGATCAAATGAATATTAAAATCTCCCATAATTAAAATATCATCAGTCAGTGATCAGATCTGAGATAAAGTCTGAGAATTCCTCTTAACATTGCAAGTAAGAGCCATGTGGTCTGTACAATACCACAATGTGAAAAGGTCTAAGTCTGCTGACCTGGACAGGGCAGTTTATCATCAAGAGAGATGGTTTTAGTATCACAGCTTATTCACCCCACCTTCAATAAACCTAGCAGGTTCTCTAATCACCTGCTACCTGCTGAGTGCTAAATGCCTAATGTCAAATCTGATTTAAGCACATGTCTATGTTCCTGGATAAAATAGCGACTCCAGCAAGATGGCCAGAAATCAAATCCTTGCTACTACAATGACCAGCTAGCCAGTGTTTCAGTGAAATAGGTCTGCTGTACATCTAATCAATAATAAAACACCTCTTTCTAGCAGTTTCAAGCGCCTTGGCTAAGCTGAATTTTGTTTTTTTCAAACTGCTTCTTCCTCAAATTATTGGTATTGGCATGTCAAACAATGTTCCAAAACGTAGAGGTGGTGTGTGACCAGGTCCCCGTTTGAACCTAGGTCAGGGGTAGGCGAGCCCAGTCCTAGAGAGCCGCAGCCCTGCTTGTTTTACAATCATCCTTGCAATTAGGTGAGGTGATGCCAGCACCTTTAAATTGTGATCAAAGTTGAAAGTTTTGGCCCCCAGATTGACAATAACCAATGGCTGGCGATGCTAAACTAACATTGGAGATGATAGAGCATCCCTATTTTTAAGGTAGTAGGAATATGGGACTCTCTATACTGTGTAGTTTAAATTGGAAATTTAAATGAGTTGAAACAGCCACCTGCAATGTCCATAATTAACTTTATTTTGACTTGTCACAGTACGAAAAGCAAAAGTGAAAAAAAGTTTTCTTAACAATGAGTCCAAGGTCCTTCAGTTACAGTTTTATTTAACTGATAGCTTTGTGAAAAGCAACAATAGAACAGGCACACACACAGTATATACAATACATGTGCTATACGAAAAGAAAATAGAAATTTGCAGTACACACATAGCTTCATTGAACCCATTTAACCCATCCCCTTGGGGGGAGCGGTGGGCAGCCACAGGGGGCGATCTGGTATGGGGGATGGGCTGGGAGTTGATCCTGCCACCTTCTGCATCCCGGTCTGATGCGTAACCCACTGAGCTAACAGGCCGCCATATGATGTTGTTGTTCGTGGGTGAAGCTAGTTTTACAACCAGTACAAAAGAGGCAATTCCTTTTATAGGGACTGTAATACAAAAATGTAGTGTGTGTGACACCTGCTGTTGTGTCTCTTCTCACTTTATTATTTAACTAATTCCAACCACCACTCCATTATATTATGACATGTAACTTGTCTTTGTATGGACATTTTTTTCTTGTTATGTTTATCCAAATAGAGGTTAGAGGTCCAATTAATTTCTAAAACAGCGGCTTTTAAGATGGATAGGTGTTTGCTGACATGTGTTTTTGAAGGAAAACACGAAAATCCACTTCAGATTCAGCTCTGCAGAACAGTTACCCGTTATGTTGCATATACATACTTGTATCTCGTCCAATTGATGTAAATGCCCCTGTGCACTGAACAATTGTTATAATAATGAGGAGCTGTACAAGTGCCTACTTCATTCCAAATTTCAAGGTTGCAGTTTTATATTGTAGCTGTTTCTTCTTAGCAAATCTCAAGGTTAGGAAGCATTTTTACAGTGAGTCACCAGTGACATAATATGCTCTATCTACTCATAACACACACATAAATTCATGCACACTCACACAGTGGCTGCACTAACTGTAGAAAATATATTCACACTACTGAATCCCCTACCTTTACTAATGCAGCATGTGTGAGGGAGCTTTACTCTCTTTCACCCTAAGGTGGAGACGACACAGTTGTCTATCCCTGTGCTTCTCGTATGCACACACACACACGCATGCACAAATATGGGTAGCCCCCCCCCCTCAAACTCAAAATGAAGTGGGTGTAGTGCAGAGAACGACCCTGTAATGTCAGGTTTCTTTGCTGAGAAGATGAAAGAAGGAAGATCAAACAAGTGGTGATACGTGATACAGGAAATGTCAGCCCTCCACAGACACAGACACACACACACGCAAACATGCGGTAAATATAAACAGAGACGGACATCTGAATATCTGTAGGAAAAGATTGATGATGGAACATATGTGGGTCCACTTGTTAGTAAATGTCAGCATGTTTATCTGTATGGTCATGTTTGTGTGTGTTTGAGCATGTGAATGCTACACAAAGTAAAATCCATGTTGTCTTTGGAATAATTAATCACCTGCAGCTCAGGGCTCAGTCTTATTTTTTATGTGCGTACTATATATCTACACCAGTGTGCACTGGGACCTAAAACAAGGTCACAATCATATCAAAATGCTTTACTTAATTACAGTCACACCATCATACCATAACGAAGATGAACTACTGCAGCCTTCAGAAAAATGGGTGGTAAATGTGAGACTACGTGTTACATAACAATGCAAACTATATATGCAAACCTCTTTACCAGATATTTTTAGAACTGAGTATGTATGATCCTATTGTATGTTGAGCCACTCTGCCTTTGAAATGATAGAACAGTAGCTACTCATTGTAGCTGACACATACATGAAGTAATTTGTTTCAATCACCAAAGAAAGTATCCAAATCTCACCTGAAACCAAGTACACCCTGCTTTACTTCAGGTGGACGTAGGTTGGTTGCTGGTGGCAGTTTGGCATGCTTTTAGGCACACAGATTAACAGGGCCACCTCAGGAATAAGAAAGTACATGTCCATCACCCTCTGAAAAAACTCAGCAACCAGTCAACACGAGAATGACATCCATGTAACTGTGACAGTTTGGTATACACCACAGGTCTGAAGTGAACTTTTACATTATGTGGCATTTTTCACAGCTGCTCAAGACACAGGGAATGAGTAATTAGAAATATCAGAGAAGCATTAGGCGATGGAATGGATCTGACTGATAAATTGAAATGACCTCAGAAGGTGGTTTTAAAAGCATCTCTCTCCATATTATGAACAAGTAACGATGATAAACTGACAAAACTACCCATGAATGATCTAAAGAAGCTTTTTTTTGTTTAAAAATACCTGTTGGATAGATAGTTTAGCACAACTATTATAAAACTAAGCATGAATTATTATTTTTCACTCCATAGTTCAAAATTTTAGGCTGGAGTGAGGCTTATGCTGAGTTGCACAAAGCCCTGCAAAACTAATACAGATTGCATTCAAATTTCTCATCTGGCCAGCAGAGCCACATGTAGTACATGGATGTGTATTAAATTACACCTGTATTTTATGTGGACCCTTTAAATCACAGGTATAAACAGGGTCTGAGGATCTGTTGTTGCATATTTAGCTTTTTTCAACAACCTATCGAACATCATACAAATGTTTGTTAAATACAACACAAGCTCCTTTTTCATAAACGTGGAGCATCTGTCTTGTTTAGTGAATATAACCCGCTCCTCCTGTTGCTGAATCTTACCCAAAGGCTTTGTGAAGTGAATGTCACCCACCTACTTTATTTCATGAGTGAATCATATTTGCTTTCTTGAATGTAACCTCGCTTCCTTATTTAATCTACATCCCTGTCTGGGATGTAGATGTATCCATCGCCATGCAACCTCCACTGGGTAATCATAGGATCACAAAAGGGAATCCATGAAAATGGCCTCAGTTGGAAGTGGGGCAAGAGGGGTGTCAGGGTGCTAGATCTGAGCCCCCATAATCCACTTTAATACTCTGTACTTCAACATACGGTGAGGTTAACTACTAGGGTAACACATGCAGACACACATCACTCAACAAAATCCAGGCATTTTCTCAAGGTCACAGACTTACACAGACACTCACTGCTCAGTATACAATATGTATATTTTCTATTCAGTGTGTGTGCATATGGGTTGATGTGTGTGTACAAATTGGATTGGCCTGGCAGGGTCAAGCAAACCCATTCAGCATATTCAATTTGCTTTCCCTGCTCACAGAGGAAGACACTGAGAGAGGATGATGGCAGCTGATGAGCAAGACAGTCCACAAAATCCTTTGTCTTCAAAACGTCTTGTGCTGATAACAATTAAAGAGCCAGTTCAGCCATATTACCGTGAAAAATACTAGACAGAGATTTTTTTTAGTTCTACCTGCACCCCAATATAATTATAGGATGAAATTTATGCAGAATTTGTGTGAGTCACTGCATTAAAAGAAGACACTGAAAAAAGTCAGCAAAAAAAAATCACAGTTACACAATACTAAACATTTTCTAGAACAGCCTCTAAGTAGTCCCTATTAAAGCTGTTGACAGTGTAGTCCAACCATCTCAACCACCCCAGAGTTAAGACATCTGGGTAAATACAGCCTAAACTTCATGGCTACATATCATTAGAAGTAAATTATTTGGAGTAGACAGACCTGTTTAAGTATACTATGCTACTAAGGACTGCGTTTTTTCAAAAAAAGAAAACTCTTAAAGATACAAATTGTCTAAGAGCTGAGAGTATGACATTACAAATGTGAAACTCAGAGGTGCACTTTTCCAGCTTGATGCTGATCCATGTCATTTGAAAGTAGAGTCAGCAAAGTATGACAAATGAGCATTCGATGACAGCAGAGTCACAGTGGTTTGAAAAGGTCACCACGTCTCTTCTACCTCAAGTACAGAGCCGTTCTGCTCATCTCCTCCTTATGAATTCTTTATCATCATGTCATTTGAATACCAAAACCCCCACTGTCTTCTATAATGTCAGCAGCAGACGTACAGACTTTCTGTGTCACTCACTGTGAATTAACAAGACCAGCTCCTTGCGTAACCATGCAAAACGCCCTGTGTGGTTGACTCATTTAGTGAAATCATCAGCAGGTTGCATTGACCTTTGATTCTGTATCTGGATAGAACATCAGTGTTACACTTGCTTGAGTCAGAGTAGAGCAACAGGAAAGCCATGTGTGCTAAAAACATACATACAGCGTGTGTGCAGAATAAAATGCAGCGTGCTGAACCCCAGTCTTTCTCTATGTGTGTGCATGTGTGTAAGGTAAAGGATGCTGGTGTTTCTTCAATCTAATCACTCCACCGGTTACAGCTGAGCTCACCACAGTAACAACACACACACAAACACACCATTCCTTTATTACAAGAGTATAAAGTGTCAGCTGCATCTGCTCTACATGACTAATGAGTTGAAGTGTTGAGCACGGTGTAGTCATTTTGTGTGTGCGTTTGAGTGTGCATTTCTCATCGCCATGTGTGTACTGCAGATTTCTATTTTCTTTTTGTACAGCACATGTATTGTATATACTGTGTGTGTGCCTGTTCTATTGTTGCTTTTCACAAAGCTATCAGTCAAATAAAACTGTAACTGAAGGACCTTGGGCTCATTGTTAAGAAAACTTTTTCTCACTTTTGCTTTTCCTACTGTGACAAGTCAAAATGTCAATTGTAGATACAGTATGTACACATTATTTCATTGTTCGTCTTTGACAGTGTATGATGTGGATTTTGTCATACTGACTCATCACGTTAGACCTTCCATACATGCATTATGAGAATATGGGCCCCTGGGCATGACTAGAATTGATGGACCCTCTTTATGGTTAGTCTCTTTGTGGTCATTATGTGTCTCTTCATTATTGTTTTCCATCAGTTTATGGTTACCTTTTCTCGTGTCTCTTTGCAGTTGTTTTTAATCTCTTTGTGGTTTTTTCATTTTTTGTGGTCACTTTTTATCTTTGTGGCTGTTCTAAATTTCTTGGTTGTTGTTTGTGGCTGTTTTTGGTTGTTCTGCATGAAAATTATACGCTGATGGTGATTAAGGTTTGACCTATAAAAAATGTGGATACAACGCAAAATTGTATTTTATGTACTTTGAATTACTTTATATCATATTGTATTTTGCAGTGTATTTTATAAAACAATAAAACACAGGATACTGTAGGTACAGCAGAGACAATGTTGGAGAACCTCAATATAATATTGTGCCACTAATACCCTGCAGTGAATCCAGTGGTTATGAAAGTTCTTGTCTGCATTGTTCTGTTCTTGTTAGACTAAATTCACATCATTACATTTCTTTTTTATAATGCCCCTGTAGAGCTGTATCCAATTAACTGTCACTTTTGATTAGGTATTACAATCTATACACTTTTGCTATTTTTGTGCCTATTTATTAGCTTTGATTTTTATTTATGCCTTTGGAGGAGCCCCATGTTGACAAATTCTCTTATGACGGAGGTCGGAGTTAAAATAAGGACATAGCTGTAGTGTCATTACATCACAGTTGGCACCCACTCCTAACAGCCATCCATCATTTGGCATTGAGAGGGGGAGAGGAAAAAAAGAAGAAAATGATGGAGAGAGGAGGGAGGGGGAGTTTATAGCTCTGTTTTATTAATTCTTGAGGCTGGTGGCTAAAAGGATTGCGGTGGTTGAAAAAAAGAAACAACTAAGAAGTAGCTGTGTGATGAAGTAGATTTATTCAAATGTAAATAGGTGAGCTTGGCTCAGTGGTAAGTACTTCTGGTAAGGAGGAAAAAGAGAGGAGGGGGGAAGGAAAGGAGAGAGGAAGCGAGTCATTGGAGGAGGACAGTGGGGTAGATGAAGAGAAGATGTAAAAGAAGAGGAGACAGTATAGAGAGATGTGGCGGTGACAAAGGGAGATGGAAGGAACAGAAGGGCTGACACTGAGAGAATGAAGAAATCGATGATGGAAAGAAGAGATGGGGACAGTGGGAGCAAATGTGAGAGAGGAGTGAGGGAAATGGCAGGGGGAAGGGGAAAGCTGGGGGGCAGTGGCATTGTAAAATGAGCAGACAAAGCACAGGTGAGGAGAGAGTGAAGGTGAGAAGGGGAAGGATGGAGGAATCAAAGAAAACAGAAAGCACTATTCATTATGTCAGCACAGTGAGACACATTCACACACATTCTCTTTCAGTCTCATTCGTTAATACTAAAAACATCAAAACTATGAAATTCAGCTAGATTAGATTCTTCAAAGTATGCTGTTTGCCTTCAGGGTAGCTTTGCACACTATTGGAATATCTTATCCAGCTCCATAAGGTAGTCACCTGGAATAGTCTCCAATTATTTGAGATCAGTTGTGTTGATTTACAACCACTTGCAGTTGGTACAAAGCAAGTACCCCTATTCGAAAACTGTAGTAATTTATGTTATGGAAAGAACTGCCTAACTGTGTGTAGAGAAATGACAATACATCATTACTTTAAGATACGCCATCTGACTTGTGCTCAGTGAGGGCATCATTTGGTTTTCAATAGGGCAATGACTCAAAACACCTCTAGGCTATGCAATGGCAATTTGACCAAGGAGGAGAGTGAGTCAACAAATGTTGAGCATTTGTGGGTACTCCTTCAAGACTGTAGGAGAAGCATTCCGGGACTATGTACCCAACCCTATACATCTAAACAGCAGTCACAAATACATTTTAGTGGGGAACGTAATTCCAACCAGATTACATTTACTGTTAACATATTGATCATACGTACACAATTAAAGTAAATGACGAGTAAGTCTCAAATATGTTGATGCAAAACATATGAATAAAATGTGCACAGACAATGTATTTTTGTCCACCAAAATACCCGATCTACAACATCCTGTTTTCTCTTCTGTAAAAATATCCAATATTGCAGTTCAACATCCAAGTTTTTTTTTCCCAGCATTATTAAAGTGTTTTATGGTTGAGTTAAGATCAGGGAAAGACTGCAGGCTGGGTCAATAGACAAAAAATGGAATGGTCCCTTCACACACACAACATCTGCATTAAAGTTTAAACCAAAACAGTCTTTCTCTAACCTCAGAACTTTTCTTGCTCCCTAAAACCCGACCTTATGCTGAACTTTGGTCTTGAACTCAGGTCTGCGGCTTATCAGTGCTGCACGGTTCATGCTCACCATCCACCCCAACTGCTATCCTTCGTGATTTGCTTTATGTTAATAAATGTAGTGCGTGATTCATTCGAAAGATTTCTACACAACATGAACATCAACAACATTTACGTTCACTGCAGAAATGTAATTAAGGTTGATGCACCCAAGTAAAATGTGATTACTTTTACAGTTTGAAATATATTTTACTTTGTTTACACTTTTTTGCATACTATATAATTCCATGCGTTATTTCAAAGTTTGATGACTTCAGCATTAACAACAGAAACAACTAATAAACAATGAGACGATGTGCCCAAACCCAAAAAAGTGTACTGTAACAGGGAATGAACAAGACAGACAAATACATACAATACAGTCAAAACACGAAGCTCACGAAGCATCGGTTTACCTTTAACAGTGTGAAAACAGGCCTCATGCCCTCAGACACTAAATCCCAGGGTAGAAGAAAAAGGGGATTATCATGATCATCATTAATAAGCAAAATACCAGCAACCCTAAGCCTTCCACTATCTAATAAATCCTCCATGATCCACACAGGAGCATAATTAATACAGACAGCAGGGGGTACAAGGTTGGCGTCGACTGAGCATGAGTTAATAAGGAGGGAGTGAAGGAGGTGTAAAACCCTCCTAACTCCAGATTGTGTCTTTTCAAATCTGGAAGAATGAAAGTTTACAAGGCGTAGCCCTGTGGAGTTCAGTAACTGCAGGTTTGTGGGTGAATTGGAACTGAACTTTCTGGAATCATTCTGAAAGCTTAGTTTTAGTTGACAGGAGAAATTCATCTTGAGGTCCACGGGAATAGCAACTTGTCTCTGGCACAGCAGACTGGGATGAACCAGAGCATGGAACAGGGCCATCTCAAAATGTTAATTGCACAAAACCAAAGTGGTGAAAAAACAGTACAGCTTGCAAATTATTCCTCTTGGCAAGACTGATGGAAAAACAATTGTATTTTGTACATGTGAGTGCATATGCTTGGAAGAAGGGAAGTATGCCCAAGTGTATAAGAATTTTAAAAAAGTCATTTGTGTAAACTGGCATTGCATTTTTTAGCCTTTTAGTTAGAAATAGAATTAATATTTGCTAACCATTTTCTGAACATTTTCAATAGATTTTTAATATTTTAACATAAAGACGTTTGAATAATTATATTTCAGTATTGAGTAATAAACATGTAAAAATTGATTTTTTTGACACACTTCTTTAGTATTTATTTTTATACAATGGCTAACATCCAGCATTTTCAAGATGTCTGTGAAAAAGTTTTAGACTCAGCTCATCAAAAGAAAACTATTAACTATTATAACTGTGGAATTTTTGTCATTTAAAAACGCAGCTTTATGTGTTTTTGCCGGTCCATGAAATATTTGTCAAATAGAGGGTTCCCTCTATTTTCATGGCATACACTGGTATAGTGTAAACTTAGGAGATATAAAGACATAATAAGCTCTGCACATTAAAACATGAAGCCCTTGAGTAGAAGCACCATGCTCTACACTCCCTGGAGAGAGATTAAAAAGGACTAAAATAAATCTGATAAAAATCCTCCCAGAAGAGTTGACCTTGACACATTCTTTAATGAAAACAGATACTCTCTTTGGATGAAATCTCTACTTCAGTTGGTAGACCAACATTATTTGAGAGTAAGGTAAAAGATACATCTGAGCACAAAGTTCAAGGTGAACATTTTATCGAGGCTAAATGGAAATAAAGATGAAACACCATCAGGTGCTCTCCGTGACATTATGGGTAGATAATAGGGGTCACTTTTGTCTGCTGAAAACTTACGCTTTGTTCCACACTTTTACAGAAAAAGGTTTATTTGAAAACATTTAACAAAATTAATATCCCACATTTTACTTCAACCGTTAACGTATTTCATTTAGTCCATGACCTATTGTACATTACACTGAGTGCATCCGCACAATATCTCAGTGTGTCCCTAGTTTTATAAAACTAGCAGCAGGTAGTATAAAGGCTGAGCTCTCCCTCGGTTTATCTTTATACATGAGTGGAAGCTTCCACATTTGTAGTTGTTCGTAAGGGCTGCAGGCATTACTAGAGTTGAAATCCACTGCCCTACTAAAGAACTACCAAGTGCATATATCACTTTTTTTCTTCTGATCAAAACATTACAAATGGTGCAGAAATAGCAAGAACAAAACAACACTTTGACTGACAAAGCATAACTTTGCCTCCTCATGTAACTTTTATTATGTTAGTTATTTATATAAATGATGCCTCACTCTATATTCTATCTGCAAAAAGTAACCCTGTAAAGCAAGTAATATATGAAATTCAGAGCTTGTGTGCCCTGACAGTATTCCTGTTCAATTGAGAGCTTCTCATACAAAAAAGGAAATCAAAGCAAGCTAAGAGAGAAGTATTTCTTTTCCACTTATCTATTAGAGGTTATTATCGCAAGGAAAGAGGGAAGGTTATGGAGAACTTGTAAAACTAAAAATTGGTTATGATCTACTGTGGTGGTCTTGTCAGATGTCCCCAAACATGCATATATCTTGTAACTATTAGAAATGAACCAACCGGCAGCTGGAGTCAATTCTCTTCTCTCCCAAGAAGTCGCTCTGGGGTCACACAGAGCTATTTGCTTCTTTATCGCTGGTGGGAGTAGTCTTAATGTTTCATCAACAATACCCCAGACAATTTCTAATATATCTGTGCCCACCTGTGCGCACACACACACACATACACACGCACACACACACAGTCACCTCTATCAGCCCACCAGGCTCGCTGAGAGCCTTGATTAAAATTTTCTCCATGTTCTGCTTCAGCTGTTGGCACGTTGAATGATGTGTGTCCACACACAGATGGAGGTCTCTCAAAGAGACACACATAGACACACACCTGTCACAAATCTTCAGGTGTGTCAAACTCCTCATCTGCATGAGAAAATGGGAAAACACCTCCGGTAAAAATGCCATCCTGCTTGTCCACTGAGCTGTAGAGAGAGGCTATGGAAATCAGCTATTTTCTTCACAGGCCACTGAACGGATAAAAGAAAGATGACTTTTGTCTTCTGCATGTAAGGATGAGGTCAGGAAGGCATTGCTACTAGACTAGAATGGCATGACAATACAAATCCCACTATCTTGTGTTTATAGAGAAGTTACTTTGAATAAAAACATCACTTAAATGTATTTACACTATTTACGTCCGTGCTGTGGAAAATATATGACATTGATTAAACGAGACATTTTGTTGTTACTACGGAGTCAAACCTCAGCATGTCACTGATAAAAATTACCTTCCTGCAGTAAATATTTCTGGGTGAATACCATTACTCAACACACCAGACAGTTCCCCCAAGGGCTTTCTATATTATATACTGTATAAGATACAGCAACTTCTAAGCTATTTAGATCCTTGAACTGATTCAATTCAACATCAATGCCATGGCAAACCAAATTAACTGCTCAAAAATGCCCAATTTGACCATGGCCACGCAAGAGAGAATGGACTGAAATACATTGGCAGGGAGGGAAACTGCTGAATATGAGTTCATTTAATGAACGTTTAACAAGTTAAATGAAATAACTATTTGATAACCACCAATCTCACTTCTACAATTAATTATCAGTGCCCATCATTTGAGCCTTCGGTGGGAAAACCAGAGGAGCCACTGCAGAAGTGGAACCAGCAGATCAGACACCCAGAGCTGGATTTTAATAGAATTTATTGACAATGAAGAGAAAAAATGGATGATTGGCTGAGAGCGAGGACTGCAAGGTTATGGATGAGCTTCTTTCTCACTTTCTGTGTGTGTTTCTGTCTCTCTATCTGTCTCTGTCTGCCACCGGGAATGTTCCAGGGAATGTTTCATTTAAAATTAATGGCACCCGCTTGAGTGCCCATGTTGCGTTTACGTTGTGTTACATTAGGTGGAATTCATTTATTTTCTGAACCTGTGCAATTTCATCTCACTTCAGCCTGGACAGGTCAGAATTAAATTCTAACATAAATACTGGAGATGCGATTAACACTTTGAAGTGAAACTGTAACATTCACGGCTGCTAGAAGAAGTGCAATTACTCAGATAATACTCATATTTGCTGTAGATTAAATAATGCTGTAGATTCTATATCTTATCATATGGCAATGCAACTCATAACATGCAGGAAAAGAGACTGCAGTCATTAGATAATGTTTCTATTAATGGATTTCCTGTACTATGCCTTTCTCTGCCTTTGTCTGTTGTTACTAAGGGCGAGAGTCAAACTACCCGCATCCCTCTGTCCCTTCACTTTGGTTTTTTCTCTGGGTTTATTACTATTCAAATCACACCTAGTAGCTTCTGCATGCCTCTGATCTTTTTGCAGCCGGTCCTTTCTACAGTACTTATTTTTCCCTCCTTCTTATCTGTACTACTTTTTCACTCCTTTTGTTCTTCTAAGTCACGGCTTCAACACCATCACCAACCCTTCATCAGTGTTTGACCTTTTCAGTCTCAATTTCTTGGAGCGATCATGCAGGTGGAAAAATATGCTTTTTTTTAAACTTCAATTTAAAATAGATAGATTTTGTTGAGCAGGCCATAATGTTTATAAACCAGTGCTTGGTCATCACATACTCACTGTTCTGTTAGCTTAACAAAATAACCTCCACAGAGGAAAGAAATATGAGCACACTCAATTATTAAAGAAACCAATAAAATAGATCAGTGGTTATCTACAGTGAGGATGGTGCTGTATGCTGTACTGACTAGACTCCTGGGACTAAGCAACATCACACAACTTTTTGTCAAATGATTAACTATGTTTCAATGTTTCTCTTACTTTCTGGCTGTTCTATCCTTCCATCCTTTCAATCCACAACTCTATCATTTCTTCCTCTTTCCGTTAGTGATGATTTTTAGCAGCACTTTCTTTACTTTTCTCTCCCTTGCATACACTACCTGTCTCATTCCATCCTGTTTCTCTCTTTTCTTATTTGTCTTTATATTGTACTAACACAAGATAGCAGCTGATAAAATATTTCTACACTATTTTCATCTCTTTGTCTTTCCCTCTACTCCTTTGTCTGTTATATGGAGGTGTTGGTCAAGACTCTTTGCTCACTAGATTTATTTTTTGCTGGAGAAATCAAACCACATATTCTTTCTGACTTTTAAATATCTTCTTTGATCTCATGTCATGATAGCAGCCCACATATTGTCTTGTAAACCATTATGCTTGATTTTCCGGTATTAATACACAGTTAAAACAAAATACACAAATATGCTATAAGGAAGATATAAGAAGCAAAATAGCAAAGATCTCTACCAGTTAGAATGACATGTGGGGTGGCATGATAGATCAGTGGTTAGAGCAGTCATCTTCCAACCCAAGGGTCACCAGTTCAATTCTCAATCCCGCCCGAAGCTACATGTCCAAGGTGTCCTTGGACAAGTCACTGAAATCCTGTCGTAGCGCTGACACAGGTCTAGCAATTTCCCCAAGTGGATCACTAAATTATTATTATGTTATCTTAATGAAACAACAAAACATCATGCAATAGTAAGATCACAAGTTCTCGAAAAGCAGAGCTACTGTTTCATTACAGTTTTCACTCCACATTTTGTTACCCTCCAATGAACATTTAAGACACACACACCCATCTGTATCCTGGTTTAACATTAAAAGGATTGAGATTACCTTAAAACAAGCTGCACTTCATTCACTTCATACTCATGATGCGCGCGCACACACACACACACACAAACACACACACACACACAGTATGAGTCATGGATTACAGCTTTACTGAGGCATATAGGAACACATCTCTATCCTCCCACCCAGCAAGCTGACATACTGTTACACATCACAAGAGCCCATGTCAAAACCACAGAAAGGCCTCGAGCTGCCTCATAGCGCGTGTATGTGTGTTGCTGGTAGCACAACAGCTACGTATTTGTGCACATTTCAGTTTTCAACTTGTGCTTTTTGTGTGTAAGACAGTAATTTCACTTAAACAGGGGATCCTCCCACCAAATATAAATACATTTCATCTGAATTGGTTTCACCAAAAAACACCAAATGTTATTTTAGTTCCTACCCCACTGAGAAAAATGCCAGTAAAAAATAGCTGATCTCATGGCACGTTTCTCTACTTATATACTTTCACTAAGCAAAACACAGCAAACAGCTCCTGGGTGCTGTTCTTGACCTTTGACCTCCTGACAGAGTCATGCAAGAGAAAACATAAATTGCTTAACTTTACTGTGCATAATGAATTATGTTAATTAATAATAAAACTTTCATAATCCCCAATTATATACAAATAAAGTGTTTGCACATGTCACTCTATCTGTGCACAGGTGTTGCCATTTTATAGATTCAGATTCTTACTGCATAGCACACAGCAGTAAATCTGGGCAGCATCTGAGAATTTTTATTTAACTTTTAATGGTGTCTCTTTAAACTTTTGAAGGGTATGTGTGGAACAGTGATCAACAATCAGAAGACTGAACCACATGACATACAATTTTCAAAATGTGACTCTGTGACTCCCATGAAGGAAATGATCACAAAAAGATGAAGGTTATTTGACAATAGCTGCACATTCCTGCTGTTGTATTTTCTGCTTCTATTTGTGGTGATAGTATGCAGTAGCTCTCATCCAGAGGAAATGATTTCAGAGTTATGCTAACAGTTACAACCAAGGTGCATAGCATGAAATATCTTAAAAGTAAATGCAGGCTCAAGACAGCTATGGCAACATTTTCAAGATCAGATCTCCTAACCTAAGTGACAGCAAAAACACTGAATTTCAGATCATAAAAGACTGCACGTCCAAAAGGAGGAGCCTGCGAAGTGACCAAAAAGCTAACAAAGAAATGCCTATTCGCACAGCAATTACTGAGTCCAGTTGTATTTTATGCGTTATATAAATATTCCCAAATGTTTAGTTCAAAGTGTTTCTTATCTTCAGAGAGTCCTAATCAGTGTGGTGCTATATTCAGACCAGAATGATAGTTAATGGATACTCATTTAGGCTAGCCTAAAAGAGCCACTTGTTTCAAATACTCTAGTGCTTAAAACAGATTTGGCAACATTCCTAAATGATGCTAGAACTCAAACATGGCTCATTGCATGTTTGCCAACAAGTTGTGTCTGCAGATGAAGTCTAATAGTTCACAGAGCTTCCAGTCCACCCTGCTGCCAGTCCATATACCCCACAGCTTCCACGTTGTCAGTGATTAGTGCTGGACATGTTTGTTGCCAGCTATAATAGCTGGTTACTATGGAGTCCAGCAGAGAGAGACATCTGGCGCTGGGTCACCAGGGCAACATAGCAATATGGGTCAGGATTGCTGGGGCGATGGCCTTGATCGCAGACCTCAAAATGAAGTGTGTTTGGCCCAGGTTGTGGTGTTTAGAATCGGAAAGTGGTGATGACGACATAAGCACAGATACCACCCTCTTCTTTCACCACCTGTTCGCCCATAGATACCAAGTACCAGAACATAAGGTGACTGACAGAGGTCCAGCATGTGGAGAATGCTCATTAGTATGCTCATCAAAACATCACTTGAGCTGAGAGAAGATAATTAGTACTCAGACCTTTAAATGGGTGGATAGTTTCCTTTGGGTGTATTTTTGGAAGAAAGAAGGAAGAAAGAAGTGAAGTGCTGGACAAACACTGAGCACTGGAAGAGACAGAAAATGATAATGACAAATTTGCAACACTGCTGCAGCGTAGAACTGAACATTTACTACCCACAAATAGTCTATCCTCCATTTACACCTTACCACACAAACTTCAGGCACTGCATTAAGACATCTGAAGACATTGCTTCTGGGAAGCTGTAGCTCAGGCTCCTTTCCAGTAAGTCTTATTGCATTGATTTTTATGTTCAACTTAAGAGGGAAACCAGTATGAACACTTTCTGGAAGACACACCTGGAGGACAGTCAGATCACTACTCCCTACTGCAGTTTTAGCCACTGTGGACATGCTCACTATGAAATCCTTAAAAACTGCTGCTCTGACCATTGCACCGTGTCCGATTGAAGCTTCCAATTTTAAATGTTGCCAGGTTTAAATTCCCGATGGTTGACACAGATGCTCTTCCTCATGTGGTGTATTTAATTGGTGTGAAATTAGAAAGTGCTCAGGCAACATAAACCTTGGTAAACATTGAACAGATCTCCAAGTTTGTGTTACACCTAAAGCCTTAAATCCAGGAATTTAGATCTTTAATGTGAATTGATGTAAGATTTACTGTGAAGATGCTTTCTTCATTAGATCCACAATTACTGCTAAAATTGATACCTAAATCCATGTCAGCGTTACAGCTTAATAAGTTATTTCTGCTCAAAACATGTTTTTTATTGAGATATCATAGTGACAGAAAGAAAACGATCAAAGGTTGTGTGAAAACATAACCTATTCGGCAGAAAGAAGAAGTTGATATTGGTTGTTCTCAAGTGTATTGACTTACATAATCAATATAAATCCACAGAGGATAAAATGTGAACTATTTGAGTTTTGTTCGAACAGTTCAAATTTGCTTACATGAAAAATTATTAAAGTTATTAAACTGAAGGATATATTCTACTGTAGACACTTTTCCATTCTACCCCTTTTTCAAGGCAAAACTATTGTGGTGTTGTTTTGCACTGATGAAAGCAACAGCAACAAATTTAGTTCAATTTGACCCTCATCATTCTAGGTGACAAGACTGATGCTTTATTGCAATAACTGTGTGTTGCTGATTGAGAAGATTGCTTGGTAATACAGTATATATAAAAGAAATACTGATGTAGTGTGGAGCAAAGTAATAGTCCTGGGTCCCAGGTTGGACAGTTTAGAGAATTTTGCACTTTTTCATTTCACAAAGGAGAAAACTTTGTGTTTTGATGTATATGACAATGTTTTACTCTCATACCCGATTGGGAATATATTTAACAGATGATTTAAAACCCTAGCTCTAACCCCAAATAAGCAATACAAGTTTAAAGAATAAATACTTGTTCTTGGATAACCTCACTAATGACAGTAAAACATAGTGTGTTCACATAGTCCATCATTCAAAATATAAAATTGAATACAGTGAGAACTTTGGAGAAGTCCCCATTTATGTTATCTTTTCTGATTATATATTCTTGCTGTTGCTGCAGCAAGTACTTTTCCCGGAGGAAGTACCATCTGATTAGTGTCAGTCCTAATAGGGATGTTGAGTGTGCAGAAAACCTAAAGGGCCCATATGAAATGATCAATTACAGGGCCGTTATTTTCTTAAAAGTGTCCCATAATGGAATACTTTAAACTTTGTCCTGGGAACACCTATGGTACTCCTTAATAAATGAACCACTTATGATGTACTTGAATGGTCTATTCAGACACAAAAGGAGCCTCTAAGGAGGACACTCCTCTCTCAGTACGGGATAAAGCCATCTTTGGTGATTTGCATTTGACATCTGCAGGTCAAACAAGGAGAAAGGCATGAGAGGAGGGAGTACAACAAGTAGAGCAAAGTGGACCTGGACAGGAGGAGGGATGGGGATGAAAGTGAGAAGAAGGGAAGATTATACAGCTTAAGGTCTTAAGACCAGAGTCTGAGGAGGTGACGTTGTTTCAAGAGTTGCAGGGCGAAGCGAGACCGAAAGAGTCAGTGGGAGGAGGGAGTTTGAACGGGAATCCTTTATGGCATCCTGTAAGCTTACTCTCCTTACTGCTGCCTCCTGGACACAATACCATGTCCTCTGACACACACACACATACACACCTAGACATACTCCCATATAGTAACTTTTCCCTGAGGATTCAGCAGACAGATTCTCCGTATTGATTTTGATGGAGACCTGAGCAGCTGCTGAGAAAGACTCACTTAAGACCAAGTGGACCTAAGCTTTAACTCAGAGAGACATGCTCTGTTTGTGTGTGTGTCAAGAAAAGAGAAAAGGGAATAAAAGGAGAAAATAAGGCTATCACTGGCTTCTGTCATGCCTGTACGTGTTGGTACATTTCAGTGTGTTTTCTCTCCTGACCCAATGCGACAATTGTATTAAACCACAAGTGGGATCCAGCAATGTCTTTGTGTTAAGTGAAGTCAGTGCCATTTAAACAGGCAGATGTGACATTTGATACAAGGTGGGGAGAGAGGGCACTAGTAGGCAAACAGACACACACTTGCAACAGTAGTATTTGCACATTTACAAATGTGACATTTGAGCTGAGGTTGAGGAATAAATGGAAGCAGTTATAAACTACAAGTGCAATACTTCTCCACAAAGGCAAGATAAAAATAACCACCACCAAACAGGTTTACATCTATTTATGTTTTAAAAAGATACATAAATATATAGTATATATATAAACAGTTGAAGAAAGTGGGAGAATTCATTCATCGCTCTCCGTAGACGTGATGTGCTTAGACATGTGTGGTTTCTAGCTAATGGGCTGGTGAATAATGCAAATACAGAACATGTTCATTGGTTTCCACAACATACACCCAGAATTTGTGAGCTTAAGTTGAACTCATTCATGTGTAAGGCAAAGCATTTCCAGAGTGGACAACACTGAGATGGTGCAAAGATACATTAGCTTCGTTTCCTACTCGTCTCTGTGCTTAATGTTTCTTAGCCCTGTGGACATGGATAACTGTTTTAGCACATCCAAGCATGTATAATAATTTTCATCATTTAGACATGTTTTAAAAATCACAAAATAAGAAGTTTTCTTATCTAACTATAAATAATAGAATAATAATAATAATACAATAATAATCTTGAAAAAAATAAGATTTACTATTTCAACAAAGTCCACCAGTTGGGGACCACTGATCTATATCCTGTATGCACAGTCGACTCGACCCATGTTGGCGCTCTAGGCGAGATTACGACTTGACGTCCGTAATCAACCTCAAACCCACGCACATGCAAGCGCACACAGTCATTCCTAACCATAACCCCTTAATCTAAACCTAACCCTAATTTTATTTAATAATTTTACACTTAATAATAATTAGCAGAATGTGCAAAAACAAGACAACATAAAACAAATATTTTCTCAGTGCATCTGTGCAAGACAAAGTGCTTTGTAATCATATTTCTTACTGTTGATGATCACATGCTGCCACATCTAACATGATTCTCCCAAGTTTTTCTTGGTACTCCTTATGCCCATCAGCAATCTTGCATCTTATGTATATTTTGATAATTAGTTTCTTGTTCTACATTATGGGACGGTGGCGCAGTGGTTAGGGTAGTTGGCCATTGTTGACTGTCATGTCCCAGTCTTTCCCTAGTACCAGTTCAAAGCCTGGTGGGGAAGGTGGCGTCAGGAAAGACATCCGCTGTAAAAAATCCCTGCCAAACTAATATGCAGTAATGATCCACTGTGGTGACCCTGAAAAAAAAGGGAGCAGCCAAAATATCATTATATTATTTTATTTGATTCTCTACTGTTTAGTTCTGTGTTTGTGTAACACTGCTCTACGTGCCTCAAATTGCCCCTCGCGGACAAATAAAGTTTTATGAATTGAATTGAAATGTAGAGTACATTTACCTGTTACTGTCATTACTTGACGTGTTCAACATGGCAAAATTATTATCTAGCTGTGATCAGTGTTTCCAGATCTCATGATAGACATAGAAACTCTTAATAACTGTTCACCATCAGGTCTGTTCATCTGCTGTATTAAACCTACATGATGAGATCATATTTCACACTTGATAAATCTGCTGAATGTCTTTGAGGTCAGATCCAGTCTTTCACTGCTTCTCTTTCTCTCTTTTTCCCACTCTTTAATATATTTGTCCATATTTTCCCCACGTATTCCCGGACATTGTCACTCTCTCGCTCTGTCAGGTGGGGGTGTGCGTGTCTCTGCGCGGAGGGCGGCTCAAACATATGGAAGGCCCCAAGGGCCAAAATTCGCCATGTTTGGAGCGCGCAAGAAAAACGCTGTTTTATGCGCGCATTGGTCAAACAAAACGCCGTTTGTTGCACACGTTGGTCAAACAAGACGCCTTACCCTAACCCTAACGCCCTAACCCTAACAACACGGCTTTTAGTTTGACCAACACGTGCAACTAATGACGTTTTGTAGGTCTTGCGCACACATAATACAGCGTTTTTGCAGGTCTTGCGCACTCCGAACATGGTGAATACAGACGGGCGCAGTAACCAAGGAAACGGGTCTGTGGACAGATCCTGGCTGTAAAACGACCAACTACTGTGTTTCACTTTATTGTGGAGAGAATCATGAGGGTTCATACAGGAAGAAAATCCCAAATAAATAATTACACTTTAGAAAACGATCTCAAAAACCTGTGACTATATTTACAAGCAACTTTTTTTAGGGCTTGAAACTGCGCCCCCTTCAGCAAGTGGCGAACTAGGCAACCGCCAAGAGCCGGCCCTGCCTGTATGTTACGTGTGCATGTTGTCCTGCTCACTGTATTGTGTAACCTGTTAATGCTGTCTTGGCTAGGCATCCTTTGTAAAAGACTTTACTAACCTCTATGCGATGTGCGTTGTTAAATAACTGTTAATTTAATTAATTAATTGAACAGATAAATTTAATTTAAAAAAATAAATTACATTAAATTTAACTATAATTTAATTCAAAGTGCACCAAAACTGTACGCCATCAAAAGATTTATAAAAAGCTGCAACAATGGTCTCACCTTGGATCACCCACATTAATGCAACAACCTTGTGTTTTGCTCATGACAATGCAAAGGAGACCAACAATAAAAGCGTTCTTTGTTTCAGAACAGTTTCTCCTTTCAAGCTGCTAGAGTATTTTCCTCCTCAGGGCCTAGCTGAGTCATACAGCACTAACCCTGAGGTCTCAACAAATTTGCTGCTTGACAAAACAATCTAGCTTACCTTCCCTCTCAGGGCAACACTGCTTCTTTACCTTATATGCCAAAATAATAAAGGGTGACAGAGGGAATCATATCTGCCTAAACACGTATCTTTCAATTATGTGGTCATAACTATTAAAAGACTATAAAATGGTGGCTGAGATGTTACTCACTTATGTAATTATGATATGAGTCATATTGAGTCATCTGCACACATTTGATTTTGGCATAAGTGAAATTTCATTACGTCACACATACACACACACACACACACACACACCTTAGTGCCATATGGTGACACAGTGAAGTCAGTGGTTACAGTGAGTTACATCAGACAGATAAGCCAAACTAGTGAGCCAGCTGGACTAAAAACAAACACTGACTTCATATTGTGAGACGTTGCCAAATGATAAACTGAATTATACAATGAGTAATTTCAGCTGGCACAATTTCGTAATATTTTTAATATAGAGTACGATCGACTCTCAGATGTAAGCATCAATGCAGTACTGAACGTTGAGCCACTGAAATCCACATCCAATCCAAAGCAACATAATTCATGATGTTGCTATTTTGGAATTTCAAAGAAAAATCTGATCATATCACAATTGTTTCTGAATGCATGAACATTAGTAGTGATTCTTGAAGCAATATTTACAAAACTATTAACATTTGTAGCCAAGAGAGTGAAAACAAGGAGGTGGAGGAGGTAAAGACGTAAGAGGAGGGAGCAAAGTAGGACAGGGGACAAGGAGAGGACATGGAAGAGGAGTTTCAAGAGTGTTACAGTACAACATTTTGAGAAAACAATTGTGTGCCATGTTCAGATACACATTCATACTTTACACATTTGGCTGCACCCAGGTAAAGCTGGAGCCACGCGTTTTGAAGATTTTATAAGAACCTTTTGTGCTTTTTCTAGAGATATATAATGTTTTGCTGATTTGGTATTTGGTTTCACAGTTAGAGTTTATAGTTTAGTAGAACTTTGTAAAGACAGTGCCTAAACGTAAGAAAAAAAAAAAACAATGTAAGATGGCATCTAATAGCAAAGCAGAATCAGTTAACACAGAGAAATGCTGAATTATTTGTTGTTTCAATGAAACAGAATGGATAGCTGAACGAATAACAGCTCAGATTCAAGGAGTAAAATGGAAAAATATTTGCTCTCATCCTATTTTCAATCTTAAATCACTGCAACGACTTTAGATGGTCCTGAACTGGCTCACTAACTTTTCAGTGCTGGTTCCAAATATTCCTTTATATGGTTAAATAGTAATACCTTTGTTTTTCATCGCTTGACCTGTCTGAATTCCCTCAGCAGATGAAAACACTCAGCTTTCCCGTTCTTTCTGCAAATACTGCTGAACATTTTGCAGTAACCTTTACTTGTTTTGTCTCACTGCAGTCAGCCCCAGCGCTGACTCCAGTGGTGGCTGAAATCCATCCTAATAACCCCACAATGTGAGGCCTGTTGCTGAACTGAAGTAGAGATGCCAGCAGTTTGTAATCATTAGCCATTTTAATCATCCAAAAAGCTGGTTTGGTAAAAGGAATTTTCTGTCAACATAAAATAATAACACACTCACTCACAAATCATTTAATAAACCAGTTTATGAAGCTTAAAATAATTAGTTGTCTTATACAAGCTGTATGTTCCGTGACAAACTATGTTCAACCACAACAATCCTTCACAGGATTTTCTGTCTACTATGCAGTCTGATTCCAGTTTTTTGGCCAGGTTTTGTTGAAGTGTAAAGTGTATTGTGTGTTTTAAACATTAATAGAATTGCACAGCAAATAAACACTAAAATGAGGAAATCTTGCAGCACCTTTCACTTATCCTCAAGCAGCAGCCATTTGACAAACTACTCCTCATACCAGATATTTTCACACTGTTAAGTGTGTCTCTGGAGAGAGACACATGAGGCCAAGATACTGCATGAGGTGAAAGAGACAGGTGCTTGTTGGTATTTTAAAAATCAATGGAAAGTTAGTAATTATTGTTTGGCCTGCTGATGTGGCTCATTTTCCGACATAGTCAGCAGTTGCAGCTGCATCATCTGTGGTGCACACCCCATGAGGCAGTTAAGGTACTTTAAAACCTTTAGTGCCCAAATTGAATGCAGCATTAAAATGAACGCGAGCCCCCACCAATCTAGCATGTCACATTCCAGCAAGGCACCTCGAAGCAAGTGAGCAAGAGTGAGCTGACGGGTGAGGGCTGGCATTCATTTTGTGAGACACCCTGCATTGATCATGGCAGCCAATGGATGTCCACCTTCACCTCTGGGACAACCTATCATATGTTCTCTCCTGAGTCACAAATGGGTGGGGGGCCGGTGGGCTTGTAAAGCGCCAAGCATCAATAAAGTCACGAGGGGGCCTCTGGGTGAATGAGTTTAGTGGTGATTAATGAGATGGCCTCTTAATGGGACACTGACACATTATTGCCTGAACAGCACAGGAATTCACCAATCGCAGTACAGGGTTGTGTAAACAAAGTCTCACACACCCTGCCCCCCAACCCCCAACTCCTCCATAATAAGCAGGTGAGTCAGAAAGATAGAGTGCTAGAGATAGGCAGAAGAAAACTGAAGCTTTTATAGAGAAAATAAGAGCAAAGAGGAAGCCATTGAAACATTAAGAGCTTGAGCTATGAATGTGGCACAAAATGTGAAAAACGCAGGGAAATAAACAAATCAAATGCACACAAGCTGATGGGAGACATCCACTCAACTGCTTCACTTTGTCTCTCAGCAACACAAACACACATTCAGACAATAATACTCACAGCTGCTACGAGACTCTGAACGTTAACATCTGCATTCTTCTACCTGCATTTCCCTCTCCCTCCATTTATCTTATGTCTTCACCCTTTTACTAATTTGATGTGAAAGCGGACACAGAGTTCATCTTGCTTTGCGTGTATATGTATAAATCTACAGTTTGCGTGTAACTGTATGTACAGTATGTGTCTATTTGGGTAATGTGCCTGTAGTCCCAATATAACTGGCTGTGGTGTTTTATTCCATTTGAAGCTGTTCATGCTGCTTGGTTAAAGTTTGATGAGACCTCTGCGAGTAAGTGAACACAGTTAGGAATTTGGAGAGAGACGCATTGCGGAAAATACATGAAGTATGTGTGTGTCTGTGTGTGTGTGTGTGTGGGCCATGGTGTCAAAATTTGCTACCACTAAAACCACACTGAACACAGTTAGTTTGTGTGCAATGAGTGTCTTAAATGCATCTGAGAAAGAGCAGTCATGGCTGTGTGTAATATGTGTATTTGTGCTTGTTTGTGTGCGTCGATGGCGGAAATGAGAGCGTGTGAGATTGGCATGTAATTATCAGAGTGTCAGCTCAGTGATACTCTGCTGGGTCGTTCATCCTCTGACTGTCATCACTCCACGCCCTCTCGGACTCCACTATCCTGAGAGTTACAGTAGTGTTAAGCGTACTTATAAGAATGGCTGTGTGTCTGTGTGTGTGACAGATACTTGCTTTCACTGTAACATTCCAACTGAGAGGGAAAATGGGCAAAAAACCTTGACAAAAAAAAACGTCATGGGTGAAGTCTAGCATTACTTCAAGACTTTCTGCTTCCTCTATGCTTGGGCAAAAACTAACATTCGCTGCAGCTGCTCTTAACTCGCATTAAGACTTAAATTTGACAAAGTCTGTGAAGTCACATCACACTGAATAAGAAATGATGTAAAATCCTTAGGCAAACACGCACCAGCATAAAAGACAGATCTATTACAGTTAAAGAGGAGCGTAAGATATGTAAGTCATGTTTTTAGAAAGCCCATATTTTTACATTTGTTTAATATAGATAATCAAAGCACTAAAATCAAATTAGCATATACAGAGGAGGGTAAACTGAAACTTGATAGATTTCATACAGCCACCTACACTTCTAAATAACTTACTACACGTCTGTTTAAAATAAACTTTGTCCTTGATTCCAGTCATGTTTATTACTGTTGTGAAAAGACGCGTTTTTGGTTTTAAGTCTATGGGCTAAGACCATCACCATAAATTGTAAAACTAAAGTGGATGAAACTGGATATAACCCAAAACCTTCGACATTTTAGTCAAATGAAACTAAAAGCGGCTGCCAGAATGAATACCACCTTATTAGTATTTTCGATGCAGTCTTCCATTTCCAAATGCTTCTTCATTCCTAAAAGCCATCATTACTGTTGTTATAATTAGGTCAAAAGGACACACAGTCAAATTCAATTGTAAAAGATATGAGTTATGTGGTTTCATTGGTGAGGTTCTGCCCCCAAAAGAATGTTTCTCTCCATTTACATGTGCATTTACAGAAGACACATACCCTGCTGTTCCTTCTCTTTCACCTCATGATATTCCTCCTTTGTTTAACCTGACTATTGAAGCAGACTATTAAAGTGTTCTTTCACAGTTTAGGATCCCACAGTCGGTTGAGTTGACACACTACACCATATACTGCCCGAGCCACTGTTCGGAAACCTGACAATCTCTCTCCATTTCCATCTTCTCTCTGCCGCCACTCTCCACTGAATACAGTGAAATAAAGCTAAGAGACCATTTGTGGAGACCTTGTAAGTGAAAACCACACTGAATCACATTATGTCATGCATACAATAAAGAAAAAAAATTGTTTTTCTGTAGTTTAGTGTTTTTCACTTATGGTGCCTGATCACGAAATAACTTTAAGAGTGATATTTGTTTATGACTGATGTTGAAAACATTACCTTGAAGCATCTTACTGTGCTTAGAAAACAAGTAAAGAAAGCAGTAAGAAATGAAATATTTACCTACCATTCATAAAGAATGAATTTAACATTGCCAGAAGCCCAGCAAAGGACTGATACAGCAGTCTTTCTTTTAATAAAAACTATTCTGTTGCTCTTTGGTGCAAAGCTACTGAAAGCACCTGCCAGCAACTCAAATGTCCCTTATTGTCAGCATCAGGTATGTAAGAATGCCATAGAGCTGCATTAATAATTAAAACGTATCAAGAAGCATTCAATGGAATCAGCTCCCCCTGTTTCGGGCCAAATAATCACAATCGGTATATGTGTTGATTCGTGTATGTAACATGCAGCTGATCAGTAACAATACTGCAGAGAAAGAACAAGAAGAGGTTGTTGGTGTCCACCACACCTGTAAATAAATAATCACTGTTCTGTTTTTTTATGATCAGTTTTTATTTATTCAACACAGCTATAAATTGTTCAGAAAACATGTAATTCACACATAAGAAGAAACAGATTAATAAAAGTCCTGCACTCTATGAAAAACATGTCTTTTAGCCTCATTGTAATGTGGTTTTTATGTACTGAACAATCAGCCAGCTTGTGCGCGATCAGGCTTTGTGAACCATGAAGAGTAAGTAATTACATAAAACAGAATCAGATCTTTATTGTCGACACGGAAGCATCCCTGTGGTCACGCTGGAAAGATGGATGTGTTTATTCATGTGTCAAACAAGTCTTATTAGATCAGCAGGAACTCTATCAGGCGTCATGAAAAATAAATACCAAACAATTAAGCAGAACTGAAACAAACGGTTTTCTCTTGTTGATGTGTCAGCAGCACAGTGTATCTGGTACTTCACAGCAGTGTGTTTGTCTGTTTGCCTTAAAGTAAACGCACTGTCACACTTTGTGAGCTATCAAGTGGAATTCATCTGAGGTTTTAAAAGGTGTGATGTTCTTTTACACTGTACAAAGTACAGCAGCAATACAAAAGTGATGGCTTTGCTCAATGTCTTCATTTGCATATACGAAAAAAATTCCATCATCAAAAATGCTACTGCAGTTCCTGAAACAATACTGCACAATTAAGCAAAAATGAAAAGCAATCAGCGTTCTTTCTTTAAAATCATCATTTTTTAAGCTGATGTATTAACTGGTGTTTCAAACATCTATTAGTCACACAAGATTGCTATCATGCTTGATGAACAGTAAACCACAACTAAGCAGAAATGCAGCAATGGAAAGAGTAAATTTTTTTACTTTATGGTCCTGCAGCCTGATTAGCCTTTGGTATCTAATATGTCTTTCTGTATTAAATACATCTATTGTGATAAATGAAAAATACTGTAGAGAGTAATATACTGTACAGCCTGTTCTCATTCTCAGGGTGTCAGATGATGATGCTTTGGCAAGTTTGGCACAAGGTTTGAAATCTCTGAACCAAATCCAAACCAAGTCATTATTATTCCTAAACCTAACCATAGGTAACCATAGTGATGTCACACCATAAAACAGATTTCTTTTTTAACTCTTGTTGTTTTAGAAGACCCGCATACATTGTTGTCTTGCTGATGGGAGTGTCCAATCAAAAAATCTTTCTACTGCATGTGTTGTGTATGAAATAACATATTTTGTTGGTCAGTCACGCTGATCGTCTGTTGGTTTTGAAAGGCTTTGATACTTCAGTGTCAGTACAGCCAATAAATTAGATCATTGAGTTGTGTGTAGATTTAATTTGTCCATTGCTTCACATAAACAGCTACTTTCAACTGTACCTGAGTATGCTGTCCACCTTTAAGAAAGGTCAATAATTTACACAGCTAGCTCAGATCCTGTTTTTTTGACAACTTTGCCAGCTAGTCTATCACAGATTTCAAGATTTGAATGAACCTTTCATTACAATGGATAACTGTGAAAGTTGAAAAAGGTTTTACTGTGACACTGATTTTTCAATCTGCAAACAACCTTCATTGTTTGGCCTCATTGCTATTGGATATACCCTTAAGGAACTTTCAAAAGCTCCACACTTTATCACTGGCATGTCAGAGAAACCACAGGAGGAAGGACTCTAACAACACTGTTACTGTTGTTAATGTTGTGTTAATGTGTGTTTGAGAAAATTAAATTAACAATTTAACTGGCCTTTACCAATGTTAATGCTTTTGAAGGAGGCTACAAACTGTTTTCACTGTGGTCTCATTTGTTTAGAGTAATTATAGTAAGGTATCACAGATA
The DNA here is from genome assembly GCA_032353495.1 of Ctenopoma kingsleyae. Lineage (NCBI taxonomy): Eukaryota > Metazoa > Chordata > Actinopteri > Anabantiformes > Anabantidae > Ctenopoma > Ctenopoma kingsleyae. The sequence continues at coordinate 16,702,677 of JAUBNQ010000001.1, read as the reverse complement.
ATTAGAAAATATGATGTTCAGAAAAGCTTGGAAACTCTGCTTAATGCTCCCTGTGGTGCTACATTTCTGGCATCTGCAATATATTACAGATGATTTAGCTCAGTCTCCCAGGGTGCTGAAGGATTCTGCAGACATGAGAGATCATTTGAGCCATACATTACATGCAATTCATTAAGAATTCATAAAATAAAGAGAGAGGAACTTGATACATAAAGAACAGAGACAATTCAAACAGCAGCAGAATGATGAATATACCCTATAGTTTTTTTTCTGACTGCACACACAAACTAGTGTTATGAAGGCCAGTGAGTGGGAGTAAGTCAATAATTAATTATAAATATATAGTGTGCCTATTGTATTCCTCACACACAAACACATATCACACATACTGTATAATGAAACACATACAGTATGTGCACACAAAAACCACATGATAGATAAATATACTGTATGTTCGTAGTAGGTTGGGCTATAAGTTCTTTGTGTTGTCTTAATATACTTTTTTCAATGCACTTGCCATTGTCAATCTTATTTTTTTCCCAGATGCACTCATTTACAAAATTGTACAAACCTAGTCTATACATTTTTCAAGTTTTGCTGAAAATTTTTCTTGTACACAAATATCCAAATAAAATCTTTTATTGTATTGGAAACCTGGTAACACAGTTTGCCATACTGTGTTTCCATATCTGTTTTTTATTTGAGTCACCAAAATGCATATTTGATATATAAATTTAACATTTAATGTAAATTAACCTGTACAAACTGATACTTGTAGTATTTAATTTTAATTTGCCCAAGATTTAGCATGACTCTAAATACGTCATCCACCTAATTTTATAATATCCACATTTTAGAAAAATTTTAGAAAATGTGTTTCATAATACAGATTTTATAAATTTATTTAGTGGTTTTAGTATTTTAAAATAGTAGCAAAGTAGTAGTATTAATTCCATGTATAAGATAGAATATCCAGATCATGGAGCCTGCAGGGATATGAGATCAAACTGCAGAATTTACAATAACTGGAAAAAAGAAAATAATGATTTAGACTCTTTTGTCTGAAGTGCATGCCTGGTACTGAGCATACATATTCACACTCTCTTCTTACACAGCCATTAAAAAGAAAACCTGAGATAGGAACATGTTAGCTTAGTGATGTATATTAATTATCTCATGGAGTGCTGTGAATGCCAAATTGATGACGATCAATACGAAACCAAAAGGGAAAAAGGGGCACTGGCAGAGATAACTGTCACTGCAAACCAACAGAATGTCACACAAAGACACACACACACACACATGAATAGAACTGACTAATTACTCCAATATAAATTTACATTGGTAGCAAGGCCACTCAGAGTGCTTACATTACTGCATGTATTCATAAAATATGTTGGAAAAGTGACAGCAGGTAGATGGAAGAGAAAAGTAGATGGAAGAAAAGGAGCAGGTAGAGGATGATAGAGGACGAGGACAAAGAAAAAGACGCTCTTTCTCCTCTTACTTTTGCATTTTCGCACATCATTCACTGCATTCTCTCTCGCTGCTCTTCTCTCCACCTTTTCCTCTGCATCCTCTCAATTAACGTTACTGCTGCAGTTGTTCTCACTCTCTCTGCTTACTCACCCTCTTCCTTCCTGTTTCCTCTCTGTCTGCTGTTTCTCTCTTCGTGTCCTTTTTTCACTTTTTTTTAGTTCCTCCCTTCTCATCACCTCTCCCCCCGGTTTGTCTAATCCAATCTCCTTTCATCTCTCCCCTCCTCTCCTTCTCCCCCCCACCTCAACGCCAGTAATGACAAGCTTGGCAGGAGGTTTTATTTTGTATCCGGATTAATCAGCCTGACTTTAGGATATTTTTAGTCAAATTACCTTTCTGTACCGGTAGATAATTTTACTAAGCTTAATGAATTAAACATGACACATGTCAGCAGAATTAACAAGGAAACAAAATATTTGTTAGAACCATTGTATATGATTGCATTCATACAGGAATAAGCAGATACCTCGATTTGGCAAGAATACGCAACAATTAATTTCTAAGTAAGTTAATACTTCTGGCAACAGCAAAATCATAGCAATGTTTTTGTAGCATATTTTCAAATAAAAGATCCCCAGCACTGTTTTTATAAAAGAACATTTTATCCAGTCATTCTTAACATGCCACTGTAAAATATCTTAGCAAATGATACTTCAAAGACTTTTATCATCAGAGGACCTAGCATTCATTTTGCAAAACTGATATTTCTACTACCACTAATATGACCATGCAGGAAGAAGTGATGGCGGCTTGTGCAGGGTTCATAATTGACCCTTGAAGGTAAATTTTTTGATGTTTGATCAGAGTGAGAAAGGCTGTCATTCAGCCTTCCCACTGGTTATACAGTGACCAGCAACGACTATGTATTTGCATGTTTGTTTTAGTATTCATTCTTTCTTCTCTCTCTTCTCTCTTTCTGCTTCTCAACCTTCCTTTTTCTTTCTTCCAATGTTCCCCCTCTTTCATATCTAACCTCCTCCTCCCATTCCCTCTCTTTGCCCCTTTATCATCCGTTCTGCTTTCTCCTCATACTGTCATAAAAGTACAGTGGCAAAAAGGCAAAATCTGGCCATGGATGGGCTTGTCTGGCTTCCTGCTCAGAAAGGGAAAATGGAAGAGAGGAAATGGAGGAAGAGGGAAGAAGAATTACTACTTGAAGAGTAGTCACACTACAATCTCCTCTAGCATCACACCATCCTCCTGACTTCTTTCACTGTCATCCACTTCCCTCCACTCTCGTTCAGGAACCCTCTCATCCAGGCTGTTTAATCGATAGAAGAGTTCTTACTGGAGATCGTATTGACGTACCGAGACTCTCTCTGCTCATCAATAGAAACAATGATCACAGGGGGGAGTGTGAGATGGAGTGTGAGAAACAGAGAAAACGTTCTTTACAATCTTCATGTTTTCTTCACTGCATCCTGTGTCTGTGAAAAATGTACTTTGAATATGATGAACTGCCTTGAGTTATGCAGTGCTGAAATACACTTTTGACTTACAGTGATAGTGCACCATGGCCGGGATGAAAGTTTCTAATTGGTTGCAACGAGAAGCAGAAGCAGAAGTGAACTCATTAAGTATTTTTGATGCTGGAGTAATGGAGATGGCGTAGAAAGATAACTGCTAAAAAGACCTGTTGGCTACTTGTAGAACTCAAATGTATAGCAATGATATATAAACCCAATATATCAGACTGATAATTGTACCATTTATATTGCAGCTCCTACAGTGTAAAACAATGATAATTTATTGATAATTTTTTCATAAATTGCTATTTTTATCACTGTGATCTCTTGACCCTGAAACAGCCTAACAGACAACCATCATAAACTGCCTTGGTGGACTCATGGTATACAACTGTAAAGGATGTCAATAATTAAAAATGTAAAATAGACGTGCTGAATTGACTATAAACACCACACCGTTGTTATCTGATGCTGTGTTAAGGACAAGGACATTGTATCTACCAACAGTACCTTGTCCACCACGTCACCGCCTGTCAATTATTCACCAACAAGTATGTTTAATCAACCACAGCTCCAACAAGCGCACACATTTCCATGTTAATTCAATACTTAACATTCTGTAATATCCAAATGTTCTGTTTGAAGGCAATTGGAGGACACGTGTTTGGATCTGTTACAGTTTTTCCTCAATAATTTTGGCTAATTTGTTGAAGCAAAGAGTGTAGTTTGTCCGCAAAAGGATATACCTCATCCAAAACCTTTAGCTCATATTTCAAAAGTAAAAACCTTATGTCAGTGAATAAGGTGATGAACAAAATGTGATGTCATGGGTTATTGTGTGTAGAGGGATGGGCAAAAATGTAATGTTTTTCATTTCTAAATCAATTTATAACACAATAAAATGTACAAATAGGGATAATTCTGTGAATATGACCTTCAGCAACTATATCTATTTACAGGAATAGAATTAATTGAACAGATGAATAGCCTTAGCGTCTTGGTGTAATATACTTAAACCACGTCAGAGCTCATTTTTCAAAAGCTGCTACATTGTGAACAAGATGAGATGTTTTCTTTTAGCATAGAATGTGGACAAACTAAACTTCATCGCATAAAACATGAACAGTGAGTTTAAGGCTGTGATTCTGATTTATTTGGTAACTCAATTTCAAAATCATAATCTATCTTCAAGTGCTGCAGAAGTTCGGCAGAATTTGCAAGCACAACACAGACATGTACAGTACATATATGAGCAGCTCTGCATGCGTATAAGGAAAAGTTTAAACAAGAGCATTTTTTGCCAGTCTTAGGTGTACAAAGATATAGAAAGCACTACATCAGTACTCAGAGTCAAGGTGCTGAGTGCCACACACACACACACACACACACATACAGGCTGCAGATCTCTATACAGTGCAGTGAGCTGTCACCAGCAGACTGTAAATAATAGGCTGAAGATTAAACTGTTTCCAAACAAAAACATCATGGCTTTGTGTGTGTTTCTGTGTGTGTTGTGAGTTTGTGTACTGTATGTCTGAATACCCTGTACAGGCCAAGGCATTTGCCCAGTCCGCTGCTCTTTCTTCCAGTCTGGCAGGCAGACAAGGGGAAGTGAAAGAGATGAGTTGAAAGAAGTTCCAGGAGTCAGCGAACAGCCAGGATATGGTTTGATTGAGATAGACATTGACTGATTGCTATTTGGACTCCGCTTACATCAAGTCATTGTCTGTCTTCACCAGGTCTGGGGTCAATTCAATCAATTTAAAATGAAAATCAGTTTAAAGTGAAAATAGGAACGAATTGCAAATAACGCACCTTTACGATCTATTATAACCTGGGTATAACTGTGTTATTTATGAAGTGAAGTATTTATATTCTGATGTTGCAAAGACTTGCTTTAAATCTACCTCAGCTCAAAGCAACAATCAATGGACAATCAATTTGATATAATAATGATTCAACCACCAGGCAGTTTATGAAAACTTTATAATCTGCAAAACTTCTTATGGTATTCTCTTCAAAGAAAAGAAACAACATTGTGGGACAATACCTGTGTTTTCTGTTTGAAGAAGCAACAACAATACAGCAACTCCTTTTGGATTAATATAAAAACATAGACAAGGAATCCAATTGTGTCTCAGTATGGTAATCCATACTGCTGCTTTTCAGTTTATAAAACCAAAAGCACCTCTGATTGTCAGAACAGTGAAACCAAATGGCTTCTTACTTGATCTGAAAGGATTCTTGTGGACTTGCCCCAGTTGCCACTGACCAGCACTGTTGGAATAACCACAACCTGGATGGCTGAGCCTCTTCACAAATTTTCTTTCTCCTCATTTGGTGAAAAAAAGTGGCAACGTGCCATATCAGTATCGCCAGCAGCACGAGTCACTTGGACTGATGCATCTAAATATTTTGTCAGATGCAAAGTTTGCTCATTATTGCTGCCTTCTTTAATGGTCTCTGGTGGTCTGTCACACAGGTTGCCAGGTTTGCATGCCGTGCACTAGAAATCATCCAATTATGTTTCAAAAACAACTCATAAATTCTCAATATATAAATAAATGGAAACATTTAATTAAAAAGTGAAGTTCTTTCGAGTAATCTGGCTCAAGTCTGAGTCAATTCTCAAGTCATGAATACCAAGTCAAAGTCAAGTCTTTGGTCCTCAGATTTGCAACACAAGTTTGATTTGAGTCAAGTCATGTCACTTGAGTCTGGCATCTCTCCTAATGGCTAATACCTCAAGGTCTGTGCAAAGCATGGCTGAGTGTAGCAGACAGTTGTTCAGGGAGACAGAGGGCTGGGCAAAGCAGAGTTGATTAATTTTAAGCTTGTATCTTATAGCTTTCAGCTTAAATGTTTATTCTTGAAAACAAGGTCCAGCCTGTTGTTCCCAAATCATTCAGCCACTTGACCGCCTGTTATGACATGACCAACATTTTATGGTTAGCGTAGATCCTGTGATCACAACTAATTATCATTTCTAAGACAATTTAGCAACCCCTGCCACTGAGGACACAAGATACAGCTGAAAATTTTGTTTTGTCAATATTTAATACTGGACAATTTTATAAATACTGTATGTAAAAATGGTGCAGATGTGCAGCTTTTTTCCTCATCATTATTATTAAAATACATTTTTGTGAGTCAGTGACAAAAAGGCTCTTAGAGTAGGATTTTATCCTGTATGTGCTAATTATTCTCTGTTAGTACTGTGAACCAGTGATTCAGGTTTTGATTCAAGCATCATTTTCACACATTTAATGGGCATTTGTTGGCGTCTGAATAACTGACACTAATGAAGCGAATAATTAGCACTTACATTGCCACATAAAGTTATGCTTGCTAAGTTTGTATATTTTATAGTAAAATGCATCTATTTACTTAACAGCAGTTCCTGATCCAGAATCCATGCTGATTTACACTGTCAGCAATATAAACTTATCACAGTGAATTTACACATTTTAAGAGCTATCTATAATTGATTTTTGTTTTAGGCAACTAATGTCTAAACTTTTTTTCTGCTATTTGTACAAACATGGCGGAATCTTTTTTAGTTCAAATTTACATCCTCTAAACCTTTAAACTAAATTAATTTGCAACTGATGTTGGATTGCAGCATAAATGGCACCTGGGAGCGCTTTAATGCTTCGAGATGTTTGTTATTCACAACTGAGCACCAAATCCAAGTGTTATGGTGTAAAATAAATACATTTTATTTGACAATATTTGTATGAAGTGTGAATGAGTGTGTGTGTGACTTTGTGTGACTGTGGTTTTGGTACTGTGAGTAAGTAAGTATTGACAGAACAGGCAACTGTGGTGTGTTGTTACCAGCTACGGTGTGAAAAGAACCAGGATGAGTAACTGAGCCCACGGGTGCTGTGTGCTCAGTGGAGGGTGAAAGACTATAATCTGCTACGCACACACACAGACACATGCACAATTATAGAAACATTCCCACATTTTCGCACAGTGTTCAAGTACACACACAAACAATGTCAAATATGGAAACACTCAAGGACACACCATAAAAACATGAGTATGTACACAAACACACCGTGGCCACCATTGAGATATGAACAAAAACATATTTACATATAAAATATGAACTCACACATACAGTATGTGGAGCAACTGCAGAGAACAGCTGGACATTGCATACACCCACACACAGAAAAACACATAAAGTAAATACAGGATACAGCAAACACACAAAAGTTAAGACACACTCTGAAAACTGTGCACCACCAACATACAAATTCACACACAAACACACGTATATTGACACACAGTTCACACACACACACACTCAATACTCCTACACATGAAGGTGTAGTGCTGTGGGGGGCCTTGTCTGTCTGTTGTTTTCCCACAGAGTAAATCAATGACCAGCTTCAATGTCTTTCATCAGCTTAGACAAAAACAAAAACCCACCTCAAGTCAAGTGACACTACAGGAAAGAGAACGACAAGGAAAAGAGAGAACACTACAGTAGTAGCAAAGACGGCAGTTTGTGTCAAGAGTGCATGGAATAAAAAAGACGGTACGTCTGGTTCTGCTCATCAGTGTTGAACTTTGACCTATCTATATTGATATTTGAGACCTAAATGAAATCTGATAATGATCTGTAATCTGTCTGTGTCCAATATAAAATTATGAATTAAGAAAACACACCTTTTAACTTGTATCATATTTGGCTAATATTACATTACATATTAAATATTACAGTGAGCAGGACATTTGACAGGTGGAAATACTGTGTAGAGACATGAGTGCTGGTGTTTATGTAACAGGTATGTTAATGTGTTTTACATTTCCCCAAAAGTCCACCTGTCAAATGAATGTTAGTATTCTTTTTCCACACATATATACTATATGTTTTCGTTAATTGTATTGTATTTTATTTTGAGGGAGCTTTTATTTTGTCACATTGTTTTGTTTGACCTCTGACCTGTCAATGACATCATTTCCTGTGCTCAGTGGTCGTACTGAGGTGAGTTTGGCCATGCGGGCGCTCCCGCTGTTGTTGTGTTGAAACGTGATGAAAAATGTTAAATGTTGGTCTGACACTTGCAGTTTAGTGATGATACATTGTGTTATATTAGTTTTAATGTTTTATTTTGGTTTAGTTGTGTTTCATTTGATTGTACAGCACTTTGATGTAACTTAAAAGTTAGCCGTCCCCATGCTAGGTTACGGGCGAACGCGGGTGATTTCTCATTTGGTCATTCGTTGCTTCTGTTTCTTTTAAAGGTGCGTGTGAACTCCAGTAAACCAAAGCTGCTGTTCTGATTATTTTTCTTTTCATTTTCATTTCACACAGGTATGTTAGCTCCCTCACTATTTTGTTGTTTATATTGTTTTTATTATTAACACATAAGCTTGTGTAGTTGTAATTTTGTGTTCAATGATAAGGTTTTCATAAAATATAAAATTGCCCCAGGGGATGAACAAATTAAGAGTGAATTGCAATTATACGATCAGCCTGTATTTTATTTTGTTAAATACATGGTATAATTCAGTTGGCTAGTGGCTGTACTGAGGTGCATGTGAACTCCAGTAAACCAAAGCTGCTGTACTGATTATTTTGATTTTCATTTCACACAGTAAATAAATGTCCCTCCTGGTTGGCAAGACAGTGGTTGTCCTTGCTTCTTTACCATAGTATCATCATCGTCACAACACAACGCAGGTTTCTTTCCGGCCAAAAAGGAGAAATGACACTGCAGGCCGGCTACATTTACAACAGTTTGTTGTTTCTTATCATCAAACAAACAGAATATTACATCTATAAAATGCAGTCATCCAGTTAATGCAAAATAGCAGCCATGCTCTGGTGGTTTTCACACGTCACAACAAAAGTTTTTTGTTTTTACAATCTCAATTATGCTTTTTAAAAAATCACAATCTGTCCTTGTACAATTTCATACATATTTCCTTAAATATATTTTTAAAGCTCAACAAAAACATATCTTTGCAATTTTCAGCTACATCTAGTGCAAGACAAATGCTCCTTTCACTAAAAATCTTCCTGTGACACAAGGGCCTTGCTTCTGGGAGTCAAATGTGCCTGTCAGTTTTCTGGTTTGTTTGGAATAAGACCACCCACAGCAACTTGGACATCATCAATAGAAAATCAAAATAAAAAGATGTCACAGTGCTGAAAATATGATTTGATTGATGCTGCTGACGCACATCAACTCCTGCTCCACCTTTTCTCATTTCCCTGTCTTCATTTTCATCTTTGTCTTCCTCCACCCCCTCTTCTCTTCTTTCTAAAACATATGTGCGTGCGTGTGTGTAAGAGTGTGTGGGAAGAGGGCCTTGCTACTATTTTCACAGGCTGATGGCGAGAGAGGGTGATTGGGAGGGATGAAGAGATGGAATATGGAAATTGTGAAGGAGGGATGGAAGGAGGTTTTCGCAATAGAAAACAAAATGTAGAAAGTCAAGAAACAGCTGTCTGAGATTGTTGATTAATTTTAATGTAGTCAAGCATCATCGCACGCTTCCCCTGATCCTCAGATTTTATGAAGTGTGCCTGCTGTAGAGTGACTACTTCCTCCCAGTCAAGAGAACCGTTGTGTTAAATATTAAGTATTAATATTATCATTTCAAGACACATCCTTATTCACTGCTTCTCAAAGCAAGCTAGTTTTTTGCCCAAACTAATTGAAGCTGAAATGCTTGAAATTCCTTTGACAATACAGAAAAAGGAGCGGAGTTATTGCTCAGCTTACTTTTCCTGTAACAAAACAGGACAAGACTCAGGCCGTGTTCGATAATCTAGCAACTGGAAACAAAGGCATGCTGACGTGCAGTTTGTACAGCTAATTAAAAAGAAAGTATTTTGTGATGAATGTACTCACCTCCTCATGAACTACAGCTGAAAGAGTCTGAATTAATGTGTCTTCTAAAACAGCTCCTTAGAGGCGAAGACCTTAGTCAGCAGCAGAGTTATACTGTTCCCCTGTGTCCCTTTTTACACCACAGATTCAGCTGTCTTAATCAGGTGAAGACCAGGGAGGATGCAGCACCTGCCATGTCAGCTTACGGTGTCTAATGAAAATCAAGTTGGGCCACATTCTGGTGTCAGTACAAAGTAGTTCACCACATCAAAATGAATAATATCTTCCTTAGCATTCGTTTGTAACATGTCCTACTTCAGAATTATCAGCGAGACACAGATTCTCAGTACGAGGCTCAGGTTGATCTAGAAAAGGTCCAATCACATGTACCTGTGAAACTTTTTTTTTAACTGCCTGCCTATATTCTACTGACACAATTACATAGATTTCCCACCTTGCATATCACCCATCCATCATCCTAACCACTTGTCCTCCTAAGAGTTGCTGGAGTGCTGGAGCCTATCCTAGCTGTCACTGGGCAAGAGGCAGGGTACACCTTGAACAGGTCATTCTCTATCACAGGGCCCACCTTGTATGTGAGGTAGATCAAATACAGCTGGCATGTTCACCCAAATAAAGAGTGAAAGTGGAACTGAAACTCATGGGTTCTGTTCCAGAAATAAGAAAACCTCATTAAAAATCACAATAGCATGTGCAATTACACAATTTACTGAACATCCAGCCTTGAAATTAGACTTGCTTGTGACTTTCATTTAATTTGTCTTGACAAAGACTTAATATAATGTGATCAGGAAAGTAGTAAAACAGCTCTCTATAGGGTGTGTATGCTGTGCAGCCAGCTAGCTGCTCTTGTTGGTATTTGGAGTGTCTATACTGTGAGTGGAGGTTACTGGGTGTTTTGTAGCTGAGGTGAGTAGAATATTAATCAGAGTGGAGGACCAAAGACAAGACCAAGATGACTGAGAGTCCTGGATTCATTACTTCAGTGGGTCTGCTGGAATTTTTTAAGTTGGTGAAAAGAAATACTGAATAACCTAGAGGCAAAGAAAGGCATGGAAGACCTTGAGCCATTTGTATATGAGTAGAAATATAATATTTAAAATGCAAATACTCACAGGTATTTTGACTTCAGCTCTCAAGAGTGGCTAATGTCAGTAGTTTGCCTAAAAGGAGAGTTTTTTAATTAAGAATAAAACAAAAATGTATATTAAACAACATGCTTCTTTATGGGACAGTAGTTTTCTCCGTGTTGCATGTCAAAAAGACTAATAAATTTAGAAAACATTGCCTGGGGCTTATTGGAATTCAAAAGCATAATTAAAGAAATGAGAGGTGGAAGCTGTGTCCCTCAGGAATAGAAAGAGAGAGAAGAGAAGGAGCAGAGAAGCAAGATGAAAGCCAAAATGGATGCGAGTCTAGCCCTGGAGATGCCAGATTTCAGACTGGATGATCGTGGTCTCATATGACATACACACTCCGGGTGTCAAGGTATGTGTGTGCACTAAGCAGAGACTTGTGTGTCAGATTCTCAGAGCGCCGAGCTAAATCATCATATTGTTGTGTCATTGAGAAAGATAGGAAGAGAAAGAAGAGGAGAAGGGAGGGTACAGAGGGGGGGAATAGGGTTGCTGCAAGAGAGAAAATGCCTTGGGCTAATCTTTGAATCTTTCCCATCAAAAAAAGAGGATGTGAGATGCGAAAGTGTGTGTTAATGCTTTATACTTTGTGTGTGTATGGACCAGTTGTCAGTGATTTGGGTTGTCGTGTCTTATCCAAACAAGTGCTTTGATCAAACATCTTTTCATTTTCACTCATCCCTCAAAAGCACTTTAAATGGAGGACAGCAGCAAAGGGGAGAGAGAGGAGTAAAGAGCAAATGGAGAGAGCAAATGAGGTGAAATAACAGAGGAAAGAGTGTTTGAGGTTTTCTATAATGCAAATCCATTTGATGAACTGAAAACACTACAGAAATACAAAAGAAAGCAGGGCAACATTTTTGAAATCATAATAATATGACTTTAACAAACATGACATGGCTCTGACATACACATTGATCAGACGTGTGTTTATACACACTTTTAGGTTTTTGTCACTCCACTATCTCGTCTCCTTTTAGTATTCTCAGGGACGTCCAAGCAACAAAAAGTAGCAGGTTTATCTATCAATGAAACAATAATTAGTAAAATACAATCTATTAATCTGTGTATAGATAGTGTTATAATGTATACAGTGATCACCATGATTTATGTGTACAGAAAGTTGGATTAACATAATGATCATCTCACACCTTTGTAGCCCACTTTTGCTATCAGAAATATTTACAATAAAACAGAACCAGTGTTACCAGATTGGTAATCTATTCAATCTTTTTTTTGATAAAAATGGGAAGTGATAAATGTACCAGCCTTAATGTAACCAAAGCGAGCATCTGGACTTTCCTACTAACCACCTGTTTCTCAGGACAACAACATCTTTACACCTCTGATCTTCTCCTACGGCTCAGCTGCTCTGCTCCTCTCTGCTGCTGCCACCAAATAACTGTAACTGCAGAATTCATTTGTTCACAAAATTCATAAATAATGAAAAATGTGATGCATATAGGAAAACTGCATTTTGTTTTATGCAACCATCTGCCATGTCTATGAAACTTCACTAATGCAAAAACTAGTTTCACTGCATATGAAAATAGTTGCGTCTTCTAAAATAAGTAATGAATGTGTCTTAGTCCCTCTAAAGCAGGTTCCAGTGCTAGACTTCAAACTTGTTTGGATTAAAGTTATGTCCAAAATCAGTACATCAGACTTTATCCATTTCTTCATCCTCAGTTTGAATGTCTCTCTCTCACCTGAATCCTGCTCTTATTCTTTCATTTGATTGCTTTCATTTCTCCATGTTTCTGTCGCTTTGGATGCATTTTGAGTTTCTGCCTTCTCTGTCTCATCTCTCCTCATTCACCCTGAAACATTAAAATCCTCTGTTTGATAAATCTGACAGTAGCCTAGTTAGACACGTGCAGTGTTCATTCCAGTTATTGTGCATTCATTGTTTAATGTATAGTGAATGCTGTGGAGCAACTTTAAGGTTGCTTAAACTAAGGTTTTAAAGCAGCAAGCAATGGCCAAAACAACAATATGTAAAAATAAATTTAGACCTTCTAAAAGACTCAGAACTAACTACTGACTTTGTGTTCTTAGATTTGACAGGTCACTGTTCTGGTGTACTGACTTCTGTTGTTCCTGTCATGTTTACTGTCTGTTAGCGCCAGCACAAAGGGTGCGTTTGTTTTAATCACCACAAGTTGAGAGCTTTTCCATGTTAACAGGACACAGTGGTCCTAAAGTAAGAATTTAAAGAGCCGGAGGTGGCACAGTCATTAGGGCAGTTGCCTACAAACCCCATGGGTTTGTGGATCGACTCCTAGTTCACCCAAATCTGGTCACATGTTTCCAATTGTCCTTGTGTCCCAGTGCAAAACTTTGTGTTGCACTGATTTGTTTAATCTTTGTGTTTTCTTTTCCTTTCATTAGCATGTACAGTATTTATTCAGATGTGTTCTTCTTAAAGTTTCTTTTATTTCAGGTGGTACACTGAGTCACTTTTCTAATTGTTATGCTGTTGTATAATTACAAAATATCACTGAAACAACTATTACATGACACCTTCAGGATGTTATAACAGATGTACTGATGCTATAGAAATTCAAATTTCCAGTCCAAGGATAATAAATAGAGCCAGGTCAACACTTTCTGGTCTTGCACCCACCCATCGATTGCCAGCACTAGTCACAATACGTTACATACTGTATATGACACCTTAAGGTGTTGTAGAACACGAGACAGTTGGTGAAATGAACTCAATGAAATTGTTTATTTTTTGTGAGGACAGTCTTGAGGAGATAAGAAATGGCATAGTTATCATATATGCCACTTTTTGAAAACCGCAGGCACAAATTAAGTGCCTGTAGACATGCTATGAGATTAATGCAGTGATGCTGTCGGACCATTTAATGAAGCCGAGAGAGAGAAGATGAGGAGAGACAGAGCGTTTATTTGCATTTTGTACCCTTCTTACAAAATGCTGAGTCTATTAAACAGCCATGCCGATGAAGTTATAGAACTGAACCAAGAGAGAGAAAAGTAGATTGTGTCTTTTTGTCGGGAGGCAGCCATGACAGATTAGTAATGCACAGAAATAGACTCCTGCCTTCAAGAAAGAGAGAGGGGGAGCGATGAGGAAAGAGGGAGACTGTCTATCTCAGAAGAAAGAGAGAGAGAGGAGTGGAGGGGGTGAGAGGTGATGAAGACAGTGATTTAGACCGAGAAAAAAAAAATGCTAGGGAAAAGGATGTGGGGAAGAAAGCTGACACCTAAGAAAGATAAGTAAAGAAGAAAAATAAAGGACACGAGAGAGGGGAATGATTTACAGATGGAGAGGGGGATTTTAAAAATGACAGGAGAGCGCAAGGGTGGAAAGACAAAGAAAGTGTAAAGAGAAAGAGAGAATTCAAATGAGGGAGCAGGTGTGACGCAAAAAGAGAATGATGGAAATGGAGAGAGAAAAGGTGGGACGAGGCAGCAATGGCACAAGGAGGAAGGGAGACAGAGGACAACTGCTGACATATTGATCCACATAGTGACCACCCTCCCACGTCTTCCTCCAGCCCCCAGCATGGATTACTGCTACAGGCCTCAAACCACATAGGTCACTGGTCACACACACACACATATGGACATGTACACAGTAAAAAAAAAAACACGACAGTTCTGACTACCACAGTGTTGACAGGAAATACGTTAGATATACTAGTTTGGGTTCAATCCAAGTTCAATTCAAACAAGATGTGTGCACAGACACACACACACACACACACACACACACACACACAAAGATTCCTAGGGGCAGTGTGGGACACCATTCTTTGTGTTCATTGATCCAGAGCAAGAAAAGTCAGACCACTCAAGCTGTGACAGAATCTTGGCTCACACACATTTATACTTCACACACACACACACACATACGCACCTGACCTTCTTGTTGCATCTCAGTGTGTGTGTGTGTGTGTGTGTGCAGGGTGGGGGTAGAAAGATAAGTATATGGCAAAAATGCAGAAAGGTGGTGTAAGAGAGGAAGAAGAAAAGAAGAACAAGAGAGAAATGAAAACAAACCCCAGAAGAATGGACGGAGTGATGGATGTGAGATGAAGAGCTAGACAAGACATTGACAAGAATTAAATGTGAGAAAAGACACAGAGATTAGCAGTGACATATTTACAGGACAAGACAAAATTGTGTGTCTCATTTAAATGCATGTTATATTAAAACGGGACCCTCTGTGTGTTTTTTATTTTCTGTGTGTGTGCAGTCTAACCAGACAGCAATTCCTACTCAAGGCCAAACCTATATAGATCATATCCCTATCATCGTATTATTGCCTTCAGCTGGAAATGGAAGGGCGAGCGAGATGAATACAACAGTTTAACTGCCTCTCTCTCTGACCCTCATATATAAACAAACTTTCAAACCCCAATACCTGTTTTCACCCTTCCCTTCTCATATTTTCTCTCCTTTTATATTATTGTCTTTTCCTCCTACTTTCTCCTCTTTGTTATCACCTACTTTAAATGTTACATGTAAACTTAAATTTAACCTGTCCACCCAGATCTTTCCAATAACTACAGTAACATATTATTATTCAATCTGTATTAGTATGCGTATTTAAAACCGAACTTTTTTTTTTCGAGGTAGACAGGTGATCTGTCCAGAATCTATGCTGCGTCTCACCCAGTGTTAGCTGGGATCAGCTACAGCACCTCTGTGACCATTAACAGAATACATGTAAAAATAATAGATGAATGTCTTATGTATTTAGTGTTTATGCCGATTCAATCTGTACTTTAATTTTCTTTGTTGCCACTGATTATGATCAACTGATCGAGGCTCATTTTGCCCTTTTTAATACAGTTTCTGATCTTGTATTGATATCCTACTGTTATTTCCCTTGTTCGTGTCTCAACATGCTGATGATGTGTGGCTACATAAGTGTAGGAATTTGAATCACAGCACAACAAGTGTTTATGGAAAACTAAAATAAAATCAATAATTTTGGTATTGCTTCTCTGTCAGTTCTCTATGCATCTGGGGCTTCCATCATACATTTTCAAAATAGGTGTAAATCAAGTATAAAATAAAACCTCACGAACCTTGTGAAAAATTGGCCATTGGGCAACACACTGTGCAAATGAACGTCTGTTTAAGCCCACACATCAGTGGCATCTTGACACAGGCAGGTGTTCGCTGTTCACAGGATACACAACAGCTCTGTTTCCCAACACTTATTTTCTCCACAGAAGAACAATATTAAATTATAGGTACTGTACACTGCGTCCTTAACATTTTATAATAATTTCTCTTTTCTACTTTCTCCTTTTAATTTTATTATTTTACTTTGCTCCTGCTTTCCTTATGTCACATTGTTTCTACACTATCCATTTCTGTTTGCTTTGTCCTGCTATCTCCTCCCCTGCTTTGTCTTCTTCCTACTTTCACAGTTGTTTTTCTGAGATTAACCGTCTCATGTTTTGCTCTCTGTTAGTAAGGAAACATATTGTATTGGTTCACTACTAGTTCACTAGTACTACGTTATAAAAAATATACAATACATGTCAAACAGCATGTAAATGTATATAAAAACGTAAACAGTGACACTGACAAAGAGATAAAAGTGACATATTTGTGACACGGTTCAATGACAAAGGTGACATTAGGGTTTCAGTCTGCAGCTTAGTGTTCTTTTTTTCTTTTTTTAATGTCTTTCGTTGTACCATTTATATTGTGTGTAACAGTAAGCAAAATACCTTAGTTTAAACACTGTGTTTACTGAATTTCAATTGCAAAGTTTTAACCCATCATAGTCCTCCAGTGAAAATCGTGCCGTGATGCTCCAAAAGTGTAGAGCTGGTCCTGCCAAATGTCTCTCTCTCTCTCTCTCTCTCTCTCTCTCTCGCCCCCTCTGGTGAGACCAGCTGTCTCATAGCAACAGGATGACACTGTTCCTGCCTGCCTGACCACCCCCACACAGATACGCAGAGAGAGAGAGAGAGAGAGAGAGAGATGCATATATATTTTATGTATATCCCACAAAAATTTGTATAATTATTTTCATGCAGTACTGTCTGTTTTCTTAGATTTAGCACAATTACTCCTACATATTGCTGTGATTACTTTGGTCACTGTGTCTTCTTAACCTACACCTCCATCCCTTCCTCTGCCCTGTCTCTCACTTTCTGACATATTACCACTTGATGCATTTAATGCACTTTTTTTGTCCGTGTGTGTGCGCATGTGTTTAACTGTGTGTATACGAGTGCTTCATTGCATCAAAGTAATCTAGTATTGCAGTTACCTATATATGAATCGAACTAGAGTTTCCTTGTGAGTGATGTGTGTTTAGAAGTTAAAACACATGTAAGTGTGCTAGTTAGCATGCTTTAAAAAAGGAAATGAAATGCTTCCATAAGTACAGAATGGTGAGTCAAGAGCTTTCATGTATGTGTGTGTATGTCTGTTTGTGTTTTTACCGTAAGAAAAACCAATCAATAGACATTGTAAAAAATTACATGTTCCTTTTCAACCAATACTAGCAGGACAGAGCAGTCCAGTGTTCTGCTTTTATTTTGTTCTGAGAGCTATAGACTCTCCACTGTCCTCCCAGATGCATTTAAAGTCATCTGTACTATTTTGTTCCCAGAACTTGCTTGTGAAAGGCGAGTAAAGTGTGCCAGTGCAATCGATGCCCCTACATGCCTGCAAAGGTTAAAAAAAAGAAACCTCGTTAGGCTTTTTCAAAGAAGCCACTTCCTTTTTTTTGGAATCCCCTTCAAATGGAAGGAAGAAGGTAAAGACAGCCTCTTCTTGGTAAAATTACAAAGGTTGTGTGCATGATGTCCTTGAAAGCAATCTGGCAGAAGTGTGTTTATTCAAGAGAGAAACACACACAGATGCAAACTCAAAGTCAAACACACATATATAGAGACACGGAAACATCACACCCATCCAATAGAGATGCTCTCTGCACCCTCTTTCATGTCTGAGGAAAAATCTATACTGACAAAAAGTATGCAAGAAGGAAGACAACAAAGAAATGAAGAAAGGAAGAATGAAAAAGTGCCATTTCTTCAGAGGTGCCCCTCACAGGGAATAGTAGAGTATCTATTACACATCAAAGCCATTTCACTCACTTATTTCTTTCTTCGCTCTATTTGCCTCCAATAACGAGAATAGGTTTGAAACTGGCAATGAAAGAAATAAGAGATGGGAAAGCATAAGCAGCCAGTCATGGTGGGAACAGGGTGAAACACACAGCAGTGCACTTACAACTTTGATGGCTCACATACGTATGAAGGCACGGAGACACACATGCACACACTCAAGGGGTGGAAGAGAGGAATTATGTTTCTGCATAAATACATCATGCATCAGAAGTCTATGGAGACCTACGTAGAGCAGGCTATTATGGGTAACCATAGGTCACACAGCTGAAGGGGCTCACAGAGATATCTGGCAAGGTTAAAATAAAAAAAAGTATGATACCTGTAGTATACAATTATAACAGAAACATATATGCAAATGTCATAGATGACATAGAAGCATATTTCTGCCTTATAATTTTTTTTATAAAGTTGGGATATAGCTTTAAATAATAATTTTTAAGTTTTGCCTTTAATTCTCTCTATAATTACCTTTATAGCTGTCCACATTAATAAAGAAATTCCATATGGAAAATAAGGTATTCCTCATGCTAGTGGCTGGTTGGAAAATTGTGAGGATGATATGGACATTTGGCAAATCAGACTCGACGAGTTTGAGTACACTTATACCAGTTTGTCAGCACAATCACTTCAACTCAAAGTATTGTTCAACTCTAAATCTTGACAGAGGCTTGGTTTTTCAAGTAGCTGCCATTTGCTGCTCAGAGGGAAAAATCACCATCTTAAGTTTCTTCCTGAGTAGAGCGCTCAGAGTGACTTTAGGACAAAGAAGTAGTCTGTAGCCCAAGATGATGATGTAGATTTTGATTTACAAGTTGCTGGGAGAGGCCGGAAAGGCTAGAAAAAGCTAAACCCATACAAAGACACCAAACAACTGACATCAAACCATTGAGAGATGCCCACAAATTCACTAACTCACACATTAATAGTCTGATGCTGTTACACATACACAGTGCACAAATGAATGCACACAAAGCAACAAAAGCAGGTATAAGGACAAGATCAATGGAATATCCACATAAAAAAGAAACAACACAATATCAAAATAAGTCTCTTTTATGTCAAGAACAAAAGGATTATTTTCCCACAGTGAAGTTCTCAATTTCAGAAATGAAAGACACATCAGTTGCCCGGCCTTTTGTGTGGCACGGTCAATATGTAAAGCTATTCCGCAGGAAGTAAGTGCACAAGTAATCAGCTTGAGCCACAGCACAATACACACACAATAAAACCAGCCCCACATGTGTAACAAACCTCTCACAGCACCATGGTGATTCAGCATGTGTGCCACTGCTTTGCTAAACCTTTTTATGACACACTTGTGTACACACACAGTGCACATCTAACAATGGGAAAAACATGAGATCAGTTCGACTACAGCAGCGGCGGACACTGCTGCTTTAAGGTCATGGAGAGTCAAACACGGGGACTTCTTCATGTGACTGCCACATCATCTCCACTCTTTTCCCAAATACAGACGTGAATTGTGTTTTTGAATACAGTGGTTTGTGTGTCTGTAGTTATAGTTGCAGAGGTACTGTGAGCTAAATGCTGTTTTTAGTATACCAACATGTAAGAGTTAAACAATGTAGTTGGTTGCTTTGAGATTAAATGAAACTGTAAATAGACAAAAAATGCAAAAGGAAATGTTTTTAATGTTATTGTTGTGGATAATATTGATTAGAATTAGAAAGATATCTTACGGTAAATAGTACATACTAAATCAAAGTATTATCAAGGTGTACTGTTTATCTGCTTATTTTACCAATAAATAAATAGAACCATATAAAACACAAGGTGTAAACAAACACAGCTCCATCTACAGTCAAAATGTGAAGGGATCCGATGCCAGACACCCTCAGTAGGTGGTTAGATCTCAACCATGAGTGTGTGCACTCAGTGCTCTGTGTTCTCATTTGAGAAAGTCCTGCCTTTTGGGTAGAAGCCTCACTCTGACGTTTGCCAACTACTCGCTGAAGAGCTTCTGCACAATCTGTTCCTACTACTCCTGTCCTTCATCCTCAGTGAGGAAATCGTGGGAGTGTTCATCAGTTCTTTCGCTTCCTTCATTTCAGACATAAATTGAATCTAGTTTTCAGTATCAATATCTTCATACCCTACACCTGCCATTTACACACTGATCACAGTGAAAACAGTGCAAAGGCAAATAAATACCAGCAGCAAATACAAAGGCAATGCTCATACTGCTCATTAATCAAATAGCTCAAAACACATATGCAGAAACAGATTAAATTTTCATAATAGTAAAAAAGTATTATCCATATTTATTTTTTACTATTTTGGACAATAGTTACCTCTTCCTTTCTTTCTTCTCTCTTCTTCTCATCCCTCTCGCCTCCTCTCTCTGTCCTCTGTCTACTGCTCCATTATCATCACTCTCTATCTGTGGTTCTCTGAGGCGAAACTCTCCCTCCTCTCCATCACGCCATCTTGTTTTATACTTCACTCCCTCACTCTTAAATGACCGGGACAGGTAGTGACAAGGACTTCATTTCTAAACATTCATTCTGCACCTCTAAAGATATTTCTCTTATTTGTGCTTTATTTTTTTAAGACAGTTTATATTTTCACACTTCCTTCACCTCTGCGTCCCCTTTTTTTAATTAGCCTGAGCTGCAGGTGATCGTAGATATACAGAAAAGGATTCAACAACCCAAACATCAGGACATAATCAAACTAAGTGTTAATGCAATGCATATTCACTTATTCTTCACCTGAATTATATTATGTACATATTCAACCAAATCTATAAGTGTCAGGCAGTCAAGAAAGGCTTTCAGAATACTGACACATGCACAAACCAGATTAAGTGTTTGCACTTTTACAGGATGAGAATATTATATAGATGTGGCGTATGCAATTTAGCAAAGGACAGAGAAACCTAATTTCACTAAGTGTATCAAAAATATGCCTTTTGTATACTTGTTAAAGCATGATGGGTATTACAATATCAGATGTGAACGTAATCCAGGTGAGTTAAAGGAGAAATTAGATATAGAAAGTAGTGGTGGGCGGATTGATCCAAAGTATCGATACCATGTTGATATCGTTATCGGATCGATACTAGCACGATGGTATCGATACTTTCTCTCTTATACTTTCAGTGCGACCGTTCCATCAGAAATTAAACCTCCCGGCACAAACACGGCTCCTGTCATATCAACACAGCGGCGCTGAGCAGACACATGCAGGCTGCAGTGAATGATGACACAGAGAAAGAGGAGCGTCGTGTCATCTACTGTATTTTATGGTGATAGACAGGGGACTTTGGTGTGGGACTCGGGTCTCCTGCGTCTCCGTCCTGCACTGTAAACAGCATCGCTTCGCATTAGAAATAGTAGCGCGTCATTCATTCACAAAAATATGTTTCAGTACAACATAACAATTACGTCCTGATCAAAAACGTGATCTGGATTTCAGTTTAGTTGTATGCAAAGGTAATCTGTAGGAGACATGGTTGGAAAAAGCATGAAAAAGAGAACAGCAGCTACAAAATAAACAGAGAGAGGAGGAGGGAATATAGTTATAGTCCACTTTACCATTACCAAGGATGTTTTTCTTTATTAAACAGATACTGATGCTGAGGTGCTGGATGCTTATTCATACAACTGAGCTGAAATTACAGCTGTGTGGAAAATCTTGTGACAACCTCTTTAAATGTACTGCACCTCTACCATTTTAGGAAAGGTTAATTGACTACCTATTTTTAGAATTTGAAAAAAAAAACACTTTCTCTTTTTATTCTGCACTTTTTAATGTACTCTCCCACCCTCACTTGTTCTCCCCCTATACCTCCACATTTTCCTGAGTCTATTTCATGCCTCTCAAATCTGACGCTGGTCGCCTTACTGGCATATAGCTCCACTCATCCTCTCCATATTCCTCCATTGTTACGCACCATCCATCCCTCCATCCCTCCCTTTTTTCCTCCTCCTCTCCTTGACACTCTTGCTTCATTTGGCTCATGATGAGGTGTCACCGCTCTGCCCTTGAGTAGGCAAGAATCCCCTCTGACAAACAGTGTTTGTGTGTGCATGTGTGTAATGTGATTGCTACTACCTGCTTGCTGCTGTGTATGTGTGTGAGTACTGTATGTTTTCTATGTGTGTGGCCCAGCTTGGCCTGTAGAAGTGACACACATCAGGGTTGTGCTGTCACAGCAGGAGAAGAGATGATTTACTTGTCAGGGGGCTGAGAGACAGGAAAGCAGATACAGCGAACAGATAAATGCACTGTGCTGCTAGGATAATGTAAGGATGCTAGGGTATATGTCTGGGCCATATACAGTATAGCTTGAAGTGCCATTGATTCAGAGGGAGGTAGAGCACATGTTATCTACCTGCTGCAGGGCATGTTTTATTTCTAATCATGATTCACATTATATCACCCCCTGTCTTTCCGGTCAGTTCTGCAGCTAGTCAAGTTCCTGTAGATATGCCGCGTAAATAATGTGTAACAGCTAAAAACTTATTCATATTAAATCACACGTACACTCATAGGTAAAAATGTACTAAACGTGACAAGGTAAATTAAAAAGAAAACTGAAATGAAATTAAAGGGACAATTTAAACATCTAAACTGGCACAATTTTATCACCCCAATAATGATTCCTGAATTTAGAAAGTTTGGATTTATGGACAGATAAATACCACAGAATCAGTTATCTTTGGATCACTTGACTGAACTTAATCAACTGGCAAAAATTAAGCTTAACTAATGTCCATCAAACTATAATGAACTGGCTGAACACAAATTCGGACTACTCTTGAATCAGTACAGGTGAAATAAATGTAGTTTGGCTAAACTACACTTAACTGACTCGTGCCTGTGGTTGACGTGTTAATTATCATCCAGGCTAAAAATCATCCCAGTCTAATATTTCCTTTGACGGTGATTTTGAGCAGAGTTTATGTCATGAGTTATATGAGCAGAGACTGTGGTTTAAGAAGTGACAGACAGGACAAGACTGTATCTGAGAAAATGAATAGCCTTTCCAGTATCACTTCCACAGGCTGGGGCACATGATAGCTGGCTTGTGGCAGAGAAATGACAAACTAAATGTTATCAGGGAATAAAGGTTATGCCATGTGTGAGTTGGAGGTTGAGGAGACAGGAAAGGAAATGGTGCAACATGCCTCTTATCTGCTTATAACTTTGTAGATCATCTTTTTTCTGCAGAATCTTTGGTTTGTATAAAGGTGTGCAAATGACCATATTTTCTTTGGGTTTATGAAATGCTTCTCTGTTCTCTTTTGGTTACTGTATTTTAAATTTAGATGCCTTTAAAGACAATGGGAATTGATGATTGCTAATGTAAATATGCTGCTGCAACTAAAAAACAACTTTCATTTCTAATTAGTGTTAAAATATGTTACATTAGTCTTTGTGATTGCACTAAAGCCAAAATAAAGAGGCATTGATTTGTGTAACTGACACAGTTATACAGGTGATCATTAGCCTGTCATAGCTGGATCAGGTAATAATTACCAGATCGTGATTACCTTGTCATTGTAATATAATTCAATGTTAAATGATAATGTTGTTGACAACGTGAGTCATATTGCAATAATCTCCAAATGATCATGGCAATTTGGGAAGAATTAAATGACTGAGATTAATAATGGATGTGAGTCCCCTGTTTAGTCCCACAGTGCAAAGTAGTCTATTAACTTGTCATTGAAGGACAGGGGAACATAGCCCGCAGCAGTGCACATAATGACAAATGTAAATGTCTCTTCATGGTGGGATACACCTTATATTAAAGTTCTCTACTAATATTCCAGATACAGTGAACAGGTTTGCAGCAGGGGCAGAGATACAGTTTATTCTCCAGATAACATGCAACCCAATCATCTCAGTCCTATGGATATAAAATAGGACTGTTTTCGGCATGCACTGGTAGTCTAGAGGTTCGTGCACACGCCATGTAACCACAACATCACCAGTTTGCGTCTGACCAGAGACCTTTATTGTTAAACCCTCTCGTCTCCACATGTTTCCTGTCTGCCTCACTCACCATCAGACTATGAAATAAAGGCCAAAATTTGGCCGATAAGCTTAAAAAAAGGACTGTGTTGAAGAAGCAGGTAGACAAGCATATTTAGATGAAATTCAAAGAACAACCCAAGTCATTACGATATTAGACACTAACTAGCGTATACACTAAGCATTTGGGAGTTTTTCCTCTCCACTGTCACCTAGTGCTGCTCAAGTGGGACTGTTGAGTTTTTTGTATATTTCTAAATATAATTATATCCTGTAAGGCAGTCACGTCCAAAGTCCGGCCCCCGGGCCATTTACGGCCCGCGGCCAGATTATATATGGCCCGCGGTTCTGGTTTTAAAATGTATGCTTTATGGACTGGGATGGGATGAAATAAAAAAAATTGGCCCTCGCATCTTGGACTAGATCAGACCAGCCGGCAGCAAACAATCACCACACACATCATATCTTAAAAACCGCTATACTAGGCATGAGGCTTGTTGTCTGTATTAGCTAAGCTGGTAGGGAGATGTGTTGTCACGCTGGAGTTCTGGCTATGCGTCCCACCTTTGGCAGTTCATTAAGAAGAAGTACATTAATTCATTGGTTTTCTGTGAGGCTTAGATTTGGTTACACTACAAATTAAATTGATAATTTTTTTAAATAAAATTTTTATAAAACAGTATTTAAATCCTACTATAAAATAATGTTTGAAGGGACCATCTGTGGATCATATGATTTTTGACACATTTACTATTAATTTAATACATTTATTTCCAATTTTATTTAAAAAATGACCATTTTATATACATGTTTTGTGATTTATTTATTAAATGTAATGTGACATGCATCAGCCCCCGGACTCTTGACATTATTAAATCTGGCCCTCATTAAAAAAAAGTTTGGACACCCCGGCTGTAAGGCCTTAAACCTTACACCGTAAAGTGCCTTGAGATGACTTTTGTTATGATTTGGTGCTATGTAAATAAACTGAATTAAATAAAATTGAATTTGAGAGACAATGCCAGAATCAGAGCAATAGTTAAATCATTGCCAAGCAATCAACCCAACTGACATATCAAACATAAGTGTTGCTATGATCCTTGATATTGTTGATATTGAAATTAATTTTTCTGTCCTGGCATTGTGCTACAGGAAGTACTGAATCAGCACCTCATAAAACTATCTAACCAAATTTAGAAATGTATGGTTATGAAACATTTCCCTCTTACCTACTGATGATCAAACAGGAGTTTCTGTATCTCTTTGCAAAGTGAATGTTGTGGCTGTAGAGATGACAATGTCGGTAAGTCTATCACAAACATCGGACTTCTCTTCCACCAAGTTCAGTGCAATATCTTCATAGCTATTGGATGGATTGTCATGAACTTCATGTGACCCTCTTTAGATTAAAGTACAATAGCTTTGGTGATGCCTAGGTCACAATCATGTCAAAATTAAAACTGGTGAAATTATTTGGTTTACAACAAAACACCTGAAAATGAATGCCATTTCCAACATCTGTATATTGTGTTTAGATACTTTTTTGCATATGTCATCATTCTAAGACTTGAACCTAGCCATGTTGTGAACACGGTAAACATTATAGCAGATGAACGCTAACATGATGCATTGTGATTGTGAGTACGTTGTCAGGCTGCTGCTAAAGCATACAGTATCTATGCCTAAGTGCTGTCTAGATTCATGTTTTGTTTAATTTTTGTCTTCTTTATGTCTGTTTTCCCTTGTTTTTTCCTCCTGCTCGTCCCTTTACAAACCCTGACACACACACTCGCCTCCTATACATCCTGCTGTTCTCTGTACTTAATTTTCAAGCGTTCCCTCCTCACCTACAAAGTCTGCTTGGGACCACCATTTAGAAAACTTTAACATTATCTTTGTAATGTTTTCAGCTCTCTGACTTATTCAACAAGTAGTCTGTCAGAGGAATGGTACCTGTATCTGGATTTAAGGTGCTTGGAAGCAAAGGCTTGCATAAAGTTTTGACTATCCAGGGGACTGATCTCACTAAACTTCACACAACCAAGGATACTAAAGAATTAGGAAACAGATTTACTGCTGCTGAACTGTGTTTTCTCTTTCTGGAGTGCACACTCACTGCTGTGAGAACAGTGACAGCTTGTATATTACAATCAAGTTTTTTATTCATTCAGCTATTCTCTCTGTTGCAGTGCTGCATTATGATTTAGGCGGGTAAGCTGGCGGTAATTGTACATCAAAATTTTGCCTACTGCAGCTACAACCACACTTTCAAAATGCCTGGCTAAAATAAAAGATTTGGGTAACTGGCTTATTAAAGGAACAATTCACACATACTCACACCAGCCTGCACTTCAGCAGACAGTTCACCCAGGCCATGGATGGAAACTCATATCCTCTTAAAGTGTATAAACTGGTTTATTATTGTTGTTATTTTGCTTTTGCTAGGACAGGGAGTATGGATAAACCACTTAAAGGGCTGATGCTATGAGACCACGCACATAAATACACACACTGCCTGGAGTGGGAAAAAGCTAGCATAACTAAGTGGCAGTGTTGAATGTCAAAACAGGACTGCTGTGCTGATAACAAGCAGAAAAATCATTGTGTGAAAATATGACAAATGTAACATGAACATAATCAGACTAGATGCATTATAAAGGCTCTAATTTGCTGCAGAGAAAGTTTAGTGCTATATGATTTGCATTTGAATTATTATGCATAGACAGAGAGACACTCATACATTAGCTCTGTAAACGCACACGTTTGTCTGCACTCATTCACACATACGAGCATCCGAATGACTGCAGTGCAATAGGGACTATGTAGCTGCAGCAGTATGTCAGAACATGAAGTGGACACAGCATTTCCTCACATCAGGGTTGGCTAACATGGGAAATAAAAGTCACACATACACATAAATACATAAACACACAGTGACACACACCCTGAGGCTTACAGAGGAAAGGCTGCCACTCAGCTGCCAGAAGGTAGTGAGGTGAGGCATCAGTCACTGTTAAGACTGAGTGCACGTTTGGGAGCTGTAGGTTCTTTGGGTGTGTGTGTGTGTTTGTGCATCATGTATTACTTACATTGTGAGGACTGAAACCTGTATGCACATTCACATGTGTATATACAGGTGTATAGTCACAGGTGGGGACTCTAGCTTGTTAGGGACCAGATGCTTATGTAAACAATTTAATTTTAGGGAGATAACGTGATTTAATTATGTAAGGGTTAAAATTAAGCAAGTTGTGGTTACGATAAGGGTAAGTCTCTCGAAAATGCAGTGTCCCCACAAGTGATGAAAACAAACTTGTGTGATTATTTCCATGAATGGTGTGCTAGGGCAAAGGTGTGCAGTAAATACACCTGTGGTATGCATTACTTTCAGTACTGGTATGTGAATGCAGAGGTTATATATGTTAATGCATCCACACACATTTTCCCCACAAGGTATTATTAGCAATAAGTGATGGTCTGCAAGACTTTGTGTGTGTATAATTACTACCACAATGCAGTGATGTGGACCCTGGAGCCTCCCCAGGGCCAAGTTCAACACCATCATGTTTTCTCTTGGCTTACAAATCACCTCTGCAGTCCACTCTGCCTTTACTTCCCCAGGTACACATCTACTGTGGAACGCTGCATCCCCACACACACCTTTTGTATCTTTAATATCTTCCCTGTAGGTTTTAAAAGGCCTATATATCAGTAATTATGACTCTGAGGATGCTGCCTGTGTCCCTGAAACATTTTGGATACTTGAGTAAACTCAACCTGAAGGTAGTAAGACTTCAGTGTGTAATTTCATGCAGTATGTTTAGCTTCCAACACCATTTACTTGCAGGGCACACAGCTTAACTGGCAGCACTTGCTGTTTTTTGTAAAACACTGGCTTGGAAGTGCCAGTCTTAAAAATAATTCAATTTGCCCACATCTCATTAACCTTTGGTTTTCCACAAAATCTATTTGACACTATACTAATATTGGTAGATAGCATCTATAGATGGCATGTAGATTAGTGGTCTAAAGCATAGCATCTACTCACACCTGCTGCACTATGCACCACCTGCCCACCCCCACAGAAGTTTCAAAGCACCCATCTGCTCCATAATTGCACCAGGCCCTCCTGTTAGCCAGCAGTCTGTATTTGGTGCCAGTCGATGTCTCTCCAATTTGAAGAGTTTTAAGTACAAAATATGGAATAATACATGTTGTTTTTATGACGACTTGATGAGCTGACCCCAGATGAGTGATTTGTTCTGTTCCTGTTAAGCAAAGGCATGCAAACTGTAGAGTACCAGCTCACGTTCAATTCACATTGAAAACTCTTTCCAGAGGTAATGGTAACTAACTGATTAAATGCAAATACAGATATACCAATAAAATATTCAGTAAAACACATACAACCTCACAGACTCACATTTAATTTAGTATGTGGCATTAAGCAAGATCCAATAATGAAGCCCCTGGTTACACAGGCCCTTAAACAAAACATAGCTGAAAGCGCTTTTGTGAGATTACACTAATTGTTGTTAATATATTGACTGACAGATGGAAGAGAGTTCTGCTTTTGTACTGCCACAGAGGACCGCAATAGAAATAATCCTTTGGGTTTTTCATTCATTCAAAAACAAACATTGTGTTTTTTTTAAAACATACTTCATTAATCCCCTTGGGAAAATTTGTTTTGGAAAGTTGTTGTTTGACAGCTGACATATAACAGATTTCATGATGCTGAAGGATAGGTTTGATGAAGCTAGGTTAGCTGTTCCTTCTGTTTCGGTCTTTGTGCCATCCCTGAGCCAAGATGAACAAATCCCAGAAATATTTCTGCAATAGACACATAGAGAAAAAGACTGATCTCAAACTTTCCATCAAACTCTAAGAAAGAAAATAAATACGAGTACAGTATATCCCAAAATGTTGGGATGTTGTTCTACACTAAATGCTGTGCAGCACAGTTGATTCAATTTATCCTCACCCAGGCCATTATGTAAAGTGGTGGATATCCCATGCACATATAGAAAAAAACACGCACTCACACAGTTGTGAGCAATGACAAGGTGAGGATTCCACAGTGCAAATTACTTCATTCTGTTGCACTGCACAACAAAATTGCTCTCACACACATTAATATGTATGCACTGACACACCGTTTAAAGACTGTGAGTTAACCTTTAGAAGGCCAACAGTTGCCTGTTGGCTATTAGACCTTTAAACACTGCTATTTAAACAGTACGCATACACAAAAACACATATATACACACATAAATACAGGAAGGAGGAACTGCACCAAAGGAGAAATCTAATTCTTAGTTTTCCTCTGTGTATTAAAGGTTTTGCATGAAAAGCTAATTAACTGTAAAACTGACTAATAGAAGCAAAGAAGGAAAATATAAATATCTAAACCTTAGGAAACTAAACCTTAACATTACTCTAAGGACAAATTGTATAATACCTGTCACAATGATAAAGTGATGAATATTACTTTGTACTGGTTTGTACTTTATTAATTGGATATTATGTTCAACTACACTTGAATAATCTTGAATCCAGTATTGCACTGTATAGAAATCTAATATATGTACTTCAGGTGACAAAAATTACCAAAGTAACAGAGTTTCAAGAGATGCCTAGAGATCAATAGATATGCTTTTGAAATGGTGACAGCTGCTGCATGCCTAACAATATAGTATGTTTTGTTTTGTTCTTTTGTTTTACTTTTACACCTTTAGAGACGTTTTTCTAGATGATTGATGAATGGATGAAAAGGGGGATGTTAGCTGAAACCCTTTTAAAGGTTTGGAAGGAAGAGACATCATAATACAAACTAATACCAACTAAATGAACTGTATATTACAACCATTATCTAGCGGTTAACAGATGGAATTGGGGTACAGTGATTATGTTACTTGGTTATCCATGATGTATAACACTAATCATAAGATTGCTCAATGTGAGTGAATGGCATAAGACGTGATTTTTAAGGAAGCCTAATAAATCAGGTGACCCAGGCCGGTATTTTGATGACCACAGAACTGCATATTTAGTTTCTAAGTTTCTATCAGTCTGAATTTGGCACTCTTAAGTACTACTTAAGTACCAACGGCTCTCAACATGAATTATAAATCATGACATTTCTGACCTATTTATTTTATTTATTGTTGTTTAAATGAAATTGAGATTCCAGGTGCAAAGGCTGGGAAACTGCTTCATAATTAAACCCACATGTGGCTGCTTTAAAAACAGAATGAGAATAAATGTTGATGTTTAGGGAAGCTACACTATTCCAGGGTCTAAAACAGGTCTTTTTTGCTCTGACTGAGGCACCAACACTTCAAATTGTGCAGCTGTCACACTGGCAGCTTCACCAAACACTGTGACCAAAATATAACGTATTTCACACTGGAGTACATTAAGTCATCATTTCACAGATGTGTTATGCTTGTGTTTGTAACATGGTTAAATTGAACTGGTGCGTCCTAATACACAGATGAGGAATTTTGCTTGCCTGAAGGTTATAGATGCAGACTTGGAGTTGGCTGGCTTAAAGGAATGACTAATGTTCTCCTGTCCCTCAGCAGCTACTGTTGAAGTGCCCTTGGAAAAGGCATTGAACCCCCAATTGCTCCAATTGAGCTGCTCAGTGGCCAGAAATGCAAAACTGTGGCTGCACTGGGTGATTACCAAATGGGGTTGTGTGAAAGAGTGCAACCGGTGTGGGAAAGCAGCCACCATGAGAATGCTGGCTCATTCTGACTGAGGCTTAGATCATACGTTGGTTTACTTCGCCAGTCACTTTGGCAGGTAACTAACCATCATTTGGAGGTTCTGCTTTGTCCCGAAATCTAGTTGGCCCTTAAAACTGAGAAAGTATTTGGTAAATATGTCCAGACTAGCATCTACATTGTTTACTAGCCCATGTCCCGGCACCGGAAGAAAGTATCTAGCTGGGTACTTCATTCATGTCTAAATCAAAGTCTATTCTCTGCCTGTTAGTAAATCAAAAGAGCAGAATAGTTAAATATTACATGGGTCTAACATACTTGAAATTATTATTTTATTTACAAAGTAAGGATATCATATGGTTTGCTTTATAAATTGTAACTTGGTAGTTGCGTCTTAAAATAGCCATGTCTGTTCAGTCCGTTGTCATATGGTGAGACACTTAACTTGCTTACAATTTACAGCTGCAAGAAAAAGTGCAATTTCCTGGTTTCTAAGCTGATAAGATATGCAGTCATGATGATTCCCACATGATGGTGGAAAATGTAGGTGAAATAACCTCCACCAAGTGCTTCTTGTAACTGTGAACAGACATATTCTTAGCACATCTGATGTGAAAAGTTGTCCTGACTCCAAAAGGTGGATTTTAAGTCTCTGAAGCTATTCTGTAGTAGATTCACTTTAATGTTTAGACTCGTCCTGCTGCATCACCCATCACCACACTGCCATTCTCATTTCATTGATGCGACTCCAAGTTTGCCAACACCAGATTTCAGCTGGCATTAGTGACATCAGAAGTCTAGTGTTTCACTTACTTTATCAACCATCACTGTGTATGTTTAATGTGTGAGTTCAATAAAGACATGAAAGATATTGACTGTTCATGTTTTATCAGCTTAGAAATATTGTGGGGGGAGGTTCAGATTTGTGACTTTGGTGAAGATCAGATGGTATTTAATGGCCAATTTATACAGAAATTACAACTTTTGTACAACTTTTCTTGCAGCTGTATCCTACTTGTACAGTTCTTAACACAGCTCAGCATTTTATTTTATATCCTTTTTGATTTATTGTGAATTGCGAGCATAATGCCAGCAGTCTTTATGTCCTTAATTTTCTTTTTGTTCAAAAAGTATTTTCTATTATGGGACAATAAATATCTGATCTCAGTTGAACTGGAAAGGTTACATAGAGGTTAAATTATAATTTTGATCTAGCACTATCAAAATTAAACTCCTCTTTGCTTCGCTGTTACAAGTTGGGAGCCTCTGGTTTAGAGGGTCAAATTCCATCTGACTGCCTTTATTATGCTGCATATAATTTATGGTGCAGCTATTACTAAAGATCAATAGCACTTAAACTGCTCCACTGATATTGAAACCTCCACTGATTTATAAGCAGATATGTCTTTGGTCAAATCCACACACAAACACACAGAAACACACACACATGCCAATTGTACATTTGATATAATGCCGTCTTGTCCTAATGCTCCAATGTTGTCCTTGTTCACTGTTCATTTCTTGTGATTGCTCTTTGAGGCACACACACACACACTTGACTGAAAAAACTCTTTCATTAGATTGGATTACTCTGTGTGTGTGTGTTTGAGTGTGTGTTTATGTGTGCTTTTTTTCAGTTTGAAAGGCCAGTTGGCCAAAAAACCTGCACACACACACGCACACACACACACTATCACCCAGTTTTTCTGCACTTGACAGGATGCTGTATTGATTTACATACTGTATAATCCAGAAGAAATGTAAGACTTTAAGATTCTGTCCTCTCACACACACACACACACACATTCCCAACCATCACTACAAATAGAGAACACTGCAGAAGACAGTGTGTTTGTATGTGTACATTTGAGTGCCAACTACAGATGCACTAGGACTGTGGGATTATCAGCGCTGCCAAGGATACGACACCAGCTCTGCAGAAAGCAACCAGCAGATGGATAGATTGATGGACTGGTGGAAGAGGATAAAAATCCTTTAAAGTCAATGGACAGAGCAATGCACTAACGCTGCTTGTGAGATGACAGGTTGTTCTTAGGTCCCACAGCAGAAGATTTTGCACAATCATGCTAAATACTTACAGTACTTATAAAGAAGGAGGAAGTGGCAATATTATTTGATCTACAAACATAATTGCAGCGCTGCTGAATATGACATCATGACTTTGAGCTTGCTACGTCTGTTTAATGGTACTTGTACACAGAGACTGAATTGTATTTATATAATAGATTAGGCTAGTGCAGCTTGCCCTGGGCATTACAAGGGTTTTCCAAATCTCTGCAGTGGGGATGGTGAGTGCAAAGTTAGCATTGCCTGTGCTCAGAATGGCCACATTGGTCCAAAGGACAGGAAACCAGATCAAAAATAAAACACTTTACCTTTAACATACTTTACAGCATGATGATCTTTGGGTTCTGAGGTTTTGTCTAGGTGTTGCTGCAGTTCTGAACTATTAAACATTGGTGTATCACATCAAACCTGGCACATTACACACCAGAAAAATAAGAACAAAAAATGACATAAGCAGGTTGTAACTAAGTTGGCATGAGAAAAGAACAAACAGCCCATATGTGTGACCAAAACACCAATACTCAGACAGCTCTGCAAGGCAAGCGCATTGACTAATAGTTAAGGACATTTTTAAATCAGAATGTCAATTTCCATCTTTGGCATCTGCCACCAGCC
Organism: Ctenopoma kingsleyae; assembly: GCA_032353495.1. Taxonomy (NCBI): domain Eukaryota; kingdom Metazoa; phylum Chordata; class Actinopteri; order Anabantiformes; family Anabantidae; genus Ctenopoma; species Ctenopoma kingsleyae. The sequence goes on along the minus strand of JAUBNQ010000001.1, from coordinate 16,669,091 downwards.
AGCCAAATCAAAGTCACATTGGAGCACTGCATCAATGTAGAATTGAGGTCGCCTTCTCAGAAAAGTGATCACCTAAAGTGCAACTTGAATTGTCAAACCTGTGGGAAATCCTATTGATTTGCTGATTTGCCCAATCACTGGTTATCACTAACTGCAACAGCACACTGAAAATGAACATTTCCATCCCATTCCTGTCATGGAAAATTTCCATTGATTCCTGTCTACAAAAAAATCCCTCATGAAAACTCAGTGTGACATGACACGTGACATTTGACTGTTTGTGATGACAGGGACCTGCCTGAACATCTTACTACGGCTAAGGATATGACTGAAGTGCTTCTTCAATGTATATTCTTAAAGCTTGTATTTCTGCACAGCTGTCTAGTTTAGCTATTGCAAAATGATTTGATTATGTCACTCAAATATTAAATCTATCCAGCTTGTGGATGGCCTCATGTTGTGCACACACACAAATACCACCACACAAGCAACATTTGAGCATAAATTTCCACTAGTCATATGACCACTAATTTTCACATGATGCTGGTCATATGGATACACACAAAAACATACCAGGCTAAGTATGGAGCCAGATGGGGAACATATATTTTGTCAATTTAAAAGACAATATTGTAAATGAAAAGTAAAAATTTGAAACTGAAAGTTGCTCTACTGGTCGTGAAACCTGAAAAGAAAGTATAACAAAACCAAACTAAAAAAATAATTGTATGAAAGGTTTTTTCAGTTCAAATGTAAGTTTGAATAATTTTTGGAAGTTAACTGAATATTTTCTTCTTTTTTTTTTTAATTAAACACTTACAGTGTTTTCAGATCTTAATTTTTCACATCTTTTCTACAGTTTCAACTTTTTTAGGTACAGATCTTGTAAGATTTGATTATAAGATTTTCTTTTTCTAGTACAGATCAAAGACTCAGACTTCTGTTACATGCACACTAGTCCCTTTCACAAATGATCCAGGTTTTAACATGATCTGATTATTCATATTTATGCATTAATCTAATATTACACATTACTGATGATGATTTGATGTCACCACATCACAGCCTTAAACAGCATTACACAGGTTACAGTGCAGTTTAGTCAGTAAAGTAATTTAGATCTGTGTTACAAATATACGTTAGAGCAAGAAAGCAGGCAGTAGGATCATAGTTTATATTTTATTGTATTTTTTTAAGAAGTATTTATTACAAGAAAATTTTGAATAAATTATTGATTCTGGGTTTTTTTTTCAGGTTTCATGACCAGTAGAGTAACTTTAAGTTTTAAAGTTTAGCTTTTTGTTTACAAATTAATGAAACATATGGCCCCCATCTAGCTCCATAGAGAGGCGCTGAGGTCGAAACTTTAGGAATAAGAAAGAGAGGGAGGAGAGCTGTAGGCAGCGACCCAGATCTCCCACTGTCCATACAAACAGACACGACAGTAGGCACAAGCGCGCACGGGCAGAATATTTATTTTCTCGTGACTGTTAGGCATCGTGGACTTCTAAGCACTCATCTGGGAAATTAAGACATGGTAAGAATCTTACGGGAGAGCGAGGAGGATACAGAGAGATGTTGTAACAGTCTAGCCCACGGACGTTCACAACAGCTCTGCAACAACTCTCTGTGCAGGCAGAGCATATTGAGATTCACCCCACGCACTGAACACTGACACCCCCCTCACGCACCATCACAGGAGTGTGAGATTGTGCGTGTGTGAGAGGAGGAGAAATATGCTCTGGATAGTGTATCAACAACCCAGAGCTGGGTCTCCGACAGCGGCAAACCGCTCCGATTACTACTCCTACCTGATCCTTGTTTCCCAGCATCCTAAAGCCACTGGGTCACCCATCACCCAACTAGCCCAAACACTCAGCCGGTCACCCGTTCATCCACACAGTCACTCAGCACATCACTCAGATTAACCCAGCCAGCCATCCATTAAAAACAGCCACCCCACCAGCGACCAGTCATCCCCAGTTGATCAACAGGCCATCCACTCATCCATGCGTCCATCGAGCTGCCCATTAAGGTGGGGATCGCAACTCTCTCCCCGGGAACAAGTATACGCCGCTGGACTCCGAGCTTCTTACCTTGAGCGCTTCTATATCCAAAGACGTCGACCGGTCCATGACAGAGAGAAGTACAGCAAATCAGTCACGAAAATAGAAGTCCCACGGGCGAAAAACAAGAGAGGGGGAGAGGTTAAAAACGGAGACCAAAGAAAAGTTGGGATGCTCTGTAGAGTCTCAAACTCTGCTGCAACATATCCTGGATTTTTGTCAGGATTATGTTATTAATATTCCACCACGGTAACGGATTTTCTCAGTTTCATTCCTCCCGGTGGGTCGCTAAAATCAGGACTCCATGCCGTGGAAGCCCCCCCCCAACCTCCGGTCCCCGGTTTGTCCGTGCAGGGGACAGAGGGAATAGAAAATAAATATAAATACAACAGAATTGCCTGTGCGCAATGTTTACAGCTGCGACTATTGCGCACTTGGCAATCTAGTTTGTCCTTTTAATTATTACATTTGAATAAGAGATATCCCCCCTCTGCTGGAATGAAGCCGGGGTTTAGACTCTCCTGTCAGTCGGTCAGAGGATAAATGCAGTAATATCCCGTTGAATCCCAGGAAATGTGAGTGTGATGTTCTGTCTGCCTGTGCAGTGGTCGGCAACTGGAGAGAAGGCGTCCGGATCAGACAGATGATGTTCTGCCTTTCCTAGGCGACTTCCATGCGGCAAACCGCCAGAGATATCAGGTCTCTACGAGAAAAGGGGAAGGAGAGAGAAAGGGGGAGTGAGAGAGAGATAGAGAGAGAGAGAGAGAGAGAGAGAGAGTGTGTGTGTCTGTATGTGAGAGAGAGGAGGGAGCAAGGCTGAAGAGAGGAGATGGAGAGAGCTGAGAGAGTTCAGACGAAGAGGAGAGAAGGAAGGTTCATGCTGTATATTCTTCTAGGTTTTCTAGTGACTGACGCACCGGTGTGTACGTCTGTGTGGCACTGTGTGAGAGTGGGGGGGGGGGTTCTAATCAAGTAGATGACTCGAAACTGCTGCTTTGCTACTGAAGACAAGAAAGAGATTTAAATGCTGGGTCTGTTGGCTGTTCTCTTTATCCCTCTGTGTGTGTGTGTGTGTGTGTGTGTGT
>JAUBNQ010000001.1:16636555-16649966 GCA_032353495.1 Ctenopoma kingsleyae | reverse complement strand
GCATGGATGTCGAGTTGGGCGACGGTGAACTGGTAGCTAAAAAAATAACAACTTACAAGCCGAATAAAACAAAACGCATGTATGTGCGTCGCACCCAGTGGCATAGTCCAGCGTATACATAGATAAACGGTGTGGATCTACTTGTTCAGTCGGAACAGCGCATTCTCACTTCTCCATCTACCTGATCCGCTGTTATGTGTTGAATGCATGACGGTTTTCTCTGGCTTTGTTGATCGGTGTGCAGCTATAACGTCGTTCTCAGGGAGCTGACTTTATTTTCTACGTTGTTGTGGTCAGACATAGAAACCACAATGTATTTATCATTATGTGCATTCATAAAAATAAGAATAAGGAAACGTGAGAAGTGACCGATGCTGTATGTATGATTGGCTGCGGCAAGAACATAAACTTTTGTTTTGTCAAAAAAGTATAATTTGCCAGTTATTTACCTCTGTTGTCATAGTTACTAATATGTTATTTATAATTATCAGATTCAGTAATGAAATATTTTAAACTCAAAACCAGCTGTTTAAAATGAGTAAATAATATGACTAAGTAAAAAGTGGTGTTTGCCTCATGTTGATCTAATAATCATGAAAAAAGTCTGTGTTGGATATTATAATATTATAAGATGCTCATAACTGTTCTTAACATAATATTGTGACACTCTGGTCTCACTATCAAATTAAATCTTCCACGGTTCAGTTAACCAAAAACTCTACTGACACAGAGGAAAAAATGCACAGGACCTAATGATGTAGTTGAACCTGCATCTCTGTGGTTTAGGTTAATTTAACATCCTTACTGACTGAAAATTAAACAGCAGTTCTGAAAATGTGTAAATTCATCTATAGTTTGAAGTAAACTATGTGTTTACTGTAATTTTGCAACCAAGTGCCCTTTATCATATCGCAATCGCAATATTGATCTCAATAATCGCAATATGACTTTTTTCCCAAATCGTGCAGCTCTACTTAATAAATAAAATCATCACTTAAAAATAATTTGAGTTGAGTTTTGTGTTTACTCGGGTTATCTTTGTCTAATATTTACATTTGTTTGATGATCTGAACCTTTTAAGTGTGACAAATATGCAAAAAAGTAAAATCAGGAAGTGGGCAAATATTTTTTCACGTCACTGTAGATAACAAACACAGTTAAGATACCATCTCACTAAAGACACGGTTAAATACAAACACGGCAAAGATCATTTATAAAAGCTAAAAATGCTTGATTGGTACCAGTTGCCCACTCGCCAGTAGTTTGCAGGTCAGGGGCTGCCAGAAATGTACATGAATGTCTGGAAGTTTCTTAGTGATCGACTCACTAATGTGAAACATTGCAGACCGAACACAGACATATGGTCAAGTCAGATGAGCGAGCCGTACATGAGTATGAACATTATATAGAAGATTGGTAAAAACAAGCTATTTCCCTCAGTATCAGACAGTTAATTTCATTTTTTAAATTTATGTAATAGTGACTTTCTTTACTTCTCAGTCTCAGTTATGCCTTTTAAGTGAACCTGAACATTTTGTACAAGAAATGTTTGTACAGGGATATAAAAGGTATATTTAGACAGAGCCAAAATATACAGAGATACATTTTTTTTGGTCTATCACCCAGCCCTAAATGATAGCAAACATGAAGAACAGAACAGCATTAGTTTATTTATTTATTTATTTTTATTTTTTACACAAAAACAGACATTTTAAAGGTATATTGGATTTGTGGATAATATAGACTCATTTAACATCATGAGTTAACATAAATCCTATGTGGTTGCATAATAAGATCGACAACAAGTATACATTCACATTTGTGAACACAAGCACAGGCTCACGTTGTCATCTCAGCAAGGTGCTTGAAGTATCAAATTAGAGCAAAGGTTATTTTTCAGCATCTTCAGCAAGGCACACTTATCACTGGAGAATAAGTGTTTGGGAAGTTAAGGAGTGAAAGGAAGACTATGCTAGAGGAACACACAACAGAAACCTCACCTTGTCCTATGGTGTAGGGGTAAATGTGGACAAAATCAACTTAAATTGTTCTTAAATAGATAAACAATCTTGCTGCTGTAACATAGCTCAACCTGATTCTAAATGCTCTCTCTGTAGGAGGAGTAAGAGAAGGTTTTTTGAACTATGGCTGACAGATCATGATTTTAATGGGGAGCTAGATTTGTGATGATTGTTTCACCCTTTGCTTCAACTCAACAACTGATGGTCACTCCCTTTCCCAGCTATTTAGATTATCGACCAGCCAATTAGTTTACCAACTGAACTCAAAGAATCATATGATTCATGCAGCTAGTTCACTGTCTCCTTTGTGAGAGTGACACCACTCTGCAGTAAAATAACTATATGCTTTTTAGTTTTACTTTTTTCAAATTGCATACACTCATTGCTAGCTGTTTAACTCAAGAGAAATTCCATTTTAAAACACCACTGTGAGAAATCAGTGCTCTGTTCATTGAGATTAGTAATGTTTTCTCTCTGTTGGGTAGAAAGCTATGTGAGTGATTGAGCTAATGTAGCACTTTATGTCAGACCCTAGGCTTAAGACTTCTGGTTTTAAAATCAAATACTCAAGTAAGTTTTTTTTTTTCTTTTTATTTACTGTATATAGAGATTATCAGAAAAAAATAGTGAGATGAAACATAGTGGCAGACTAGACAATATACAAATAAAAACAGATTATTTTACTAATCATGGAACTAGTTAGAAAACACAAGGTTGTGTTTCGGTGCTAAGTTTTGCACTTTTGTTACTAAAATATTGTTCTACAGTTAAGGTCAGATTTATTGCCTCCCATGATGAAATCACACAAAACCCTTAATATTTCCATGTAAATAACCATAACAAAAACTGTTCATACTTGTATTGCTTCCAAAAGAACAAAGACAAAATCTCCACGAAGTTTGATCAATATATTTTATTGATGTGCTGAATTTTAACAAGAAAACTGAAAAATGACAAGGCCAAAATTATTAGCCCTCCTGTGCTTTCTTTACTCCCAAGACAAATCTGACTATTCAATTAGCTTTAAAACCACACCTGAACATTCAGTTAACTTTCACACCACACCTGAGTAATCAATCAGCATTGAACCTTAAATAAGAAAGTCTGGTTAACAGGGCTAGTGGCACTTGAACATTTGGAGTACTCTGACACTTTTGGTAAGAAGCAATTTCATCATAGCCAAAAAAATAAAAAAGAAATTAGTCTGGACCTCAGAAAGAGGATAGTAGATGCTCATCATGAGGGTGAAGGCTACACTACCATTTCCAAAAGTTTCACAGTGTCTAGAACAGCTGTACGATGCATCATTGCAAAGCACCAGGAGACAAATTCTGTTGCAAACAAACCTGGGTGTGGCTGTAAGCGCATTATTTCAAAAACTTTGGAGAGAAAAATAATCAGATGTCAACAAGGATCCCCAGGTCTCTGCCAAGGTGATTGTTGCTCAGCTGGGCTCTTCTGGAGTTGATGTGTCAAGGAAGACAGTTATGAGAGTTCATCGTGGAGGACTTCGAGGTCACCATCGAAGAAAAACTCCATTGCTGAAACAACGGCACATCAAGGCCCGACTGAAGTTTGCCCATGGACATTTGAAACGTGATGAGTTTTGGAAGTTCTTTGATCTGATGAGACTAAACTCCCTGTGAGACTTTGGACACAGGGATGTTGCTTTTGTTTGGAGAAGGAAGGGAGAGGCACAGTTCCCACTGTTAAACATGGTAGTGGGAGCATCATGTTGTGGGGCTGTTTTGATACTTCAGGCACTGCGAACCTCGTTTGTGTTAATGGGGTCATGAAAAAAGAACAGTATGTTGGCATTTTGAAGAATTATTTAAAGAAATAATGACCCAAAGCATACCTCCAAGTTGGTCACAAACCTTTTGAGGGACATCAGGGTCCACAGAGCCCAGATCCCAGATCCCAATCCCATTGAGAATCTGTGGTGGGTGCTTAAGGTCAATGTCCATGCTCAAAGACCACGCAATCTAGATGAGTTGGAATGATTTGTCATGGAAGAGTGGGCTCATATACCTCAAGAGACATGTGCCAACCTAGTGAAGAACTACAGGGAGAGGCTGTTGTCAGTTGTAAGACAGAGAGGCTACACTATTGACCGTTAAATGAAAGGAGGGCTAATAATTTTGGCCTTGTCATTTTTCAGTTTTCTTGTTAAAATTCAGCACAACAATAAAATATACTAATCAAACTTTGTGGAGATATTCTCTTTGTTCTTTTGAAAGCAATACAAGCATGAACAGTTTTTGTTATGGTAATTTCCCTGGAAATATTAAGGGTTTTGTGTGATTTCATCGGGGGGCTAATAATTCTGACCTTAACTGTATGTTAAAACATTCAGAAGAAATAGCTGGTGCTACAAACTATAAACATAGGGTAAATTTCTACTTAGTCGTTATCCACATGAGGAGTTAATGTTTGGACAGTAAAATGGGTATATACTGTTTGTTGTTATTTTGGGAAATTCCTAGTGCTGTGAAAAAGTATTTGCCCCCTTCCTGATATTTTTTTTGTGTTTGTTTTTCTTGCATATTTGTCAAAATAAATAATTAAGCAAACACATTTTAATATTACTCAAAGATAATCTGGAAAAAATACAAAATGCAGTTTTTAAATGATGAATTTCATCTCTTAAAGGAAAAAAAGCTGTTGAAACCTGCCTGGTCCTTTGTGAAAAAGTAATTGCCCCCGAAAGTCTTGAGCCTTTGTGTTCTTTTGGGTTGGCAGTTGCTTTTGCCTTGGAACTCTCTTGTGGATGCCATTTTTACCCAGTCTCTTTCTTATTGTTGAATCATGAATACTGACCTTAACTGTGGTAAGTGAAGTCTGCCATTCTTTAGATGTTGTTCTGAGTTCTTTTATGACCTACTGGATGAGTTGTTATTGTGTAATTTTTGTAGGCTGGCCACTTCTGGGAAGATTTACCACAGTTTCCAGGGGGGAATAATAATAATTAAAAAAATAAAATAATCATTTAAATTAAATAATCATTAAAAAATTTACATTTTGCATTTACTTGGGTTGTCTCTGTGTAATATTAAAATTAGTTTTATGACCTGAATCATTTAAAAAAAAAAAAAACACTGCAAGGGGCAAATACTTTTTCACAGCACTGTATCAGAGTTGGACTGAAAAGCTGCTCTTCTTCCATGTGTAATAGTGTAGTTAGGTTGAATGCTTACCTAAGCAGAAGCAAATAAAAGATGCGAGGGGCTTATGGAGGTAATTAGGAGCACATTAAGCTCACAGTTATTAGGAGCTAATACTAGTGTTAGCTTTCAGAGGCTAATGAGGTAGCATACTAGGCCAATTACACTTGTGATTCTAATATGCTTATATCTGCATTGTCTGTTTGGCCCTGAGTTTTACCATTAACAATGATTACTGCAGGCAGATTGGCACAGTCTGTGTGCTGGGCAGGTGCATACACTCAAAAGCTGCTTTCAGACATGCACTGAAACATATGTAGCTGTGCGCTACATCTGTGAAAGCAAACTTCTGCACAACATCCGAATCTGAGTCTTTCCGACATTAAGTGTATATGTGAAAACAGGTAAAGCGATAGAGTAAAGCGAGAGTTTAGAGCTGAAGGTCATATAGTAGTGAGACACAGTACATCTGGGAAGCCTAAAGGGGGATGGCAACTGACTTGATAGCCTGAGGTTCACAACTGTATGACCTTTTGTGACACCTCCCCTTTTTCAAGTACAGGTCCATATCTTAGACCAGTGGTTCCCAAACTTGATTCTCTGGGCCACCTGCCCTGCTTATTTTCCAGCTATCACTGCCCTACACACTGCTAATTACCTGAATCAGGTGTATCCAGTCAATCAGAAGGAAGATACCAATTTACTTTGTCTTACCCTACTCCACGCTCTACTGAGACAGTATATTCCAGCTTTTGACTGACTGAACACAACTGATCCAGGTGATCAGCAGTGTGCAGGGCAAGGAAAACAAGCAGAGCATGGGGTCCCACATAGGTGTCTTTTATTTTCTATGTAAACATTGTGGCAGGGAATGAAATCAGTCATGTCTGATTAAACAACTGGATTGTGTTGTCTTTGAGAGCACTTAGGTAGGTCTAAAGTGTGTAAATTAGAAAATAAATGATTTAAAATAAGTATTATATTTTAAGATGTGGTCAGGACAGCCATAATGCACATATTAACACATGCTCTGACCTGCTCAGTGACAGTGATGGACAATGACTTGATTATACAGAGATATGACTAATCAGGTTATATTCACATTGTGAATATGGTTCAAATGTGATAACAGGGAACAGGGACTAGTGTGCACATACTAATTAACAATGTTGGTGGCCTGACACAGAACAGCAGTCGCATAAAATTACATCTCAAATAAAGTATTATAAGTATATTAAAATAAATAAATAAATAATAATAATAAAGTGTTATTATTATGCCTGATTGTGAGGCATACACAGGAATTGTAATTTGTGCCGACAAACACTTAAGTTTAACTCAGACTGAACGCTGACTTTTCTACCTGATTGCTAATGGAGATTAGTGGCTGTGCTGTCAAGATCAGTTGAGTACTTATTTTTTTCAAATTTTATGTAAAATAGATTCAGAAGGATCTGGTTGTGCATCAAGCTGTGCCTCTCTTTCTGTTTTCTCTGCAGTGCTTAATTAAACCTTAAGACCACCCATAGTGGACCCATGCAACAAAAATTACTAAGTGAGCAGAATGCAAAATTTGGACTCTTTCTGTCTGAACCGTTTACACGCAAACACATATGTATAAATGTAAGGAGGAAAGGAATAACAGCGCATGCAGATGAACACTTTGCACACAGACAGCCACAGTGAGTATGTGACCCCAATCATGCAGAGTCTTAAATTTCTGTGAATACAGAAACAAAGATAATTCTGCCCAGAGCATCAAGTTGATGAAAAATTTTCTTTTTTACTCTGGCCCACTTCAGAGTGAGATGGCGAGTGAGCTGAAGTAAAGATAATAAGGCATGGAAAGACTTGATGGTAACATGCCCTCTCTATCACTGTGAATTAACCATGTGATGGTGAGATGAAGGAGCCCTCCTATTAATTTAGTTTCTCTTTTAAATTCAATAGCGCTCCATTGGTGTCTTCGTTTTTAAAGATTTCCAGTAGTCTTCAAAGTTGATGCAAATATGTTTTATTCACTTCTGTTTTAGTGCAGTTGTTTTTGGTTAATTTGTTCTTTCTTTTTCTTAAAGATAGAAAAGTTAAAAATTTGCTGAGCTTTGGATGCTTTCTTTTTCTAACCTGAATTTGAATTTGGCTAGACGAGACGCACAAACATACGCATAAACATAAGATCTAAGGAATGCTTGAAGGGAATTCCTTGAACTCAACAATTAACTGATTAGAATTTGGTGGTCAAAGGTTAAGGTCATACTGACTTCACACTTATCCAGTTCATGTGGCCCATTCTTTTGAACGTGTTGTGTGGAGAACACTTTGAAGTAATTTCTTCAAATCTGGCTGTCACCTTGGACCCAGTGATGAATTGATTACATTTTGATAGCCAAAGGTCAAGGTCACAGTCACCTTATGTGGTGTCTCAGGAACATCTGGTTAGCAAAGGTATACAACCCTAATTCAATAATTCTTTTTTAAGCTTTACATGTCTTCAAAAAGGGCAGTTGCTAACAGATGACTAAATGAGACTACAGAGGTTGTCAGTATTAAACCTTGCTTATACTCATACTCTTTCAAACTATTCTCAGTCGTCCCTATCCCTAACTTGTAGCTTTAATAAGATCAGGTTGCACTACTAAGAAAGGCTTATGTACTACAGATGAGCTTGTTAAATCAAATTACAATTTGGAAGATTAGTGGTGGTGACCAGCGGTGGCCCGTCAATAGAGGGCCGCCCCACCTGTCTCACCTGAAGAAGAAGATAGGAATCACATAAAATAATTTTAGAATAACATGAAAATTTTGTGCTTTGTGTTGTTTCACCTGCCTCCTCTGTCAGCTGTCAGGAAAAAATGAGTCTGGATTCAGACAGGTAATACAGATTTAATACATTTTCCTTATAAAGTGAGAAACAGACTAGCAGTGGCATGAAAAATGCTAAATGCTATGTGTCTTACAATGATTAGCAATGCGAATATCGCTATGCAGCTTAATGAAAGCTACAGGATAGGGTATAATGAGATGACATAATGAGGAGGAGGACAAAAACGACACATTTTGTCAAAAGATGATAGACTGGATTATATTCTGTGGTGCGTTTGAGCTTGTGCTGAGTGGTCATGTAGGATCCCTGGATGCAGCAGTACCTTCAGACTGTTACTGTGTTTAAGGGGACATCTGAGACAATGCAGAATGAGCTGCTTGACTGCATGTTCTCAGTTGAAGGAGAGACGGATGAAATTTACTTATAAATAATAAAAGACTGAATACTAGAAACTAGAATACTAGTGGTGATATGTGGTTAGAGTGCATCTGAAAACTGACTGATTGATTATTAATTTTTTTTAAATTTTGGATTATTGCAAAGACAAATGGACCCTGGGGATGTCACTGGGAGAAGTAGAAGAAAGCTGAAGTTCAGCAACAGCTAGGCGAGAGCTAACTGTTTGTTTTCTACCCCAAAGAAGATGCAGAAGAAGAAAGTTCTTTACTATTCTGCTTTAGTGAAATATTCTGCAACACAATGGACAAGAAAAGTATCATCACAGTCTATGGTTTTCTAATTCTGTATGACATACTGTATCTTTACCAAGATAAAAGCACAATAAAATGCTCAGTGCATAGCACAGTATAAACATTAGAAGACATATTTCCAGTAATAGCATAGCTGGACAATTAAATACTCAGTGGAGAACTATTATAAATATAGTTGTGTGTCTATATCTAGATATAGATATATATATATATATATATATATTTTTTTTTTTTTTCTTACAATTTCCCCCCTATATTTTCATTTACTTTCCTCTGTCCATCTCTTACCTTTATTGTGGGGAGCAGTAAAGTGACCATATGCTCCCTGAGTGCTTGCGTTGACTCCTTTTTACAGTAGGACTGGCCCTTTGCCTTGTGCGTCCATCTCCAGTTTTTATTGGGATGCTTTTATAACGAAGTAAAACTGCACTGAGGCCCCATAAACCCAATTGAAGCTCTGTGCTTTCCCCTGAGAAATGATACCTGCTAAGACAGGGAAAAGAAAAATAAAGGGAGATAGAAGGGGGGATTAGAGGTCAAGTGACTAAACAATTAGCTTCAGCATTCTGCTTGTGACTGATAAAGTGGAACTACACCTCAGTAGTTGACACATTGTAGTCTGATGGTCATGTTTGGGTCTTTGTTATTAATAAACATTTTTGAATGAATGTTGTGACTGAGAAAGAGGAATGATTTTATGATCTAATTATTCTCTACCGTCATACTCAACCTACACATATTAAATTAACTAATTGAAAATGGCAAATCAGGAGAAAGCTGAATTACTGTACTGTATATAAGTATTCCTGAAATAGAAATACAAACGCAACAGATTTAAATATCCCAAAATTGAACTTGATGAAACTTGCAGGAACCCTAAACCAACAAACACAAAAAAACGTAGACAGGCACCCCTGGGAAAGTAAGTAGCAGAAGATTTAAAATGTCACACCATATGCCTGGGAGTTTTAGGGAGAAGCTGCAATATGTAAGCAAAATGAAGAAAGCAGATAAATCTTTAGATATTCTGTAAACATCACATAGAGACACAGTCACTGGCACTAATAGGGGAAAGGTATAAAAACAAAAAAAACACAGAAGAGTGATGGACAGGAAGATGTGAACAAAGAAAGGGGGGAAATGCATTTATTTCAAATAATTGCAGATAAGCTGACAAATCCCCACCCAACTCCCTGCTGTTAAGCCATAGTATTTGAGGCATGTGCAGATTATGGAGTGACAAATGGGGAGCTGGCATTATGAATATGTTGGTTTGATTCAGTAGAGGTGAAAGAAACAAAAACACTGACAGACATACTGACTCACACAGACACACTGTGATAGCACTGTGCGTTTCTTTACATCTCACTGGATTTCACTCGTTGCCTGCAATGTTTTGTGTGTGTGTGTGGTCTGCTAGAAAGCAAATAAATTGAGGCCAAAAGCATGTTTGTATCATGGCTAGTGTGTGAGTTAGTGTGGAGTGAACTCATTGTGTCCCTCTGCTTACTGCTCTCTGTCATCTTCATTTTGCCTGCCTCTCTTACCCCATTGTTCTGCCACATGTTTCCTGTATCAGTTCTGCAGATCGTCAGCTTATTTCTTTATATATAACTTTTTTTTATTCCACCATTATACATTTTCAAAGTTCATACTTTCTTAAAACTCCCCCAGTTCCCCTTTCCTCATTTAAACCTCCTTTTCTGTTCTTTTTAAATAATGATAAAAATGTCACAAAAACACTTGAGTGTGAGAACAAGGGAGAGAGGTCTTTAAAGGGGCAGCAGTACCTCCCCAAAGGGATCAATAAATTATGTTATTATAGTGCTTGGCGGTATACCGGTTCACATCAATATATATGGATTTTTATTATACCGCAATACCGGTTTTAGTAGCCTAAACAACGTTTGGAATGTAGTAAAGTGGGAAACTGTTTAAGGGGGGACCTTTTTCACTGCTACAACGCTAAACACGCATGTAACGGAGTACCTGCGTTAGCGGAGGTATTGAGTGGTGAAAATGAACAGAGAACGTTCCGAAACTGAAGCTGTAGCAGACGAATTTGAACATGATGACACAGAAGAACTTTTGCTGAAAAAGGAGCCGTGCCGGTTGTCTGTAGATACTTTGATTTTACTGCTGATGAGCTATAGTTGTCTTTTTTTGTTTTTTTTCCCGCTATAGTTGTCACCGGAGGCTGGGCCGGTGGTGGGGTGAGTTGGTAGACGGACACCAAAACAAGCGCTTAAAGCAATCATGGTGTTTTTGTGTTTGTTTTAATGACAAATTAACAGATTTTGTACACCACTCTAGGAGCGTTTAAAAGATTTAGATAAAAGATATTTTTGTCGCTTATCAAGTGGTTGACGTGACATATTTTCAAATGCGCACTCTTTGTCTGCTGGTGGGTGAGTGTGCTCACCTGTGTGTGCGTGCATCGGGGTGGATACAGAGGATCCCGTCGTGCGCGATACAGAGAGCAGAGGAGAATTGGAAACGCATGATCATGTAGACACTGAAATGTCAGATAAATAAGATAAATAACATAAGACTGTTTAGTTAGTTTAATAAAAGGACAACATATAGACCTGTTCTATAGGAAAGGAAACCTGAAATGGCTTCTGTTTTGATCATGCATGGGGAAAAAATACCGCAGAATACCGTGAAATCGGCATAATTTTGAAAAATACCATGATACAGAATTTTGATTATACCGCCCAACTCTATCTTGTTATTATTATTTAATTTTCAGTATTTCCCTTTCATTGGGAGAATTGGAGGAAGCTGTGTAAGAACCTGATGTAAGAAACCAAGACCTTTTCTCATCTAGACATAGACCTGAGTTAAAATCCTTGAGAGCGAAGAAATGTGTATTAAACAGTATTTTGGCAGGATGACGCGAGCATATGCATCTGTTTTGTTTATTTTTCACACTCCATTGTTGATAACTATTAAAATGTCATGTCTCATTCTTTAAGAAATTATTGAATAATGTCAACTTTAATCCTCAGTACCAGTGGGAAAATGTTAAGTCTAATGCAAAATGCTCTATGTACTTTAGCTCTGCAGATAAGTCGTGGTGTTGCATTTGAAGATATGTTTTATTTACTGGTGAGTGAACTATAATTTCCAGAAGGGATAAAAAGTGGAAAAAGTTAACCAAAGAAGATGATTTTCATTTGTCAGGAAGGCCAGTTTGTTTCTTGTAAGGTTGAACAAAAGTATTTTAATTGCTAATTTTAGAGCAATATTGCATTTTAATGCAAGTTCCCTCTGTATTATTCACTGCAGACAAATTATAAATGATTGTAAGAAAACCAACCCAACACTGAATACAACACCATCACCATACAGACGGCTCTTTTATGTATGTTACACAATAGAAACATCATTGAGACAAACTAATCTACATTACACCAGTCTGTTCTTAATCTGTGTGTTATTCTTTTTTACTGTTAATGCTCCTAATTTCTCTCCCTCTTCATCTCCATCCCCTACTCCCACTCCATCCTGAATACAAAACAAGCAAAATTGTAGTTGGTGTGTAAAATACTGGGGAAATAAGTGTAAATAGTCATCAAGGATTCAATGGAGTGATGTTCTCATTGACTGAAGCATTGCTTAGTTGACCCAGGCAGAGGTTGGGGTTGCAGCGGCAGATTTGTATCTAGTCATTAGGCCTAAATGATGAACACGGTCTGGTGGTGCTTCTTTTTAAATGGTGGAGGACATTGGTAGTTCTGCCTTCCTAGTCTGTGTTTCTGCCTTTCATCTTCTTGTCTCGGTGGCCGTACTGTTTCACTTTGACACTAGAGCCGTGTCTTGCTCATCAGGGTTTGCGTCTGCCCGTTCATTACCGATAACAGCAGCAGAGCCAAACTTGTTTGTTTCTGTCCCTGTTCACTCACTTCCTCACAGTGTTTTCCGCTGGGTTGCTGTCTGGCACCGTGACTATGATTCAATAACCGACTGGCTGATCAACTAACAGTCTTCCGTGATGCTCCCTTAATCACTTGGTGTGTGGTCATGAGTAGATGTGTCAGTCCTGCCTTACACTCCATGTGTCATCCTTGTCTCGTCTCTTCTCTCCCTTCATCATTTCCTTTCTTCACTGTGCTTATAATGCTACAAGTTACTACTTTTTTCTCCTGATGCTTTTGCTCTTGTAGTTGTTAGATATCTTAATATCCCCCTCCACCGGTGTGCTCTAATGCTCTGTTAGTGAGAATTTTTTTTCTTTTACAGCAGTCTTTATAGAATGTATTCAAATGTATTCTTTATTTAGACACTGTATATGGTTCTCCATAGTGACTTTAAATTGTAGGAAATGTGGAAATGACAAGAGGTTGCTGAGAAGAAGATAATAGGAAAATCAAGTTAAGGAACGACTGCTGAAGATTAAGTAGAATAGATGCAATGAGAAAAAAGATATAAACTAGAACTAGAGAGAAACTTGCCACCTACCCTGTGATATTTAATCTGCGTGTGTGTGTGTGTGTGTGTGGGAGAGAGAGAGCGAGAGCAAGAGAAAGAGAGGGGTCATGACATTCATAGAATGAGTAACGGAAAATGAGATGCACAAAGTAGAATATCTACAGACCATTTGTGCATTTTATTTGTTTACACATGTGCACATATACACACACACACACACACACACACACACACACACACACACACACACACACACAC
>JAUBNQ010000001.1:16608827-16620291 GCA_032353495.1 Ctenopoma kingsleyae | reverse complement strand
CCTGATTACACCTGCACAACATACAGGAGAAATTTTGGACCATTCTGCGTTACAGAACGGCTTCAGCTCAGCCTCATGAATGGCTTTCTTGAGGTTACTCTACTGCACCTCTGTTGGGCTGATTTTGAGGCACTGACTGGGGAACTCCAAAAGTCAGATTTTTCTGAAGCCATTCTGTAGTCACTGTACTTGGTTTTAGGGGTATTGTCATGCTGCATAGGGTTAGGGTTATGTCTTTCGATCGTGGGAGGAAGCCGGAGTACCCGGAGTACCCACGCAGACATAGGAGGAGAACATGCAAACTCCACCCCAGGCCCTTCTTGCTGTGAGGAGACAGTGCTAACCATCACTGTATGTTTAACGGGTATGTTCAATAAAGACATAAAACATCATGACCGTGTTTTATCAGCTTGGAAATGTATCCATTGATATTTGTGACTCTGATGAAGATCAAATTACATTTTATGACCAATTTATGCAGAAAACCAGAAAATTACAGAGTGACATTACTTTTTGCTGCTACTGCATTTCAACAAATGATACTGCAAATTAGACAGACATGGGATCGAATCATCTTGTGATCAGCTTTTCGTCAAGTCCTAAAACTTGATAAGGAAACCCAGTTACAAAATTAGGCAAAAAAATTGCACTTCCACACTGATTTATTGTGGAAAATTATCTTTAATACTTTTGTGGGGAAAATGTGTTTGAACTTGTGCCTTCAGTAACTGCTGTGACCTCCATTTGGAGAATTAGAATTAGTTATTCAACTAAACATTTTAGTAACTGTTTATCGGGCATACACATATGTTTGGAGGGATTTTAGCCTATTCCTCCTTATAGAACAGCCTCAACTCAATCAGAACAGATAATCTTATTCCTCTCGCTCTCCTCATCCTTTAAATGTCATCAAGCAAATTCAAAGAGGGCTGTGGGTTCTGTCTGTCACTGTACCTTGAGGGTTGATTGATTGAAGTCTAATAAATTGCCTTGTGATGTCACTGGTGTCAGTTGGGGTTGACGAGTAGTTGGAATCTATATCCTTTCTCAGGTTGATCAAGAACATTATGGGTAATGTAGATTACACATCATTGATTTTGGTACTTCAAACTTCTAACTGTCCATGAGTCTGAAAATGTTGTAGGAGTGCAGTGCCACACTGAACAGATGAAGTACTCTTCTGAAGTACTCATCTAACAAATTGATCCAAATGGGCAAACAGATCAGAGTTTCTTTGAGCTGTGTTAAAGAAGGTGGTTATCAAAGCATCCTTAGTCTTGCAACAGCAGATTCATAGTTGACCATGTCACAGCCTTTTAAGCTTCAAGGGACAGGGTGTAAGACATAGATGTGAGTGTTAGATTTCCTTGCTTTGAGGCACTTAATTGACAGCACCTGAGAGATGAAACCTTCGACCATCAAATTTCAGTTTCTGCAGCCTGTCAGCCAAGTACCTGCCGACAAGTCCATGCACCCTGCTGACATCTTGTTGATGGATCTGGATTCAAAATGCTGGCTTTCAGGAAGGCAAAGGGGAGCACTTACACTAAGTGCTAGCTTTCAGGCACTTCAATGTGACTTTAAAGCATAATAAAGAAGAAAAACGAAACAGAAAAAAGAGAGGGTGTAGGTTATATGATGAAATAATTTGTCAGATTAATACATTTGTTTGAGTGAGTAGCTTATACAAAAAAAAAGAAGTCGCTATTTATATTTAATGCTTCTATAGTATGACTGATCACAATAAGAATAGATAAAGGTGTAGAACCATTTGCTCTTGCAGTTCTTTTCTGTTCGGTTGCATAATACACAACTTTACAAAAATAAAAATCTTAATGGTTTAATTTAACATTAGATATCACATTGTTTTCAGGACCTATGCAAGAAAACATGCAGGGCCTTACAACATAGCATTTCATACACTGTTACCACAGGTGTTTCATCTGACACTTTAAAATCTATGCCTTGTGTTTCTTTTCCCCTCCTGTGTGTTTTGACTGACTAATGTTTTTTCTATTAAAATAAGTCTGGTCAGCTGATAAACTGATATGATGTCTGTGTTTCTTTGGAATTTTAACCCATTTCATGTGAAATATTGAGTTATGTGGTGATTAAACCATAAACACACCTTCACCGGTATTGCTTTTTAACAACATCAGAGAATAAAGTTAATGGAGACTGAGCGCAAACTGAAATTTTATTTACCTGCATCTGACCTCATAGGATATGAGTAATTGTGACTACCTGTACAGACACTGGCTTTAATGCTGCTGGAAAAGTTGGAAACTGTCCGTCTGGATTACAGCTGTTTGTCTCTGCCCCATGCTGCCATCAGCTGTCATCTGTTTTCCAGGCGAGGCTCAGTTCATCTTGAATGAGCCCATTTAGAGACAGTATTCACCACAGTGATTGACCAAATTAGTATATTTATACATTTATATAACTGTTAAATGATATACTGAAAAAATATAATTGTTATACTGTATGATTTAAGTTTTTCTTTTTCTGTCCGTTCAGATCCGTGTCTTCCGTCCTCCTAATTATTCAGGGACTATTGCTTTGGCTCTGCTAGTTTCACTGGTTGGAGGACTGCTGTACCTGAGGAGGAACAACTTGGAATTCATATACAACAAGACTGGATGGGCCATGGCTGCACTGGTATGCCACACAAACACTGCATTTTTGATGGGAACCTATTAATTCACTGAAAGAAGTTAACTATACCATATGCTCAGCCATAAATATACACAAGTAAAAATCTATTCGGAACCAGTTGAGCATAGTAGCCTTATTAAACTCTTAAGAGTAGAGCTTTCCGTTTTTAACAAAACTTAGATTTTAATCACTCACAGGCATTTGTTGAGATAGATAAAGTCTGCATTACCTTACTTACTCATAGATAATAGTACTTCTATTTCCATCCTAATGAAGTTTCATTTTTATTCTCTTCTGTCTGTCTTTGTTCTTCACTCTTTCCTGTCTTTTTCAATCTGATAGTGTGTGGTTTTTGCAATGACATCTGGTCAAATGTGGAATCACATCAGAGGTCCACCTTATGCCCACAAAAATCCCCAGAATGGACAAGTGGTAAGTGGAGTTTTTCTAATCCAATATATACCAATGCATTCACCTATGTTACTTCTTACTTTATTTTCTGTCTTATCAGGAAAAAAGTACCTGTAGATTAAACTCAATCTGTTTTACAGTGTGGTAAAATACACTCTGTACCATTGCCATTACCACTTTCTAACGGGTCAGAGCTGGGACTGTGTGTGTGTGTGTGTGTGTGTGTGTGTGTGTGTGTGTGTGTGTGTACACATGGACAGCTGGGAGAAGTCATTATGTGTTAATATCACTCTAGAGACATATCATAGTCATCTTGGATGAAGGTGGGAAGAGAGCGTCTCTTTCTCTCTCTTCTTTTTATTTTAACCTGTCTCACCTTCCCTGTTTTATACAGTTGCTCTGCTTTTTTTGGACAGTTGCCACTTGCCACCAAAATGTGTGCAAGCCTTCTCACACTCAGCATTTGTCCATATAGTTTTGCTGGTCATCATTTAAATTTGGTCACTCATGTGTGAAATTAAAATAAAAATATGAGAAAACCTGAGAGAATCAGGGACGAATGAGAGAGGGTGATAGGAAAAGCGGACATGGAATAGAGGCAGAGGAACTAAGTGAGAGAAGAAAATGTACCTTAAAAACATGTTATGTGTCTACATTATTTTGTTGTCTAATACATACCTTGTGTGTATTTGCACACTTAAAAATACTTGCACAGTGAGGGTTGGATGGTCACAGACAAAATACAGAGCAGTGTGGCCATATAGTGACTCACATGGATTGGTATGCATAAACACATAGAAACAAGTCAAAAGAAAAGGAAAATAACTTTTAAAAAGCATCTAAACTGTCACATCCTTTCTACTCTACCATACTGTATGGTTCCTCTCTGTTGTTCTACGTAAAAGGCACTCTATTCGTCAGGCTTTGTTGACTGTCTCTGTCATTTTTCAGTCTCTTTGACAACAAAAAGGTCGCACTCTCATCCAATGTAGCTCTCTACTATCACTCTCAGCCTTCTTCCTTTCAGTCACTTTTCTGTTGTTTCCATATCTTTTTGCTCCTCTTTTGTTGATAGCTACTTGCTTCTGGACAGCTTTTATTCATGCTTGGACAAGGATTAACGGTCAGAGATGATGCTATTGTTGAAGTTCTTGAATCTTTTTTTTTTTTAAATGCCTTTCAGTGCATACGTAGCAAGAGTCACTTCTTAAAGTCTCTAAATACTAAGTACTGTGACATTATATAATTAGATAATAAAAATTTATATCACAAACTTATTTGATGTAAGATGGAAATTAATTATTTAACTATAGGGAGCATCAGCTGTAGTTGTCTAATTAAACTGAAAGGTGAGGAGACCATACAAAATGTAAGTAATTACACTTTTGTGAAAACATCACTAAAACCAACACTGAGTTTGACCAAATTAGTATATTTATACACTTATAATATGCTGTGGTCTAGCTGTTGTGTTGAACTGCATTAGACTGTACAGGTATACATGATAAAAATGAGTGCTGAGTGTATGTAAAATTATTTTGTGAAATTACATGAGAGTTGGCGCTATTATGCTTCCTGTTGAGCCCTATTATAGGCTCAGCCTCCTAGGCCTCATGGTCTAACCTTAATAATTCCTCTTTAACTGCAGTAGCCTCACTGATAACCTCAGTGACATGTAGCACATGTTTTAACACTACCATATTTTGTCAAACTTCTAGGCCAGATTGCTATTGTGGCCACTCAACCAAAATAGCAGAAGAGATAGGTACATTAGATCATGTGTAAACGGCCCTCATCTCATTCTTATTTCCTCCCAACCTTCACACCTTTTACACCTTTATCATCCCCTATGCTCTCTTTAAATCCCTCTTTTTTCTCTCTCCATCCCCAACAGTGTATGGCTTCAACTTGGCTGATAATATTGAAAAGATACCTGTCTTATCTTTCCTGTTTTCCTTCCCTCCTCTTTTCTTATTACTTCCTCCTTCCCCCTGCTCTAATCTCCCACTCTCCTCTCTCTGCCTCTCTCCCCAGACAGTGTAATTCCTTTAAAATGATGAGCTAGCGAGGCCAGGTAGACTATATTGAAAGGATTTGTCAACTGACGAATGGCACAAGCAGATGAAATTGTAGTGAGCATCTCACTGTGCAACCAATGAAACACTGCTAGCACATTTTTGCTCAGACATACACACACACACACACATTCAAAATTGAACTTACTGTAAGATGATTTCCTTTATTAAGGGGAGAATTTAGTAAGGGAAAAAAACTGTCCAAACCTGCCTGACCCTGTGTAAAAATGTTGAACTTTTTGGAAGGTGTGTGTCCTGTTACATCTGGCATAAAACTAACACAGCATCTCATACAAAGAACATCACAGCAACAGTCAAACATGGTGGTGGTGGTGGTGGTAGTGTGATGGCCTGGACCTGAACGACTTGCCATAATTGACCCAACCATGAATTCTGCACAAGCAGCTTGTGACCTCAAGCTTACGTGCACTTAGGTTATGCAGCAGGAAACACACCAACAAGTCCACCTCTGAATGGCTCAAAAAAACAAAATTACGTTTCTGGAGCGGCCTAGTTAAACTCTGGATTTAAATGTGATTGAGATGCTGTGGCATGACCTTAAACAGGCCATTTATGCTTGAAAACAGTAAATGTGGCTGTAATAAAACAATTCTGCCAAGAAGAGTAGGCCAAAACTCATCCACAGTGATGTGAAAGACTTGTTGCCAGATATCGCAAATGATTGCAGTTGTAGCTGCCAAGGGTGGCACAACCAGTTATTAGGTTTATGGGGCAATTACTTAACACCACGCAGGTTTGGACAGCTTTTTTTCCCTGAATAAATAAAATAAAATAAAATTTCAATTAAATTGCATTTTGTATTTACTCTGGTTATCTTTGTGCAATTTTTGAATTAGTTTGATGATCTGAATCATTTAAGTGTGACAAAATTGAAAAAACAAAATCAGGAAGAGTGCAAATATTTCTTCACAGCACTGGATAATAGGCACACATAGAGACCAAAGCTTGTTCTTATGGGTACTACTACAAACATGCACATACATCGTCATCAAAGTCACAGTCATTCAGATCTTGGGGAAGATACTTATGATATGTGATGATACCCACCACTAGCTTATTTCCACACTACTGGGTGATGACATTTCCATATTTCCAGCTGATGTCACATGATTGCTTGATAGGTTTTTAGTAGCTATTGGAAGCAGACCTTTCTACATTACTGGTTTCATGTATTAGAGAAACACTGCTGTCACTTTTATTTGCTCTCTGCAAGTAGTAGTTGTAGATTTGCAGAAGACGTGTGTGGGTTTATTTTTGTCCAGTACCTGTACACTTATTCTGTGTGTGTGTATATTTGCCTGTAAGTATTTGATTTGGTGAGAGAATGCTTGTTCATCTGTATGTTTTGTGCTGATATGGAGTGAATTGAACAGTATTTGAAGGGGTGAAATAAGTTCTCCGTTAGGCTGGATATTTGTTCAGACGAATAGACACTGACCATTGCTCTCTGTCTTTACACTCAACAGTTTACCAACACACATGCACAGCCTAATACAAAATAATTGCAACTATTGTTTTTAGCAGAAAACTGTATGTAATAACTATATAAGATGCATGCAAATCGTGGAAGTAAAAGAGAAAGAAAGCAAAAGGGAGGGAAGCTGGTGTATAAATAAAGGATGGAACAAAATTAATCACAAAAAATTATAAACCCCTTATAATCTTTCCTATTTCTGCATAAATATGAGCTAAAATGTAATCAGGTTGTGACACAAGTCTAAGAGAAACATTTGCAAACCTGTAAGATTATCAGTTCAATTGAATGGACATATTAGAGCCAAGAATGGTCAACAAATAAAGAGCATAGAAGGTCACAAGGAACCCCAGATAACATCTGTTCATGAGACATCTATCAGAAGAACACTGAACAGCAGTAGTGTGCATGACAGAACTGCACTGTTCTCCAAAAATAACATTACTGCCCATAAGGTTTGCTCATGGTGCTGTAGATAAACCAGAGGGCTACAATAAAATTTTCTGTGGGTTGATGATAACGAAGTAGACATTTTTTACTTGATTCAGAAGCGTTAAGCGTGGTGACAACCAAAAACTGCATTTCAGCAGTTTATCCCATCTGTGAAACATGGTGTTGGGAGTATCATAATTTGGGCCTCCTTTGCTGGTGGAGAGGGGTATGTTGCCATAATTGATGGAGCTATGAATTCTGAGCTGCACAAGCAAATTATAAAATTTGTATGATTATGAAATTATGAGAATTTCAAGATATTGATCTGTGAATTTAAGCTCAACATAGAGTGGATTATGCAGCATGATGACAACCCTAAACACACGTTGTTCTACCAAAGAATGATTAATGCATAAAAAAAATGCTTGGCACAGTCAAAGTCCTGACCTTAATCTTACAGAAATGCTATGGTAGGCCCTGCAGTTGGCAGTTCATGCAAGGAAGCAAACCAGCACCTCGGAGCTGAAGCTGTTTTGTAAGGATGAGTGGAAAAATCCCTGCAAGTCCTGGTACAACGGAAATACTTGTGCATGTGACTAAGCAAATGTAATCTCTCGTATATTACAGAAAGAAAATACAAATGAAACTGAAATGAGAAGTCACCTAATTTCTCTGATTGACAAGTTTAAAAAGACTTTATTTGACTCTTGGGTAATTAAACTAAATTAACTGCACAAACAGTTGAAATAGATAGAAGTAGATAATGAGATTTTAAAGCATAGCGTGAATCCCTAAAATAGGCTACCATATTGGTTCAAATGAAGGGTTCACTGGACCTTCTTACAGTCCCTCTGCTGTTTTGAATAAATTACTCACATATGCTCTTATATCTGGTTACTAAGGTGTTAAATTGTTTATGTATTGCAGCATATTTCTCTCAATCAGACAAAAGTAATTTATTGCTTTTTATGCAATAAAAATATCTACAACCTAGGGTTTTCAGTATATTCAGTTGACTCTACACTGTAGGTATACAGCTGATGGTCTTTCCCAGAGTCCCTACAGTACTTCCTAGATTGGCTATCATTATACTCATTTACAACAACACTCACTCAATCTTATCACTTGTTTATATAAATGAAGCACATATTTGTATTCTCTTCCTCTCTGTTACTTACCTTTTCTCTTCCCTACTCTTTCTGCTTTAAGTTTTTATTTATCTCATCTTCCTGTCTGATTAACTTCTGACCTTTACCAAGCGAAACATGCACAAACACATTTATAGACACTATACACACAAACATGATACAAGATGAAAAAGGATGAATATAATGATTTATAAAGGTTATCTATTCCACAGCTATTAACAGTTAATACTGTAATAGTTTGTTTTTAGAGGTGAATAGCCAATGAAAGTGAAACCTTATGCTCATTGCTCATATGCTTTGTTGAATGATCTTGCCTTTAACTTTTTAGTTCAGTTCAGTTCATTTATATAGTTTCAAATTACAATACAAGTCATGCCAAGGCACTTTACAATGTAAGGTGTAATACCGTATAGAATTATTTGGGAAACATATATATTGCAACTATATAGAAAACCCAACCAATCTCCCTTAAGCCAGAGAGTAAAACCTCCCTTTAACTGAAGAAACCTCCAGCAGAGTCAGGCAGAGGTTTGGCGGCCATCTGCCTCGACCGGTGGAGGTAAGTGAAAAGTGGAGAGAGAAAAAAGAAGAGCAACAACAAGCAGCAGAAAAATCACTGGGTATGTTGGTAGAGCCAGAGACTGCACACTAGAAACATACAGCTCCCAGGCTGGGGATACCTGCAGAAAAGTGGAGAGGAAGAAACAGAAGAAAGAAGACACAAAGCAATGGTGGCATATAAATTTAGAGCAGTGGAGCTCAGTGAACTAGAGGTCTCCCAGCAGTCTATGTGTATAGCATCAAAACTAAGAGATTGTTCAGAATCATCTGAACTAGCTCTAACTATAGGCTTTTTAAAAAAGGAAAGTTTTAGGCCCAGTCTTAAAAGAGAGGCTGTATGCCTCCCAAACCTGAACTGGGTGCTAGTTCCACAGGAGAGGAGCTTGATAACTAAAGGTGATGCTTTGTATTCTATTTTTGAAAACTCTAGAAACCACAAGTAGCTGTGCACTCTGAGAGCCAAGTCCTCTACTGGGATAACATGGTAGTGTTAGGTCTTTAATTGATATGGTGATGATTATGATAGATATGATGATACTTAAATGCTTTGTATGTAAGAAGAAGGGTTATAAATTCCATTCTAGATTTTGCAGGGAGCCATTGGAGTGAAACTAATGTAGGAGAAATGTGATCTCTCCTTCTAATTCCAGTCAGAGCTCTGGCTGCAGCATTCTGGATTAACTAGAGGCTTTTTAAGGAGTTGCTGGGACAAGGAGCTAGAGTTGTCTAGAAGTAACAAATTCATAGCTAGTTTTTCTACTTCACTTTGAGACGGGATGTCTTAAGTGTATATAAACAATATGACTCAAATGAAAAAAGGCAGTTCTAGAGATTTCTATTATTTGTGAGTGAGGGGATATCCTGAGCCTCGCTGTGCTGTACAAAAGGTACCGTGCTGGTGTGGGGGGTCTGTGCAGCCAACTTGAAAAACATTGTCAGAGGCGAGGCTAGTTTGCCCCACTGCCTGTGTGAAAGAGCCAAAGCAGTGTCAGGTGATGGGGGGTATATGAAAATTTGGTGATGTTTTATTGTGAGACCAGCTACTGGGGTTGTTTTACTAAAGGAGGAACAATGTTGATGATGATTTGAACTCAAGTACAGTTGCTATACATTGTGTTCATTATGTTAATCACTACAGTTCCATTCGGCTTCATTTGACCAACGTGTTTAAGTGATCAGACATGAAGCTGTGCTGGAGAATTGGGGAGACTCACAAAGCACTGCTACGATGTGCAAGTGCTTGGAGAAAGGCAGCAGAGGAAGGTGCTCAGATATTTGTAACCTAACCAGTGGTGGATTGTTACAATTCTCCATCCTTGTCACTCCAACTCCAACTATAACTTTATTTAATAATTCCGTCCTACTCCAGAGGTGCACATTGTAGCGGTCCAAGTAGTGTTTCTCCTCCAGCTTCTCATCACCTACACATTGCTGCAGGAAACTGAATCTGTGACCATAATCCTTTATGCTCATGGTGTATTTGATGTGCATCAGCTGTCATTCAGTCCAAATCATATGTGCAAATCTAGCAAGGCTCATGACTGTTCATTATGTTGTGCATCACAATAAACATCATGCCACTAATACTGGGTTGCTGGTACATATGTAAAATGCTCATTCGAGTGTTTCAGAGTGCACTGTAAATGACCAAAGGCATCGTAAAGAGGGTGCAATGTTTGTACCAATGTGTATAAAGGGCTAATATGATTAGACTTCAGTTGTGTCTGAATTTAAAAGTAGAAAGTTACAGGACATCCAGGCCTCAATGTTTTTTAAGGTTTGATTTGTTTCATCTGGTTTTACAGATAACTATAGCTGGGCATCATCTGCTCACCGATGGAAATGTTTGCAATGATTGCTTCCTAATAATGTTGTCTAAGGGAGACATGTATAAAGTGATTGGTCCAAGCAAAGAACTCTGTGGAATTCCATAACTAACTTTTGTGTGCGTGAGACTCCCCAGTAATGTGAACAACTTGGAATCTATCTGATAGATGAGATTTAAACCACCCTAGTGCATGTGATGAGATGAGTCCTTTGTCTGAAGCTAAGAAAAGATTATTTGTGACTTTCACCAGTGTTTTTTATGCACTATGATGCACTCTAAATCCTGACTGGAAATCTTTGTACAGGTTGTTTCTGTGCAGGTGGTCACATAATGACTTTTTATTTCATAAATGCTTTTTCAGGGATTTTAGGAAAAAATTAGGTATTGGCACATGATTGGCTAAAATGCCTTTGTCAAGAGTTGGTATTTTAAGTAGAGCTTTGACTACAGATTAATTATTTAAGTTAGATCACCAAGGTCTGTGGGGAAGAAGCAGTCTTAACCTTTTGAAACCGATGAGGTCGTCACCGACAGGTCTCTTCAGCATTTTAAAAACATTGTAACTCTTTCACCATTTGCGCGATCAAAAAAATCTGTTTCTGACAGCGGAGATTCGGCTCTCTTCGGCGATAATCAGGTCGTTACGTAACACAAAGTATGTGTTCACGGCAGCACTATGAAAACGAAAGTAAGTTGCTCTTGTTCACACACTTATTTCGGTCCCGTGTGTTATAGTTCAGGCTTCATATTGAACCTTCAAAATGTACAGTACAGGCCAAACATTTGGACACACCTTCTCATTCAATGTGTTTTCTTTATTTTCATGTCCATTTTTATTGGTAGATTCTCACTGAAGGCA
>JAUBNQ010000001.1:16588409-16608727 GCA_032353495.1 Ctenopoma kingsleyae | reverse complement strand
CCCTGCTCTAATTGAGCTCTACATGTAACTGGCCAGTGGCCATAATTTGTTTAACACAATCACTAAAGTAACAACCTCGCTGCAGAAATGTTGCGTGTAGCTCCGGATGATTCTTTCTGAGGTGGACGATTAAATTCGACGTATTAAAGGAAGACGTCTTGGTTCCTCCCCAGATAACCTCCGCTTTACAGTCATTACAACTGGCAAGAGTCCTCTTACAAGCTTGTTATGCTGCAAGTGATGATGCAGTTTGATGATGTCATCAAGTGTGCGCCGATAGACGTCTAGTTCAAGGTTGGCTCGGAAATGCAGAAGCCACAGGATATATTGCAAGGTGTGCCAAACAAACAAAAATATCTCGAAACCTATACCTCGGATTTATCATATTTTGACATTTTGAGAGAGAGGAGAAGTAGCGAAAGAGTTTGATGTATAATATGTACATGGTATGTAAAAGTTGTGTTATTAAGAGTAAAAACCGATATTACGTTCTAATGCCAATATCGGCCAATATTATCGGTAGGCTGATAATATTGGACATCCCTAACAAACAGTCTCAAACAACAGTCTAATTTACAAAAACACAATTAGATTCTGGTTTTCAGTATACATATGCATAGCTACATAGACTGAAACACACACTCTGAGCTTTGCACACTAATGTATTCTAATCCATCAGATTAATTGGAAGTGCCTAGCCACGGATTGAGGAATTTTTCATCCCCAAAGCCCTGCTCTTGTTCATAGCCTCTAACTGCAGTCTTTGTTTATGTTGAGAGGGTGGAATGCAGAAAGCAGTGTCTTGAAAATAATATGAAATAATGTTTGTTTAGTTTTAGTAACTAAACAGATACTGGTGCACTTGTCACTCACTGTGTTGGGTCAGGAGTTATTTTGTGATGTTTTTCTTCCTCCAAAATATTTTTTCCCCTACCCATTTACATTTAACTTGTCACATCTATTCAGAGTGTACTTTGCTCAGCGATTATTTGCCACAGTGACTGTCCAGCAATCTCCTGAAAAGGGGACTGAGCTTCTTCTTGTACACTATATTTTACAAAGATGCCCTCACTTTTTGAATAGAAATGTGACATTTTAGTGACATACTAAATAATATCATGGGTCCACTTGCTAGGATTTCAATGAAAATTCACAGATTTGGGAGTGCACTGGTAGCCTAGAGGTTCGTGCACATGCCACGTAAACACGTTGCCGGTTCGCGTTCTGGGCCGGGGACCTTTGTTGCATGTCAAACTCTCTCTTCACCCCGTGTTTCCTGTCTGCTTCTCTCACTGTCAAGGTATCGATTAAAGGCTAAAATGCCAAAAAAAATTATTATTAAAAAAAAAATGAAAATGCATTACTGATAATTTTGGAATGTGTATTTCTCAACCGAAACAAACAGCTGGTACCTCCTGTCCAGAATCATTTTCTGCTCATTGTTGCTAAGCTTGATTCAAAAATATCATAGAACAGAAGTGGCATATTTTGTTTTATTAATATTAATATATAATATATATTCATTTAATTTAATTACAACCTTCTGCAGTAATATAATTGTGATTGCATTTAGATGAATCTTGACAATCTTGAATTTTGAATTCATAACTTACCATATGTACACTATTTGTTTTCCTTGGATTACTCAGCAATCAGTGTATCCACTGCAGCATGAAAGTGATCTATTCAATGAAATATTCACCTTAAATGTTCCCCACTCTAGCTGTATCTGGAGAAGACATTAACAAGTTTCTATTACTGATGTGTTTGAGCTACAAAATGCTTTAAGTAGGTGTAACTGAACATAATATCCAGCTCTTTGGATGGCATAATGGATATACTTGTCAAGAACACCTCTTGTATGATTTTTTTACCTAAGGACTCGAAAAGGGTCTTTCATCTAAAAGAGGGCCGAAAGACGACTCCAGGCAGTCATTTGGCATTATGGCTACTACTACTACTTCCAAATAAAGGACATCCGAAATAATCTGGGGCTTTTGATAACGGTTCAAAAGCCTGTTCTAATGTTAAACAACATGTTTGTATTGAAGACAAAGGACTTGTAGCTTTGTTTCTTTGTTGCCTTTCAAGTGCAAAAATCCTTCATTTCTCTCCACTGAAGCAAAAAAAGCTGTCCACCCTCTCCTCCTACTCGTTTGTCATTTTCTATTCATCTTTTCATCCTTATTCCTCTCTGATAGGCAAAGAAATGAACACTGGGGCAATCAAGTGGAAAAATGGACCCTAAATGTATCGTAAACCTAGATACTAATCATCTGCAGGGATTCAACAATGTGAAACATATTGAAAGACTTCCTTCCTCTCTCGCTTTCCTTCTATTTGTCTTATTTCCATAAGACTTCCACTTAGTCTTCCTTTGTCTGTTTCTCTGCCTCTCCCTATCAATTATAGACAGATGTCACGGCGTTCACACTACCAACGACGAATTGGTTGGCTACCAAAACCAACAATTCATTGTCAATAGAAACCAAGTGTTGTTCAGTACACCCCACCCCACAACAATATGGCTCAGCAGGTAGAGCACTCATCTGCCAAACGTAGGATCGGTGGTTCGATTCCCAGCTCCTCCTGTCATATGTTGAAGTGTCCTTGGGCAAGACTCTGACTCCAAGTGGCCCTTGGTGTGTCAGGTCTGCTGCATGGCGGCTTTGTCATCGGTGTTTGTATTGTTGTGTGTGTGAATAGGTGAATGAGAAGCAGTGTAAAAGCACTTTGAGTACTGATAAGGTAGAAAAGACCATTTACCATTTACAAAAGGACCACAGGAAGGCAACGGGGAAGTTCAGCTCAACTTCATGGAAATGTGCTGTGCTGGACTACATGTGTGTACATAGAAACCATATGGAAAGTAAGATTCCTAGACAGTACAAAGATTGACTTCAAAAAATAAAAGGCTGTCATTGTTGGTAAGTCTGGCAGTGGCTGAAACTCATCATAGCATTGGATGTAAATAAACACATTCAACACAACACTCCCCAGAAGAGCTTCATCAGAGTCCAGAGATTTGATGTTGGTATTATGAACTCCGTTAGAAATACAGTGATGTGAAAAAGTGTTTTCCCCCTTCCTGACTTTTTACTGTTTTACATATTTGTCACACTT
Organism: Ctenopoma kingsleyae; assembly: GCA_032353495.1. Classification (NCBI taxonomy): domain Eukaryota; kingdom Metazoa; phylum Chordata; class Actinopteri; order Anabantiformes; family Anabantidae; genus Ctenopoma; species Ctenopoma kingsleyae. The sequence continues at coordinate 16,605,604 of JAUBNQ010000001.1, read as the reverse complement.
AAAAGGTTCAGATCATCAAACAAATCTACTTTACTTTACTTGGCAGACTTTTATCCAAAGCGACTTACAAGGAGAAGACACAAGCAATTACCATTCGGGTTCTGTAAATTCTGAGTTACTACAAACTAAGAACCCTAATAAGACCCAACTTGTCAAGACAAAGAAAATGCTAGGAATTGTTAAGTGCTAGACAATTTTGTGAATGTGTGTGTGTGTGTGTAAGACTCATTTGAAATACTTTTAAACAAGTGATAAACGTTTTTTTAAAGGTGGTGATAGTCTCAGCTGGTAGATTTAAATGTTAGACGAAGATAACCCAAGTAAACATAAAATGGAGTTTTTAAGTGTTGATTTTATATATTAAGGAGAAACCTCTCCAAACCTACATGGCCCTGTGTGCCAAAGTAATTGACCCCCTATTTAAAACATGAAGTGAATGTGGTTAATTGTGTTTTTTAGACACCTCGGTTAAATTTTACTAGCCACACACAGGCCTGATCACTGCCAGACCTGTTGAGAGCCATTATCCACAAATGGAGAAAACTTGAAACAGTGGTGAATCTTCTCAAAAATTACCCTAAGACCACAGTGACGACTCATCCAAGAAGTCACAAAAGAACCCAGAAGAACATCTAAAGATGTGCAGGCCTCACTTGCCTCAATTGAGGTCAGTGTTTGTGACTCAACAATAAGATAGAGACTGGGCAAAAATGGTGTCCATAGCAGAGTTCCAAGGCAAAAACCACTGCCGACCAAAAAGAACATAAAGGCTCGTCTCACTTCTGCCAAAAACATCTTAATGATCATGATCCCCAAGACTTTTGGAAACATGTTCTGTGGGCTGACAAAAAAAAGTTGAACTTTTTAAAAGGTGTGTCCTGTTATATCTGGCGTAAAACTACCACAGCTTTTCATAAAAAGAACATCATACCAAGAGTCAAGCATGGCGGTGGTAGTGTGATGATCTGGGGCTGCTTTGCAGCTTCAGGACCTGGACAACTTGCTGTGATTGATGGAACCATGAATTCTGCCATCTGCCAAAAAATCCTGATGGAGAATGTCTGGCCATCAGTTTGTGACCTCAAGATGAAGTACGCTTGGGTTGTGCAGCAGGACAATGATCCAAAACACACCAGCAAGTTCACCTCCTTAAAAAAAACAAAACAAAATGAGAACTTTGGAGTGGCCTGGTCAAATTAATTAAAACAAAAAGCCTCAGCATGTGCTGTGTGCAACACATGATGAGACTAAACTATGTCTTGCAGAAAGACCCTTAGGCAGCTGTGTGAGAGATTTTACTTAACCACTGATTTGTATATGTTGCTTTGTCAAAATATGCAAGTGGAAATCTAAAACATGTCTCAGCAAAGCCACAGTGATGATGGCATATTTATCTTTAATTTTTTTTAAAAATTCGGTTTAATTATTTTATATCAGTTAATTTTACTATTTTTTTAACTGCAGATTAATTGGATAAAGACATTATGATTTCATTTGAAAGAGTTGATATTACTATTTTTTATATGTGTGTTTGTTTGCTTTTACCAATTTTTATAAAAATTGAGTGTATTTTAAACATGTCTATTAGATTTCTCGAAAGCCCTGTTTCTAAGCATACCAGATTCCTTTCAGTCCTCCAGCAGGCTGTTCTAGAAACAATTTAACATAAAATGTTACCTGCTCTGATGGCCTGTAGGTGTAGCCTCTATGCTCACCATCAGCCAGTCAAAACACACCTTTATAATTAATGCAAATTATCTTATTCCATTACTTTACCAAAGCAGTCTTTGTAGTGAAATATGATCCTAAATATGAAGGGGAATAACCTGATGTCAATGGAGATTTCAACATCATGTTTCAGAACAGTAGGATCATGTTTCTTAACAAAGTAACTTAAAAACAACTTCAGATATAAAGTTCAGTAATTTGAGATCACGTTAGGTCCTCATCCAACACTCTAATTCACTGTACAAGAAAAGTGGTGAATGCCACAAATGTTCCTAAATCACTGAATCAATGAAACTGTTTTTTATAAGTGGTTGTTTGATGAGGCCCATTGTCCTTAAGGAAAAGTGTTGGGCTCTCGGCAGAATGCTGCTCTCTTCTCTTCTTCCATCACTGTTACTCTTACACTGTTCTCTGAGAGATTGGCAGCAGCATTATTGTATGATAGATGCGTTAAGTAATTTTAATATGGTAATACTGTAAGTAATACAGTTGTGAGAAAATGTAAAAGATTGGACAACAAATACAAATTAATGCAATTATGTGTGTTTTTGAGGGAGTGTTCTTGTAGGGGTAGATTGACCAATGTGCCCACTCAGAAAAGGTAGCACCTTTGTACACTTACGTACTACATGGGAGTTACACACACAGACACACACTTGGGCTCTTAAACTAATCGACAAATGACATTTTATTGTTTAGCATATTCTCCCACAAATATTTGAAAAAAAAATCATGTGCTAGCATTAAATGCACACAAAGCATCTTGCTCCTCCCAGGCTGTAATTAAGACGTATCAGTGTATATAGTACATATAGTAGTAAAATACTGACATTTTTTTTTCTCTTTTGTCCATCATGATAAAAAAGGTCAAATTTAGCCACAAATTGGGCATCATTTTGGTTATGACTAAGTTTAGCTTTTCTTACATCAAGTTTGTACTCAAGCAATAAAAGGATGTGGGATGTAATTTAAGATTCATAAGCCATTTGTTTTTCCTTCCTTTTTGCCATATTTTCTTCACCCTTACTGTAAATATATGAGCAATGGATACATTTGTATGTATTTGTATGACCTTTTTACTTTTTTGCTGGATATTCCCATGCATTTCCTTAATGTAGTGTTCTTTATTCAGTTTGGAAATCTCACTTACACAAGCTAATGCAACCATTTGTAAACTGAAATAAAAACTGGTCCCTTTTACCTCATTGTCTCTCTTTCACAGAGTTACATTCATGGCAGCAGTCAGGCTCAGTTTGTGGCAGAGTCTCACATCATCCTCCTTCTGAGTATCCTTTTAACAGTGTGTTTATGTGTGTATGCTTCATGTGTTGACATAAATTGGAACATTGGGCCATGAAAATGCAAATCAGTCAGAGAAAATTAACTCTCTGTGAAACATCCAACAGATCATGTTGGCAGCACTTCACTTTTATTTACTTCTCAATTTTTACACTCAGCACAGAGGAAGCCACCTTTTATATGTATGAAACAGTATCCAGTTTTGTTGTCAGTTACATTTATTTTCCCAACAGGAAGCCTTTGTCACCTATATGCATTCTCCTCAGGGAGGCTGCCTGCTGGACTGAACAGACAATACAAAGACAACGGATTGTCCTCTTTTAACTTCACCTCCTTGCTTGATTTGTTCCAAATTCAATCCCTGATGATTGACTTTGTGTGTGTGTGTGTGTGTCTTTGTTTGCTTGTTTGTGTACTTGTTTGGCAGGATAGATGTTTCTATTTGTGCTTGTGTACTCCTCTGTCTGCCTGGTGCTTTTGTATTTGTGTGGTTAATGATACCGTTCATTCCTAGCTGTAGTGTTCATCCCCATGGGAAATAGCAGGTTCAAGGTCGCACCTGCTGCAGAGCAATATTTGTTTATCCACACTCATACACTTTTTTATTTTTTATTTTTGGCCCACCTGATTACAGCTACATAAAACACACTTTCACACCTGCTGAACCCCTAGCACACCCATCCTTGTTGTCAGTGCAGCTGGCGTAGACATATTTCATGACTCTCATAGTCATAGCTTCCCCAGGGATGTAACCTTGTTTAATTGCTCATATTACACCCAAGTATCAAATATACTGGCATAATTATACAATTGTAGAATGATGCAAAAACAGATATGTGTGTTTCTTTCTGCACGCCGTTATAAATACAAAAGCCACTTAGGCTTTTCTGAAATATGAATATAAATTTAGAAGACAGCTTTCAGCACCCAAATTCATACTCTTCATGTTTTGTTAATGTGGACATTACCTAATCAAAACTGTGCCTGTATTATATACAGGTATGCCAGTTTGACTTTAACAGGTGACTGTAGTTTGATTATTTTCCAGGCTGGGATGAGTCATGACTGATACAATCAATGTAGAAAGCAGAGTTGGTAATATGATATCCAGTTATTTAAGCTACTATGCTTCACATAATTCTAGTGGTCTTATCGATGGGCTATAGACAGATATGTAGGAATGTCTGAGCTGGTCCTTTTTAAATGTTTATTATTTCAACAAGTATAACTTTAGAGCTAAATACTGTATTAAGTACAGTTCATAAATATAAGATATGTATTTGTAGGCAGATCAGTCAAAATAAGCAGATCACATCACATCTCACTTACATATTAAGTGCATAAGTACTGATTTGGTACAGTGATATTTTCTGCCTGCAACAATTACTGACTTTCTGCAAATGTGTGCTGTTGTGGTGTACCACAAATTTAATTAGTTGAGAATAATTTTCTACAGGAGCTAGGAACATGCTGGTTTTATATTAGTGTCAAATATGTTTTTTTTCTGTAAACAAACTGTCTCTGATAAAGTCTATCAGTGTTATCTTTGTGCAGTTCTCAATTGTATGCACAATTGTTGGTGAAAACGAGTCTTCAGAGACGGGAGTAAAGTAAATGCAGCTGGCACTTGTAGACCAAGTGTTCTTGTAAATGTTGAACAGGCATTAAGGGTGAACATTCACAAAAGTGATGTTCTAGCTGTTTTAATAGTGTTAAAGCTTGAATATCAATATTCAGACCTTTACAGACAGTTACTTCTTTGGAGGAACTGCACACTCTGGCCATCCTTCACACAATATATGCTTCATTCAGGAAAGGACACACTTTTAACATTTTTTTTTTAATTCTTGACAGCATTCAAAAGGTAAATTTGTACTTAGTACATGAAAAGTACTAGAGATATGCTAGCTTTCCAGCCTACCATATCTCTGAAAAAAATGTTTGTGTATATGTGTTTATTTTGCATTTAAAAGCAAAATCGTATTGACTTCTGTTACAGTGTGTTATTGTGCATACACACTTTATATTGTACAACAGGAGATTAATAGTAATAATAAAACCTCAGTTCCAATAAGTTGGGACGCTGTGTCAAATCTACATTAAAACTAAATGCAATGATTTCCAAATCTTATAAACCCATATTTTATTCACAATAGAACATAGAACATTTTCTCAGTTTAACCATATCAAATGTTCCTAAATGTACCATTTAGGAAAAAATAAGGTAATTTTGAAATCTTTAAGAACATAGTTAAAATTCAGGGTTGAAACATGGATCCTTGCCCTCTCTAGGAAAAAAAAAAAACACTAAGCTGCCTGTGATTCATTTGAAAACAGGGATCTTTCACCAAGGTCTCTCCTGGCTTCATTTTATTTCTATTACGATATACAGTACAATGCATTGTAATACACCGTAGCTCTCAAAATTTGCACTTTAATTTACTCCTGTCTGACAGTCTCAACAAAACATGACAGTTGTGACCTAATTAGTCCGTATGTACTGTAAGCGTTAATATTGTTGTGTCTCCTGTGCATATATTTAAAATAACAGTTCATGTGAGTGATTCTATACTGCAAAGAAGTACTCAAGTAAAATGCATATGTGCTCAGCAGTTTTTCCTGAGGCAGTGTGTACTTACAACTTCTCTCCTTCCTGTATGCAAGTGTGTTACTTCCTTAACAACCTTATCCCAGATGCTGCAATCACTATGGGGATGGTGCTGCTGAATGAGGCTGCCACCTCCAAGGGAGACGTTGGCAAGAGAAGAAGTAAGTAGAGCAGATTGTTTTCATCTTTTTTCTTCTTATTGTCATTTTCTTTTCATTTTTAAACTCCAGTGCCTCAATTATGGAGCACTATCAGTAAAGCTATTGTCAGGAGTGTTGTCTTGGGTGTATGCAGGGTGTATGTTTGTACACGCATGTGCGTGTGCGCACATTTCTGCATGGCATAGTTGTTAGAGCCATCTTACTACTAGGCAACTCATTTGTCCTTTCATCACCCAATTTGTATCCATCCATGTTTTAAGAGAAAGCTATGGTGATAGAGAGGTTAAAATGTTAGTGCAAACAAAAGTACCCACATGATGTAAAAATAATTGTACATATAAGTTTAATAATATATTATAACACAAATTGTAACAAAAGCAAATGCTTTTCTGGCTGCTGTTTTCAGGTCAGCTTAGCTCTCCTTAGAAAAGGGCATCTTCTGACTGTGCATTAACAGCCTAATGTGTCAGATATACAGTACCCTTAGTGAAAACGATTTACTATTTTACTTATTTTTTTTAAAATATGTTTATTTATAATGTCTATTTTAACAGCAGTAAAAACTCAGTAACAAGAATATTTCACATGGATGAAGTTGTTCACTTGGTTGCAAAAGGGTGCCAGCATTGTCAGAGTAGATTTTAGATTTTTAGATTTTAGACTTTATTGTCCCCAAGGGGGAAATTCTTTTCCACAGTACTACACTTGTTTGCAAAAAAAACCCAAAACACCAAAAGATACCAACCTACCAACATGTGCAACCTCAATATTTAAATATTGTCCGTCACACACAAGCAGGACTAATTTGAAAAGGTAGTCAAAATGCACAGCAAAACAGCAAATTTAACATTGTAGAATACATTTCATTAGTATTTTTACTATTGGTTTAAACTCACCTACTGTACATGTTCGTTTTGTACATAAAACATTTATAGACAAACAAATGGCTAAACTAATTTCTATTCACCTCCATTTTAGTTTCACCAGAGGTTGCAATAGTATCAGAGATGCCTGATATAGTTACATAAGATTTAGATGTGTTTTAATAGATTTTAGTGTGTACAGTGTGTTGGCCAATGAACAAAATGTTTTTTGGGACCAGCAGTGCTTGACAGTAGGCCTTAGATGGGAGATTCCTATACACACAGACAGACACACACAGAACGCACACAGACACACACACTAGACATAAATGAATCATTATCACAGTACTTTCATTAGTGTGACGTATATTTGCATAACTGTCAATTAACTGGAGCAGCTCTGAAAATGAGAACCACTCATTTTGCTCTCCAGTTAATCACTAAGATGACCCCTCACCTGCCCCATAACTGCTTCTGAATACACAACTACAATATTTATATATGTCTGGAGAATGCTTAATTAGGTTGCTTTATTTCCTTCATGATATAGGTGGGTAAACTTTGACAAGCAGATAGATTTATGTGACTTTATCAAAAAGATTCTCATTTGGCTTAACAAGAAAGAATATTAAGTTTGACTGTAATTAGTCAAGTTATTCCCGAGACAGTAAAAAAATGCCTTTTTTATTGTCATTTTTTTGAAGAAGCAGATCTATTATATTTATCTCAATGTTTGTTAATATTCTACATAGCATGCACAGTAATTGCATTTGTAATCCAGCTGTGTCTGTGATCTATTTAATAAACTACAAAAATGCTAAAGATATTAATACTCAATTTTCACTCACAATCTGCTTGAAATTAACATGATTCTGTGCAGCAGCAACTGGTTATGCAAACACTTTGCAAGTGAAGGAGAGTTTAATAGCACAGTTCAACTGTACAAGCAAACTCAGGGAATCAGAAATCAAGAAGTACAATTAAATAGGTTAGGTGATATTCTTCTACTTGCAAATTTACTGTAACAACAAAACATTTATTTAAAAACATCAATTCAAATTTTAAAAAACTATTGAGGTCATACTGGGTGGTGGACTCTTACTCAATTTCATTATACTGTACTAAGAGGTGTGTCTCCAGTATGATTGGCCCGCTCATTAATGTAAATGAGGGGTAGAAGGAAATCTCCGTGGGCATCCACAATAACTATGTGACTTGATACCATCCCTATAATAAAGCATGGTGATGGCAGAGTCATCCTACGGTATCACATCTCAGCGGCAGGAACAGGGAGATTGATCTGTAGATCTGTAGACACATCTGCCGCCTACACTGGGAGCATTTCACAAGTACATGTGCCTGTAAATTACAGCATATGAATGCATAAAATTATTTGGGTGCACCAGTACCAGTGACTCACAAGGATACATTTTATTAGCACTTGAAAAGATCTGTGATTGAAATTAGCAGATCTGAAAATACAGTTACAAAGTTTCTGCTAGAGCCATGCCTCTCTGTGTCTGTGTCTGTGTCTGACCAAGAGAGGTGCTCAGCTCTTGAAGTGCACAGCGACAACCAAGACGAGACTGGGCAGCTTTGGGACAAGTCTCTGACTTCCCTTGACTGGCCCAGACTTGACCTCCATAGAACATCTCTGGAGAAATCTGAAGAGCCGATGTTTTAAATATGTCGTTATGGGTTATTGTATGTAGAATAATGGCAACGAATAGATAACACAGTGAAATGTGCACATAAGTGAAGGGGTGTTAACACTTTCCAAAGTGACTGTACCTCCGTAATTCTGCATCATCTAGTGGGAGGGAATTCTCTACACAAATGGACTCTTTTGTAATCCCTGGTCAGTCCAACACAATGTACAATCAACCACACAGTTTGTAAGTCAAAGAGGTACACTTCACTGATTAAATTGAAGGTAAATTTCAAATGTATCAAAAGTCTTATACACTTTTTTAATGTTATAAAACACACTACTGAATAAACTCTGATTGGTTTTATAATTGGTATCTTACTGAATTGTTATTCAATCTCACAACATTAAAACCAGATATTCTAGCACCTGTGTTAGTTCACTTACCAAGGAGGAGGTACTTGTACTTGTCCCTTGGTATTTTTGAGATTTTGCTTTACTGTAAAATGCATTGGGAAGACTTGTATTTAGGCCTGTTTAAAGAATTAAAGCAGATTTTTTTTGGATGTAGTACAAAATATAAAATACAAGGTCACTGAGAGGGACAATTAATTGATGTCAAAGATGTCATGTGGAGCTTCTGTAAAATATAAATTGTCCCCTTATATGCTAAGAGACTCAACAGTACTGCTAAGATGACAGAATTTAGGACGCTTGCCATTTTTTCAGGAACACACATTTGTTTTCTCCCAGCAACACACAGTGCACTAAAATATGACACATCTTTTAATTAAAGGGCAGCTGGTCCCTGGCATCTCCTGATGAGTCTTGTCTCTGGATGCTGAGGGTGTTAACATAGTTGATCATTTTAGATGGGAGGTGGTCACTCATTACTTTTTCTTTAGTGTCCAAGACAGGTTTCTGCATAATCTCTGAAAGAGAGGGTTAGATATTAGATGGCCTGTACTGGTAATTACCTCAAACACAGATGCAGTTACACACAAGTGGATTTTAATTTGTCAGTTTGATGAAAAAGCAACTCGAGAAACCTTTAAGTCATCTATGTGAGGCACACACTCATGCATACACATGTGCCATCACACAAAAATCTAAAGGCAAGACTATCAATTTTTTTGATCTACTTTACCCATGAGGTTTTCTTCAGATGTTAAAGCCTGGCATTAAAATGTTAATGATTTCCTAACTACCTCAAGGTTTGTTTCTTATGGTTCATACACACACGTCTACATGCGTACACAGGCATATGTGTTTATATAATTATCCTGTGTAATGCTAACATATAACAGCACAGAGGACACCTTTGTCAACTCTCTCCATGCTCCATCACAGTCAACAGGTTTATTGCTTGTATTCTCTGTTAATCTTTATCCATTTATTTTCATTTCTTCTTAGTCGCAGAAACTTGTAGTCTTTTAATATATCAGCTACATTAAGTCAACCGCCTCCTTAGTGAAATTACTATCTGCTAATTTCAATAAACTGAATATATCAAACAGATTACATTTTACTGGTGCACAAGCATACTAATGCTTACAGAAAGCTTTTAACAGAAAGCACATACAATGTCAACATAAAAGCATGACTATGCTGAAACATGACTATGAAACAATTTTCTCTAACAACACTGTCATGGATTGACACACATATTGCATTATGAGGCAGTATACAGAATAGTTATCCGTTATTAATGGAGAGAAGATTAACCTTGAATATTAGTATAATCACCCGATGTAGTTGTTACATCCCTGGTCTATAGTTTCCATAATGCTGAGTATAGCTGCATGAAGATATGCACTGCTTCCATGAGCATCGGCACCAGAAATCATGGTTTCTCAGTAAGGAAGTTGCCAAACAAGAAAACAGAATTACAATTACTACTTACATACAACATCAGTTCAGGGTTGTGGTGGAGGAGGATGAAATGTGAATGAGGGTGAAACATGTTAGGTTGTCTGTAACATATTAATCTGCATCGTAAAGGTAACTGCCTGAGGTTAATGTGGTGGAGTAAAAACTACAACATCTATTCACTCCTTCCAAGGATAAAATACACCAGACTTTCTTCTTCAACACCATCCATAGATCCTCATACCACCTTATGCCTTTACTATCTTCCTGTGTCAGCAAGACTGACGGCATCCTTTGTTTTTTCCCCTGCCTTCTCTTTGGAACAAAACCAACAAACTTCAGGGTCATGTCAACTACCAGCAATATTTCAAGAGTGCATGTATCCTGGCTTCAACTGAGATTTGGCTTGGAGAGAAGGACTCAGACTCTGCCATGTCGATCGATGGCTTTGGTGTGCTTTTACACACACACACAGAGAGGCTTGTAATCACAGGTCATGTGGAGTTGTGTATGTAAATAATAGATGGTGTAAAACTGTTGTAGTGAGTTTGTGCACCAAAGATTTAGAACTTTTATCTGTGTCCGTGCGGCCATTTTATCTGCCTCGGGAATTCCCGCAGATATTTGTGACTGTGATTTATGTCCACCTTAAGGCAAATATAAACATATAAACACTGCCTTGGATTCTACAAACAGTTTAGAAGCTCAGGTGGCTGTGCTCTGAGGTCCCTAATTTTATTATGGGAGACTTTAACCACTGCTCCCTAGACAACACGCTCAGAAACTTTTATCAATTTGTGTCCTACCCCACTAAAAAGAGCAAGACGCTAGATCACTGCCACGGCTCAATAAAATAAGCATATAAATCCATTCCTCTTCTGCCACTGGGCTCTGAGGATCACATCTGCAGGTAACTCAAACCCTACTGTACATACCTATAGAAGGGCAAACGTGACCGCTAAGAAGGTGAAGACCTGGCCAGAGAATACACTGCTGACACTTCAAGGCTGTGTTGACAGTACTGTGTAAGGGTCGAATTTATTAAATTATCCAGGGACATTGATAGACCGACAGATGACGTCAACTCATGGATATCTTACTGTGAGGAAACCATAGTTCCTGAAAAAGTGATTTGGGTTTATCCTATCCTATCCTTTCTTACTGAATTGCTCAAATAAGAAAAAACTTACAAACAGGGGAATTTATCAGAACTGAATTCTATGGAGAAAGAAAGAAAATGTAAAATCCACAAGGCTAAACTGCATTACAAACATAAGACATGTAGAGGGTGGCACTAGAAGGGTTCCATCTGATTTAGAACTGGCCCAAGAGCTTTATACATTTTATTCCAGATTTGATGTCCATGACTTCAAAAGGACGCAACTGCTCTAATATTCTGAGTAATTCATGTTGTATATGTTTTGTCTTTAAGTAACCAGACTACTACTGCTATTCCAAAGCTAGGTTAATAATGATGATAATAATAATAATGACACTGAAAAATTGTGCAGAGCACCTTGATTATATTTTTAATTAGATTTTCAATCTGTCCCTCAGCCAGCAGACACCCTCAGTACCAAAATATGGAATCAACTGTGATCCTCGTTGCTAAACTCTCCTAGACATGTTGCATTACCCACACTGGTTATAAAATAATTTCAGTAATTAGTCAGAAACCTTATATTAACTCAGAACCAATATATATATATATATATAGAACCAATAGGGGAGTGCAGCAGTCACTCCACTACAATCACTTCTCAGACCTGACCACAGTATCAGCTGCTTCACCAAAGGGCTGTATGTTCTTTCTCCTCGCTTATACAGCTTATACAGCTTATACACAAAAAGCTAGTATCAGCAAGTTGAATAATCATATTTTGAAATTTGTAGATGACACGATTGTAGTCAACCTGCTGAACAGTGATGAAACACCTCAAGGTCCTGTGGTGGATTAATTTTTAAAATGGTGCTCTGAAGCCTTACTTGAGCTGAAAGTAACCAAGACTAAGGATATTGGGATTGATTTCAGGTGTAATGTACCAGTTTTTGTCAGCACTGTGATAAATGTTCAGGCTGTAGTCCTTTAAATACTTGGGCACTTGTCTGACCTCCATAAAAAGCAGCTACTAAACAAAATACAGTACATTCTGCCTGACAGCTCCCATCCTGTGCTTTCACAGTTCCGTGTGCTACCCTCTCTCTTTAGGTAGCCACGTGCCAGAACCAACACATACACTCTTTTCTATCCTCTGCTATCAGTATGGCAAACTGATAGTCATGTGCTACTGTACTGCTATGCATACAATTGCCCCTCAAAGACAATAGTTGTCATTGTTTGATTGATTCAAACAAAATGTAACATAAATGTAACATAAAACAAAAGCTACCTGGGCAAATCCTAGAATAAGTTTTAAATGATAATTGGTTATACCAACAAGGGCTTCAGGACAGAGTATTCATCCAACAATTTACCAAACTGCATTGATGGGTTTGGGGAGGGTTAGACAGCTATTTTTAAGGTTCTGGGGCTCAACACATCCATGGTAAGAGACAAATGTACAAAATGGAGAAAACTTCCCAGAAGTGGCAGAAGTAAAGAAAGCACAGCAATATCTCATCCAGGAAGTCACAAAAGATCAAAGAAAAACATCCAAAGACCTACAGGTCTCTCTCACCTCAATAGGTCAGTTATCATGACGCCATGGTCCGACAGACACTGTAGAATTGCATCCAAGGGAGAGTGGTAAGGCAGTCTTCAGAAAAATGTTTTATGGACTAATGAGTCAAAAGTTAAACTGTTCAGGAAACAGTGCCCCATAAGTTCTGATCTACACCGAACACAGAATTCCAGAAAAAGAGCATCATATCTACAGCCAAGCATTATTGTGGAATGGTAATGTTGTGGGGATGCTTTGCTGCTTCAGGGCAGCTTGCCATAATTGTTTATCTCTACCAGATGAATTGAATTGAAGTTCACGACAATGATTCCAAGCATAAGAGTAAGTTGACCTCTGAATGATCAAAACCATAGGAATAACATTTCATTTCTGAAGTGGACTAGTCCATATCTGAATTATGTTCTTACTAGACACAAAAGGAAGAAATCAGGATGGGGTGGCGAATATTTTTTCACAGCACTGCTTACATATATATATATAGTACACTCCTGTAGATAGACACATGGGGATATATACTGTATATAGACTAAACAGCATATATAAAGTTAACAGCAATCAGCAAGGGCTGCTGTGCAGATGGAATCAAACCTGTACCAAAGCAGACACTCTTCAGTTTTATAGGATTGTTTTGAATTTTTTCAAGTCTGTCTTAAAACAAATTGATGTGCCCATATGTAGGTGAAAATACCCCTAATAGCATTACAAAGTAAACAAGATTATAATTAAATAACAAAGATAACATTTCTCTCCTCAAGTGTAACTGAATGAGATCCAAATCTCGTTCATGAACAGAATAAACAAAAAACTGAATGAGACTGTAAATCATATTGACAGGTTGAGGCACTTAATCTCTCTTGCAGCAAGCTGCTAAACAAAGAATAAACAGTTAAGTAGTTGTATTTATCCTCCTAATGAGATCATCTTAACTTAATATGCTTATTGGCTTCCTCCTGCTTGGGAAATGTACATTTCTTTCACTGTGTCAATATCATATATATATTATTATAATATAATTTTACTTTAACTAAATCACTGTCAGAAAAGGGATTTTCACCTTTGTCGCTAAGTAAAAATTTAATGTTAAACAGCCTGTCATGTAGCTATGGTCATACACCACTTACCATATCAGCGTGTGTAATGTGTGTTTTGTGTCAATATTCATGAATGCAGGCTAGGACATCTCTCAGTCATAATTGGTGAGCTATGGGAGATACATCCCACTATACTTCACGCACGCTGATGTTGCCACTCAGGTAACACTTAGGGAATATAGGAGCTCTCCCTGGAGACACACTCAATTATGCAGTGTTCTCAATCAAATCACTCTGTCAATGTCACACACAAGTATGTATTGCGGTACTTACAAGAACATTGTCTTGAATTAGTTATTGCTCTAACCTTTCTCTAAGCCCAGACCTGCCCTGTCACCTTTCAAAAATAATGCATTTAACTAAAAATGACATTTCAAACAGTTTACCTTGGTGGCTAATGCCCTTCATCCTCACAAAAGTACAAGTAAAATAAAATGCACATGCAAATATAGTCAGGTTCATAATTATAGTTGTGCAAAAGTTTGTACCCTCAACAAAAATTGTTGTAGCGGATCTTTTGTTGTTAGGCAAATATAACCTCAGACAAAAAACAACATAACTTTTTTATACCATGGCATTATTTATTTAACAAAAATTAAGCTAAAAATAAAATAAAATGTGGGCAATACTAAGTACCCCCCATGATTCAGTAGTTTGTAGATCCACCTTTAGCAATAAATTGAAATTGTTTACACCATGGAGGGATGTTGCCTCTACCCACTGAGCTACTCTTGGGGCAGCAAGAGTTTCTTCAAACTCTTCTGTTCCAGCACTGTATAGGCTTTTTTATAGCAAAGTCTGATCTGGCATTCCTGTTTTTTTGTGTTACCAATGGTTTACATCTTGTGAGAAGCTTTTTGTATTTACTGTGTGCTCTGTTGATTGTTGACTTTGACACAGATTTCTTACTTCCTGGAGGGTGTTCTTGAATTGGCTGTTGTTAAGGAGTTTTTCTTCACTAGGAAAAAAAATACTTCACAGTTGTTTTCCATGGTTTTCTGATGTGTCTTTTGATGTTCCAGAGCTCGGCAGTGTGGTTTGTATTTTTAAGAATGCACCATATTTTGGCCACCTGTTGTTTTTGTGATCTCTGGTGATCTGTTTGGATTTTTTCAGCCTGTTGATGGCTTGTTCACTGCTATGTCCAAGTGGAAATGCCACTATTGAAATGACCTTAGAACTTATTATCTGTTTACTTGGAACTAAATTAATCAGTGAATAAACAATATCTAGATATCTACAGCCAATTTTCCATCAAGTATTGTTGTGCCTCTAAACTTAGTGGTCTATGTATAAAAATGATGGTTTGTGAAGATTCTCAGTCATGCAGGTCATGGTTATCCCAAAAAAGGTTGTTCAGTGGCAACTGGACTTGGCTTTCTCAATTATTTCTTCAGAATTGAGAAAGCCCTCTGGAATGGAGGGTGAAACAACTTCAAATAACTAAAACAAGTCCAGTTGCCACTGAATAACCTTTTTTGTGAATGGATGGTTCTTACAGTATTTTTGAAGATCTTTCTTTTGGTTCATCTCAAGAGGGTCTCTACAGCGAATCATGGACTGCACATTTATTTGGCACAGGTTTTCATGCCGGATGCCCTTCCTGATGCAACCCTAGACAACAGTGGGCTGTCCGGGGACACTTCAAAATACAAACAAACCACCAATCTTAGAATTGATAGATGCCCTTCTCTGCTAACTGAGCCACTGTCACCCCCATTCATACAGTATTTTTGTTCAATCATCAATTGCTGTCACACAAACGCACAGACACAGCACAAGATATGTGTGTATGTTTGTGTATACCATTCTTCTTATGTTGAATTGTATAGAAATGTGAAACAATGGAAAAGAAGGGTAAGAGTTTTAGAACTGACAGAGTAATAATAGCAAATATAGTCTTATAGTCCAATGTAGAGCACAGTATATATACACACACACACAAACCACTTGAGCCCTGGAGATAAATGCCATATACTGTATACACAAAGTGACACAGAATCTAAGCTTTCACAGTCATTTCTTGTGTCTTTTATTTATACTCTCAATCTCTATATCTATCTTTCTCTCATACACAACATGCACATGGATATCTCACTATTTAGTCTCCAGGAGAGGTCCTCATCGTAATCCCTGATTAACAATATCAGTCGGTGGTGACAGTTTAATTTAACACAGTGCTTCTCAAGGATTAGCTGTTACATGAGGGTGTGTGCAAATACTCATATACCCACACATACAGACACACAATTCTGCAGTTTAAAGATCATGCTTATGTATGTTTCACATTAGAATAGCCACTAAGGAAATAATAATAAATGATAATAGCTGCAAACACAATTTTCTGGAACACAGCAGGGCTGATAATGAGAAAGAGACAGCGGCACAGACATTGAGGGATTACCCAAATAAAAGTAACTATTAAGGGGTTTTGACATGCTAATGAATATCAGGTTTTTAAATGTCCTTTCTAGCAGCATGTTAGGACGTTTGAATATCTTATGGTGTTATCATTTAGCTATGTATACATAGGCCTGTGTAGGTGCTTATATGTATGCTTGTGTTTGTGTATCAGCCACCAACATGAAGAAAAGAGGATGTATTCAGTGTGCACCATGCCTAAACCCTGCAGGCACATTCAGTTTGAACAGAGATCAAACAGAGTTGCATCAGCGGTTATAATGTGCATGAAATGATTTAAATGGATGCCTTCAGCCAGGAATCAAATATCCTCACAGGCCATTGTCTAATAATTATTATGTGTATATCAGGGTGTCTACAGGGCCTGCAAAAAGTTGGAAAAACATGTGAGCCCAAAAGCATCAAGTGTAGTTAAAGTAACTTCACTTTTAGAAATCATGTTGCAGTTTCTCGGTGTAGTTTTTTTTTTTTTTTTAATCTAATATGTTTCTCCCCTTCTAACCAGTTGTTTACCATGACGACATTCTGTGTGTGTCTCTTTGCAGTCATCTGCCTGGTTGGCCTTGGCCTGGTGGTGTTTTTCTTCAGCTTCCTGCTCTCTATTTTCAGGTCTAAGTACCATGGATACCCTTACAGGTAACTATAGCAACCACATAGTACCACTGTACAGATAACTCGTACACATTTCTTCTTACTTGACAGTTATTCAAACATAATATACAGGCATACAGTGAATCTTTAAAATCACTGAAGTTGACATAAAATCACTGCAAAGTTATTGCAGACACAGTGCAAAAATCCAGGCCAAAACAGGACCCATCCTTTG
>JAUBNQ010000001.1:16536155-16553157 GCA_032353495.1 Ctenopoma kingsleyae | reverse complement strand
AAGACACCAAACAAGAAGAAAGAGGAGTTAAACTATATATCTTTAGATATTATGTATCACATTTAATATTATTAAATGCATGTTTTAATGAACACAACCCCAACCTGTAGGCTGTTAAAAAACTTAAACTCATGGACTCATTTAGACTGTTATTAAAAAAATATATAAATGTAAATGTAAACAAAGTAGACATCCTACAGACCAAGGAAACCAAAGGCAGGGGATCTTCGAGAGAAGCCATTGAAAGAAAATGAGCCAGATAACAGAACTGCTGTACAAGAGATAATAAAATTAATGAAGCCTTTTTAGGTTTGGCAAAAATGTTTCAGCACTCGCCATACACGCTAATTCCTTCCTACAACCCTAACCTTAAGGCCCCCTTAGTCTTTCAATCCTAGTGATGTCCCTGGTCAGACTGCTGTCAAAATTTTTTGAATTTAATACAACAAATTCATTTCAGTCCATTTGCCAAGAAATATGGTATCACCAGCAGTTTGGAGAGATTTTCAGCAAACATCCCTTTTAAACATAAGGACTAACAAACCTTTTAGTGGACAAATATGGTTTTATCATTCAGAGTTCCACTAAAACTTGTTAAGGGATATTTTTCCAGAGTGTGACAACTCTTTAATCACAAGTTTGCAATGTCAGTCTAGAATGAATAAGTGTCCTCTGCTACAAAATGTTCCTTGAGGCACTTTGAGTTGCAGCAACTGCAATTGGACTAATGTGGATTACTCCACAGTCAAAACTAGAGAGATTTAAAACTCATGTTGAGCCATGATTAAAAGAAAAGGTCTGCATTGGAAAACATAAAGAAGCATGTAATTGCACTATAAGTATTATTCTTCCACATTACAAAATTGTTTCCCCCAAGTCTGGCACAAGTCAGGTGAGTTACAAATACATACATATTTACAGAAAAGAACATATATCACAATTCATATTTACTTAGTCCTGGTCTCTCACTTCCTGTTTACCCTGTTACATGATTAAAATGTCTATTAAAAGAAATATGATATGCCCAGGACTTTAAATGATGCAGTTGTTAATGTGATTAGTGCTGATGACTGCAGGATCAAGATGGCAAAGACAGAGGGTCTGGTAATGCAAGAGAGCACAGAATGTGCCTCATTCCTACCTATAACCCAAAGGGGTAAAAAAAAAAGGCTGACCGCGAGGAAGGAAGGACAAGGTTGATGAACACACGCACACAAAACCTCTTATTCTCCTAGGATGGCCTCTCCCATCCAGCACACACCTGCCTCTCTTTCAGCCCATTCTGAAAAAATCTATTAAATCAGAAGTTAAAACATCCCAGTACTGAAGGTAACACTGCTAAAGTGTGCATGGCTTTATCACCCCAGGTGCCAGCTCTTAACTATCCATTCACAGCATGGGGTTTGAGGCAGACAATGAGTAGGATTGTCATTCTCCCAGAAGGATTTGTCATCATTCATCTGTTTGACAGCCTGGGACACATCACTGTAATAGCAGTGCGTGTGTGTGTCAGTATATGCTATACAGCCTAGCCTAGGTGTAGAGTATTTCTGTGCAAACACATGCACATTTGATTTCATATGTACAGTAGGAGATTATCTGTCTTTTCAGATTACGTAGTCACTGATTTTATTGCATGTCTAGATGCTCGGACAGACAGTCGTACACATGAGATGTTCACGTACACACACAGCCAATCTTCAAATAATCCCTCAGATGGTAAGTAAACAATATGATGCAACACTTACTGCAGTCAGTGTTGAATCCCCACAGTATGCTCACCTTAATATCTCAGACCTTGTTTTCAGCCACAGCCAGCCCTGTCTCCAAAAAATTATGTTCGTATACAACTAAACTGCAATCCAGATTACGTTTTTGTAGAGAACGTAATTGAGACCCGATTACGTTTTCTGTTAACATATAATGGTCATATGTTCACAGGTAATGTACTGTATATTTGACGGTCAAAATATCCAATCTGCATCCGGTTTTCTGTTTTCCGGTTTCAGTTTTCTACATTTCAACATCCAGACATGTGAGTGTAGCGTTATTAAAGTGTTTTATGGTCGGGATCAGGCGTCACTGATGTTTCATTCTTATAATATGTCAAGGTTATAATATAAGTTACGAAGAGTTATATGAGTAGAGACACGCATTAATACTACAATATAGCATCAAGGCACACTAGAGGTTTAGTTATGCAAATATAACTTAGAGATATGCATCTCTGGAAGCTGAAATTGTATTGCTGGTCAAGCTTTATTGGTTGATGTCAAAAAAGCTAGTTAGCTTACCTGATCTGACACGTTCACATCTGTCATACAGAGATACAGGTGAGATAGCAAGCCTCCAGACATTCTAAGCCTGTGAATCCTTTTATCTCCAGCGAATGAAAAATAATATGTCACTGGCGTTTCAAACCTCAGACTAATGAAATTCTATATGCAGGTTAATAATACAGTGAACTCTATTTGCCATCTACAACATGTCACTGGCGTGAAGAATTCTGTCTTTTACTCTCTAACCATTCAGGCTAAATCTAGTGACTAAAATTAATACAGGTTCTAGTGCAGCTCTGCCTCCAAAAGTGAAAAGAAAATGAGCACTTACATGTCTTTTGCCACAGCACTGCAGTCTGGAGTCAGCACTAAATCTCAAATCAAAGTTACGCTGAAATACCTCCAGCAGAATGTATCTGCTGTAATCATGGAGAAATGGGGGTGTGATATTGTTGTCACTTGGGATGTGAAAGAGGGTATGATATTAAAGCAACCCTAAAGGAGAGTGGACAAGTGCTTGGATGCAGCAGGCATGCAAACCAAGGCAGAGAGGTGTCTGGGTGGTGATACGCGAAAAGTAATGATGAGATGATTGGATGTTACCTGCCTGAGGAGAAAAAAGGATTTGGAGAGCTATGCTCTAGTGTGTGCACTGCAGTGGGGTGAGTAGATAAGTGGAATATCAGAATCTTTCATCCTGCACTTTTGTCATGAACTCCAAGTATCATGAGTTTACGTCTGTATGCACACAATCACGCACAGTACTACTCCCATGTTTTGCTGCTCAGATTATCTAATACAGTAGCTCAGAATGGGAAGAATGCATGCACATGCTGATGCACAGGATTTCTACTTTCACATATAATATATAAATCCCAAAGCACCACTATATAATTGCGATTCTGGGGAAAACACACTGTACTCCAATATGGGTCTGACATATCAGATGGATATTTGCACATCTGATACACATGCACATACAGTGCAAACTCACAGCCACACTGTTATACACAAAGGCAAATACAGGAACAAATGAGAATGCACATTCATATACTGTACATTTGCTTTTACAGCTACAGTAGAAGAACTTAGACTGAGACCCTCTGCTTAAAGTCATTTATCAAATAAAAAATGGATTTATTTGGCAATAATGTAAGTGTGAAATATGTGCACCTGTGCATTTATGCACAAACATGAAACCAATAAGCATCACCACTTAACAAACCAGTGTTACACCACAATATAGTCTTTGGAGGGCTCTGGTTTGTTAGGAATGTTGTTCATTTGGTTGCTATGTCCATGCTATGATCTCAGCTTTCTATTTGATAGTACAAACCAGTGTCCAGAATAAACAGGTCAAAAGACAGGTCAAGATTACTCCAGTAAAACCTATCTTTACAATGCTTGCAATCAACATACCTGCTGCCATCATTTTTCTTTTACTGTCATCGTGATGACAGTAAAAGTGCAGAAAAAGTGCACACAGTAGCACTATGTCCAGGGTACCACTGCTGGTGATGCATTCATTGGTCCTCTGCTGTTGTGCAGTGACACCGGGAATAAAATTCAAGCACAGGAAGAAAAATGTTCACTGCAGACGTAAAGTGACATTTGGATCATGTCATTGTTTAAAATAAACACTATGTCATTTCCTTCCTGTCGTTTCCTCTTCTGTCAACAACACTGAGATTTATTCACAGTTATTGTTTCATGTCAGTTTTATCCCAGTTTTATCCTGTCTTCACAAGGACAAGAAAGGTTGTTGACAAATTGTTTCATCACAATGTTCCTTAACAAAATCAACACCAAAATGTTAACTGAACTTGGCTCTGGTAGTGTCTGCAAGTAGAGGAAAAATGGAAAAAGTGATTACTGGGGATGAAAGAGCAGACATTTACTTAAGTAAACCTGAATTACAGGATGAACTGTCCTTGTTAACTGAGAATTTTAGAGGAAAATTACCTGTACGTCATTTCAGGTACTTTCGACACTGAACAAATTACCCATTGAGTATGAATGATGTAGCCATTTCTATAATGATGAGCATATTTTAGGCTCCATTAAAGGCTGGGCAGGGTGGCTTAATTTGATGTTTAAAGATATCAACCTTCAATCCAAGGACCCATATGTAGCAGCTAAAATCAGACCGATATGACATCAAGTTGTTGTAAATTGGTAAAGTTGGTTGGAGCTCACACCCAGTATCATAAAGTCCTAGCATGACCTCCACCTCTACGCTGATGCAATTTCTCCTGAAAAAGAGAGCCAAAGACTTGCTTCTTATGAAGCAGTCGGTCTATCAAAAAGGAAAAAACAAGTTTGCACAAATTGCATAGTAACAGAAGTCAGCAGGCAAACCACTTAGTACAGTTAGTTATAAAACAGCCATGGAAGAATCCACAGCTTGTCATGACTTGTCAAAAATGTGGTAAGCAGCCAGGATTCTTGCCGAAATCCCACTTCTCTCAGTGGAAACACAGGACTAAAAGGAGTAAGGAAAGGAGTAAGACATCACTTTAGCTGGTGATTGGGGTATATAAATTCAACTTGTGCTACGTTGTACATCGGCTCTGGCTGTGTGATGACATGGCGTGTATTTGCAGACACTGACTTGGTCTGTTAATAACAGTGACGCAAAGAACATTATAATCACACAACACCACAGCTCTACAAAACCTTTTAGCATCTTGCAGTTTATTATTTTGGTTTTAGATGCTGGCAGCTACTTAAAACCTCAGCGTTGATGGCTCAACTCACCGTGAACCTGGTACTACTGGAAGTTTATTTGGATTTATTTTATTATGTGGGATTTGGGTTTTCTGTATGAGTTGTTACATTCTGTAAGGTCTTAAACCTTACAATGTAAAGTGTGTTGAGTTGACTTTTGTTGTGATTTGTTGCTATTTAAATAAACTGAATTGAATTGAATTGAATTGAGTTGGAAGCCACCCAAACATCTGCTGTGTGTGCAAATATGCAACAGTTTGCTAACATGTTCACCACTTGAGATGATGATATTTCACTGTTGAGTTCACAGCTTGGTCCCCTGCCCCTGAATGGCTAAAAAAAATCAATCAACAAAATATTGAAAGAAATCCAAATTCATTAATTTGATGGGCAACTGTCCTCAATCAAAATGGATGATGGGGCTGTGTTTTGCTGTTGTCTAAGCTTGTAAAAATTATACTGTGATAGTTATTGTTACTCCTAACTAACTATTGTCTTATGATTTCATCTTAATCCTGCTGCTGCTAATTGTGTAACCTTTGTGTTCAGAATGCAAATAATTGTGCATTTCTTTTGTGCATAAATGTGTCCATACTGTGTGGAGATTGTTTTGTGCGCAACACAGTGTAGCAAGGTATAGCCTACTTGTAATTGCAAGACAATACGTTGTTAGCCTCTGGCCATTTCTCCCCTTCCTCCCTCTCTAGGGATAGAAAGATTTATCAAATGGTGTCATCAACAGCAGCATCCTGGCTCTGTGTTTACTTGCGTGTTTGTGTGTGTTTCAGACATGTTTACTTTCCCCCAGGCAGACAGAGCAGAACCCCTGCAGACCCATATGGTCTGGCATATGGTTCAACTCTCCGCCCTGCTCCGTTACTTGCAACACACACACCTACACACACAAACCAAAATGTCAAAAAAATTACACAGTTGTATAATAGTCGAACAGGACACTGTGGCATGATGCAAACACATAGACAGAACATCTCATCCTGCCCTGAATCCTTCTGCAGTATCTGGACTTTGTGGGTGTTCGGAGCAGAATCAGACACAAGTTCATTCCCTCTCTTTTTCTTTCAACAGAGATGAAACATTGCATTTCATCTCTCATTGATTCAGGTAGATCTATCGCTGACTTTGGATCGCTCTCTCCCCAGTTTGATCTTCTCAGCTGCCTCGTTTTCTGGTTCTGCATAAACAGTGAGTCTGCTGGACTTTGATGACTCTCTGGCAGCCTTGTAGGCATAGTAACTGCTGCTCTGAAAACTTTACCTGCACAGAATTTGGAGGAAGGCTAAGTACTGGCATGCAGTTGCATTAGAGCACACGCTATACCAATGACTGAACACACACACACACACGCTAACATAAATGCCACTTCGATCCATTACTTCGCAGGGTGTAAACTCTCCCTCTGATACAAACCCCCTGATGTGTGTGTGTGTGTGTGTGTGTGTGTGTGCATGTGTGATCCTCCATCGTTGTTGCATGCATCTAAAAAGAAGGCTCACTAACTTAAGTGTAATTAATATACATTGCACACAGACAAAGTATACATGCACAAACACACACCTGTGGTGAACACTTATAGATTGAGTATAGTGACTGAGTAAATGCACCGATTTGCATTAAACACCACACAGACTCCAACTGCATGTGACCTGCCCGTGCATCATGCAGGTGTTTTCCATTTATCATAAATACCACACAGTGAGCACCTCATTTACAAGGCAGAGCACTTGCACCCCATCAGTTGAGCAATATCAGCTGACTTTAAGCAGCATGAATTATATTGAAAACAAGTCAGTGTTTCATCTGGTGTGCTCACTCTTTCACCCCTCTGATCCATCATGTTTCTGCTGCTGTTGGTAATTGTTACTGTTTGCTGCCTCATGCTGCTGTTACTGATTATCCTGATGTCTCCCTCCACCATCGCAGCTTCCTCTTCTTTTGGTTTTTTATTAATCATAGTTGATTGAATTTCTTGTCTTGTGCATCATGTACTTTTCATATCTCAGTAATAAGTGTTTGGTATTTTCTGCTCTTGATACCTGTGGGGTCTGCCACACTCCCCCTCTGCGACTTAGATTTCTTTGTGTAGTAGAGCCTATTCCAACTGTGTAATGATTTGTTGATGTGAAAGGTTTGTTCTCCTTTAATGCTCAATTAAAGTCCATGACTGAACAAGTCTATTCTTTAATATAATTACGTCTATGATAAATTTACATGGTGTTTTTAAGTGTTAAATCTGGGTTGATTTGATTTTAATGCTTTAGCCCACAAGGCTAAGAGTTTAAGTAACTCTCAGTCACTTCCTGAGTACAACAGTGTGTGTGGTAATAATTAAAATAATGTGGTGCTGACAAAATGTATTCAAGTTTTGCTTATAGTTAATTATAGTTATACTACATCTTGTTTTGTACTTTGAAGCAGTGTTTTACTGTAGGTATTCTGTGAAACATGCTGGAAATTGACCTAAATAACTGTGTAGCTGTAATGTTTTCACTCTTTCCACCTTCTAAACAGGAATCTAATGAAAGTAATGCCTTCAGTTTGATATGGCAATATTGCTGTTGTCGGTACAGTAATAAACACAAGGCTTTAACAAACAAGTCATTTGATTTTCATTCTCAATAATGGCTTAGCTTTGGAGGAAAATCACCTCAGTGGATTAAAATGGAATACAAGTGCAAAGCTGTATTTTGCATAAATTCAGTAATATTTACCTTAAGTATTAATCAGAGGTAATTGCCTTGAATTATTATTTATTTCAGTTTTGTGATCACCCTTATAAATACAATGGTTACCAGCTGTCACAGTTATTAACACACTTTGTCATCAATTACAATTGCTCTGCTGTTAATTTTAGGTTTGGTAAATGTCAGTTCATTATAATTTCCTGAGATATAATTAATCTAGATTAGAGAATATAACCTTTTTACTAACTGAGTAAAACTCAGTAGGTCAGTGGTTTGATTCTCTGCTTCTCCTGGTCATACAGCATGTCAAAGTGTTCTTGAGCAAGACTCTTAACCCCAAGTTGCTCCTGTGTGTGTGTCACTAGCAGTGACAGCTGGTGAAATAATTTTTTGGGGGGGCACACTTCTGCAAGTCAGTTTTAAGTTGCGCTCTAACCACATAATACCACTAGTACATGCCAAAGCAACATCATCATGCATCACACTACTTTAAAAGTTTAAATTAAAGTAAAAATACATGTGTTTTCAGTCTTTTACTATTTATAAGTAAATTTCACCCATCTCTCCTTCAACTGAGAACATGCAGTCAATGAGCTCATTCTGCACTGTCTTAGATGTCCCCTTAAACACAGTAACAGTCTGGAGACTGCTGCATCCAGGGATCCAACAAAGTCCACCAGGCCCCAGAAAATACCAGGATTGCAAGCTCAAACTCACCACAGAATATGATGCAGTCTATCATCTTAGACAAAATGGGTCAGTTGTTTTCCCCCTCCTCATTTCATTATGCCCCATTCTGTAACCTTCATTAAGCTGTGTAGCAATATTCACATTGCCGAACATTACAAAACGCATGACATTTTCCATGTGGCTGCTAGAGTGTTCATGTTTTCTCACTTTAACAGGAAAATGTATTAAATCCGTATTACCTGTCTGAATCCAGACTAGTTCTTTTCCTGACAGCTGACAGAGGACGCAGGAGAAACAAACCAAAGCTCCGGTATCAGGACAAACAGTTAGCCAGGACTTTTTCTCATACCAGTGTCTGAAGAAAGACCAAGTGTAATTTCTCCCTCTGTCTGGTGTTGTTTGATTTTGATGTCCGACTGCTCGGGTCCAGAATCTTTAAGCCAAATATTTTCCTGTGGGGTTGTTCTGTAGAACAGTTCAGTTTTTAGCAACTGAATTTGTATTATCCATGACAAAAACTGCTCCTCCAGTTGACTGTAAACAAAAACCAAGCGCTGCGGTGAATTTCCGTTTGAATTTCCGGGTCTGGAGCGGTAACACCAGTCTTGTGGGTGGTCCAGGGTTCTCCTATACTTTGTATTGGAGGGGGTTCCAGCATGCACCACTTATAGCGTGGGTCTATGGTAAAGATTTTTGCGCCCCAAAGGAACAGGAAATACATCACACGATCATTCAGTAGGAGGAAATGAGTGAGAGAACATTTTTAAACGACACTTTAATGCAGACAATACACAGTACTCACGGTCTGTATATTGTATAGACCATTTATTTAAATTTTCATGTTTTTGTAAAATTATTTGATTCCTATCTTCTTCTTCTTCATGTGAGACAGGTGCGGCGGCACCCCAGCGCCCCCTATTGACTGGCCGCCACTGGTCACTAGCATATAAGTCAGTATGGATAAAGGCATCTGCCATATTAACTAACATGAAAAAGCATTCTTATTCACATTTAGTAACTTATACATAACAGTATTTGAGTAAACTGCTAAATGGTTAAATTTCACATTTTAATGTGTTTGAAATATTGCCATTTTCTTTAGGCTATATCTTCTTTATTATCTTCTTCATTATCAAGATTATTTATAATATAATGCTATTAAAGACATTAATGAAGAGCTATGTGAGATATGTTTAATTAAATAAAAGATTAAAGAGCAGTCAGCCAAAACAAACAAGAATGATCCAGAATAAATCTATAATGATGAGAATAATAAGTGGATCTGTAAACTGACATCCCATATATTTTAGATGTTCCATCTCTTCAAATAATGTTCCATTATTAACACTGTACCTGTACACTGAGAGAGGGAGTGTGAGTATGAAAAGAGTGAAGGAAGGAGAAGATAAGTAATTGGTGAGAAATTGAGTTGGTTTGGTGTGTGACTGTCATGCATGTCATTTGGTATTGGAGTTTTGCGTTATTGTGGATGACTTGGCCCCATATATTCAACTTGCTATAATGATTGTGAGAAAAAAAAAACAATATGGTAAGTAGGAAAGGAAAAGTATCAGTGTGCATGTGAGTGAGAGACAGGAAAAGATGGACTGAGAATTACAGAAGACTGGGCGCCATAGAAGCGTCAAATTAACTACTGTGGGAGAACTATACACAGGAGAGGTGATGCATCACAAGATCACCTCAGCAGAGATTTGAATTTCAGTGCCAGACATATTTTGCTAATATTATAGATATTTGATAATATAAGTATTTCATGCACACATGTATTCTTGTTATAGTCACCCCTATACTATGTACTAGGTATATAAAGTGTTTTACATGTATTTGGTTCTACTTTTGGACATGTATGTTATAGAAACCCAGGTATTTAAACATTTTAGTATGATTAAATGCAAAATCATGGAAAAATAGATGAGCAAGGAATCAGTCAGAAATGACACATTACATGGTTGTAGAGCATCCATTAGACCAAATAGTACAAAAAGCTTATGACCCTTTTTAGAGTCAAAATGGCACAAAAGATGAGGACAAAAAAGAGAAAAATAGAGCTGTAATGAAATGTTACTTCCACTGAAACTATATTTTCTTCAACTAACAGGTACAAAGAGAACATCAGTGAAGCAGTCCATTTTGTGTTTACAAGCCAAAGGATTTAAAAATCCTCCAAAGTGCAGTTGCAGTAAATGTCTAATTTATACTTTGACAACTGCCACAAGACATACAGCATCAGCACTTGGTTCTAACGTCATCTGTACAGCCTGTTGTTTGACCACAGACTGTTACACACGCAGCTGGAACAGTCAACTTTGTAACATCTATTATGCAGTATGGAGAAAGGATCTTGGGAATTGTGTTTCATTGATGCTGCAGGAATTACATCTGCACTAATTAGAAAATAACCTGACTGACAAAAAAACTCAGGTTTACAGCATCAATTTGAGATAAATTGATAATATAGTATAACTATCACTATATATGTTTATTGGTATTTTTGGTCTTATCACATACAATATCAGCACCTCACCATGATTCGGATACATTTTCTCTCTGGTCAGTGAATAAATAGCTAGTGTATTTCAGTATAATACAGTTTTTGCAGTATGTTCTCATAATATAAAATATTGCTGTCAAATATAGCATAGCAGATTTGACCACTGTTATTAAGCCAAGAAGGCACACAGCTACTGACCTACTGAAGTTTATTGTATAGCAGCAGTATAAATGTAGATAGCCAGTTTTATCATTTACAATTGGTGGGAAATTTGCATGTGCGCCTATGGCTTTAGCATTACTGTCCCAAACTCTGACACCACACTCCCATAAAAAACATCCCATAGGTTATGGGATAGCAGGAGGACAGAAACTCCTGCTATAAGGCTCACTAAGCCCTAGAAGAGACTATTCATTTTATTTTTACACGTGGAAATAATATTGGAAAGAAGTCCAATATGTTGGTGGACTCTTCCAAATGCGAACCTTTGAGTCTAATTGTTGTATGAAAACCATTTACAGCAGAAACCCTTGGTTTGATCCTCCACTAACATCTGTCTCTAAAAATAGGTCTTATGCTGAATATGAAACAAATCCTGTCATCAAGTGAAGGCCAGGTAATCCATTTCCTAAGCAGAGCTTTCTGAAGTACGCTTGAACAATCGTTGTGTGTTTCAGAAATGAATGTTTCTAATTTAAATAACTACATGACTGACAGGACCGACAGTCATGGGGACTGACATAATCTTGAACCCTGTTTCTTAAATTTAATCCTTTGGTTTCCACTTCAAACTAGTATCAGGGAAATGTTTCAGCCATTATTCCAGTGCAAAATAAATACTTCTGCAAAATGAATGCAAGGCCAGTATCATTTCAGAGCCCTAACTGCTTGAGAGATTTTGAAAATTGGTATCAATTTGATGAATGCTTGACAGAGAAATGTAATGCATAAGAAATGAATTGATCAAAGACCAAATAACATTCAAAGCAAAATCACTGACTTCATCCTTCATAGGAAAGAAAGAATTTATTCAAGTTTTTATGCAGATTATGTTGTAATTTATATGAAAATTTCCACAAGGTATTAACTCACAGTTAATGGCACTTATACAACACTTTCTCTTTCTTTAATTAATGAATAGCCCGTTTACAAAACTGTTGGTGGGATGCTCTGTTTTGCTCTATGTTAGGTTATTTCTTAAATTCTTCTTTTCTTCAATTTTCCTCCTTTTCTTGCAGTTTTTGAAGCGGCAAATTAATGCAGTTCTTATAAGCAAGGTGATAAAAATGTATTATGAATTGCCTGTACTTTTGAACCTCAGTGTGTGAACAGGCATTAAACTTAGCAGAAATAGTCGAAGACAGACCAAAAGACTAAAAGAGGATGAGAGAAAGCAAGAAAGGAGAAAACTTCATAGCAGTGCATCATCAGCAGAAGGAGCACTGCGGTATTTCATATTGATGTGTGTGTATGTGTGTGTGATACCTCTATCAGGCATGCTACAAGGTTGCTAGCAGGGAGAGGAGAGGATGATGAGAGGACACAAATGCAGCAGGTAATAACATTCATCAGGTCAGATGAGCTACACTGTAGGTGTCTGTGTGCGTGTGTGTGTGTTTGTGTGTGCACACATATTAGTGTGACAAGAAGCAAGTACGAGAGGCAGCATAGAGCACATTCACACATAAACGTCTCTAAATCACATATACAGTTTGCGACTGCCATATGGATAAATATTGCAATATTGCACTCCTGGTCCCACATCTGTATTTGAAATGAACAGGCACAATAAACACATTTATATTAAGTCACACACACACATACACACACCCAGTGTGACTATTAACAAAACTCATAGTTGATGTTGGTCATTGCTTCAGCCCTGTCTCTATTGTACTTATCACATGAATAGTATCCCCAGCTCCTTGTCTCTCTGCTGCACATCTCTCCCATACTTATATTTATATACTTATAGTATATTTCCAGAGTAATATGCCCTACTGCATGGTTTCATTAAAATACATTTTAACATATATACAGGTATGACAGAATTAACAGAATAAAACTGAACATAATTCTTACCATAGGAAATATATATGATGATTGTTGATTATTTACATTTTCTGTCAAGTGAAATGGCTGGACTGATATCACTTCTTCTCGTTACGTATCGCTAACATTCACCACTGATTTGAAGTTCAGATGCAGTAGCTGTAAAAACAAAGTACTTGCTTTTTTCTCAAGCTTTCAACCTTTCCTTAGCAAATTGGGTTTTTGAAGGTCAAGAATAAACATCCACATTCAAATGATATTTCCTGTATATTTTTCAGATGGTCAAAGCAATGAATAACAGAAATTAAAAAAAAAAAGATTTTTAGTAGTAGGATAAACTCTCGGCTATCTAACTGGCCTTGAAAACTCACATTTTAACATTTAATTTTAAGATAATGAAATTTTATTCACATACAGTACATATAGTACATACAGTATATTAAGTAAAGGGAAAAGCTGCCACTCTTTGCTTTCCGTTTTCTTGTAAATCACTTTTATGCTGAAAAAATGGGGTTTCAGGATTCCTTTACATATAAATGGAATGAAACCACATTATATCTGTAAATGCATGTGGGTGTAGTGTGCAAAGGCATTTGTGGGTGAGTATGTATGGATAAATGCACTGGTGTTGCTTTTCAAAAGTGATGCTCTGCAGGTCCATAATCATCATTCACCCAGAGATTTGAGCACAGAGTGACAGAGTCATCTCAAAGACAATTAGAGACAGGAGAGCAAGCCTGTGCTCATGTGCCGTAATGTTTGTTACTGTGTGTTACTTTCTCTTTATTTCTCTATATGAGCTAGTATGTGCTTGCGTGTGTGTGAATGGAATGGGCCATAAAGGTGACATGAGTCAGTAGATTGGTAGAGGCTTTGTAGTTTCTTATCTTCTATCTCCAGCTTTGAAGAAAATTATCTACTCATGCTAGCTTCATAAGCTCTCGCTGCAAAGTGAGAGTCATGCAACATATTGCTCTTCTGTGAAAATCAATGCTACTCCATTTTCTGAACTATGTCATTCCAAATGCTTATTTCACACAAACTCTAACATCTCCACTCCACTCTTCTCCGTGGATCAACCCACTGAATAATGCATGCACTCCTCGCTCACCCAGTCAGGACTCACCAGTCCTACCTCGATGTTGGCTGTATACTGTATGAGGATGTTTACCCACCTGTGTTTGTTCATCTGTCACATGATGGTTTGGATGGAATAGATCATCCAGTTTTTATCAGTTAACCTATCTACATATATTGTTTAACAGTTTCTCTCAATCTTTATATCTGTAAATGTAACAATACTGTAGAAATTTTCTTCCATGTGACAGATTTGACTGCATCCTTTAAGTATCAAGCTGTCCAAATACCAACAAGACAACTTATATATTAGCCCATCATCAACAAAGAAATTACTAATTATGATTGGGTATATGAATAAAATCTTCTGTAGCCACTTGACTAAACAATATTTTGCCCTGACCACAAGTAACATGATTCTCCTTAGTTCATCTGTGTTTGTGATACCAGTAGGTAAAACCTCATCTAAATGAAGCTAATCTAAACTGAGTAACCTCAAGCTCATAGTATTTGAACAATTAGGCTTCCTGCATCCTGGTTGATCAGGTTCTAGTCACATTTTGATTACATTAGGCAGACCTAGCTAAATGTTCAATTTACCATGATGTCATAAATTTACAATGCATTTAAGTACACTCTTTAGGTATTTGCACTTTACTTGAG
The DNA here is from genome assembly GCA_032353495.1 of Ctenopoma kingsleyae. Lineage (NCBI taxonomy): Eukaryota > Metazoa > Chordata > Actinopteri > Anabantiformes > Anabantidae > Ctenopoma > Ctenopoma kingsleyae. Next base: position 16,538,455 of record JAUBNQ010000001.1, on the reverse strand, counting down.
TATTTATTTCCTGACAACTGTGACTTTTAACACAAAAAATCTCTACTTTCTACTCTTTACTTTTTTAAAACAGTATGGTCACATTGCACGAATACATTTGATTGGCCTGGTGGTTAGATTTTTCTATTAATAGCGGGACCGACTACAATGGTTCATGAAATGATTCTGTAACCCTAACCCCAACAACACATCAAGAAATAATAATAAACTTTAAAATAAATAAAATAAATAAATAAAATAAAATAAATTAATTTATTTAAGGCACATATGCTATTACATTAAGAATGCGATTGACAGCAGTTAACACTTTTCACCACTGTGCATACTCATCTGGGAGAAGTTCATACTATTTAGGTTACTGTTGAGCCACATGATTGCCATGGCAGTGGCACTTGCCATTAGGAAATGTACTACGTTGGTAGAAAACAAAACAGTGGCATGCTACAAGTAAACTGCCACATGTCACTAGAGAATTGCATATGTCATAGAAACGGAAGTGATGCTATCAGCCACTTTTTTACTACTGGCAGGATATAAATTGGGAGGCTTGTTTCCTTGTTTGTTACCTAGTGCTTCCAACTCAAGGATGACAGAGCTCTATGATTCATTGACACAGAAATACTCCCAAGATGGCCCCATTCTGCCAAATATCAACACTCATTCTTCTTGTGCCATCACCACTTCTGAAATGTGTCTGTGTTTCAGAACCAAGAGCCAGAGTCATGTCAGACATGAGCTCCAAAGATGAACACAAAAGCTGTCTTGAATCACAACTGTCTCATTGTGCCTTATTTTGTCCAGCCTGATGACAAGACAGCCTATTAGGTGGTAGGGGCGACTGTGCTTGAAACGTGGCTCCTCGAGGGGATATAATGTAGTGAATTTTCCTCTCTCTGTCTCTCTATGTTTAAACAGAAAAAGTCTTGTTCCATAAAATACATTAAAACAACACTTGCTCTCTAACGATCAGTTGGTTGAACTGATTTTTTTTCTTGGCAGGCGTAGTATCATTTTGAAAAGCATATAGCACATCTGAGACTTGTCTTCTCTGCTGCAGATTTAGACAAGAGACCTGTTCAATATAGCACATTATTCTTTTAATGGCATATAGACCTTTGTAGACCTTTGTGTTCCCTGGACTGTGGCAAACATAGTTGCTCTAAATTATCTACTGTGGTTTTTAATTTATTTTTTGTACAGTAAACTTATAGGTTCTGTTGAATGACCCAACAACTTTGTGGATGATATCTGCATCCTTTGCATCAAGTTTTATGTTTATCTGGTAACCCATTAAAACTCTATCATTTGTAAATATTCAAGCATTTGCTAGTTTTGTATTTATTTCAGCCTATGTCTACTGTGAAATTTGGCTTGGTGTGGAGAAAATGTGTGGATTTAGGCCAACTCCTTTACTTATCTATATTCCTTATAATGCTTTAATGTCTCCTTAATTATACTTAATCCATGGCCACTGACTATTTTTGAGTCATTCATATTTCACACAATATATGCAGGGCAAACAGGGAGTGTTTTCTATTATGAACACCATGTCCTCTACAGCTTGTCTGCGTGTGAGTTCCTCCGTAATGTGACAGACAGCAGGATGGCAAATTCATCCCCACTGAGCCAGTGCCCTTGTCATTTAGTTGTGCGGATGTGTACTTGCATGCATGCAGTTGACTGTGTATAATTGTGTGGTCTGGCACTGCTACATCTCTGTAACAAATTTGTTGACTGACAGCAGGTGTGTTTCAGTAATGTGGAATTAAGCACAGTATCAGAGTACAGCATGTAGTAACAGAAAGCTTAGTACACTTTGACTTAAAGAGGATCTTTCTAGTCTCAGCACAAAATAAAAAATTGAATTAATATGTTGTTCCAACCCAACCTGTAAAAGCTCCTTATGTGTTTCATGTGACTGTTGTATTAATTACATTGCCTTTAGGTCTAATCCATAAAACTCTGTTGACGTCACAACTACTTTACTTTACTTTACTTGGCAGACACTTTTAACCAAAGCGACTTACAAGGAGAAGACACCAGCAATTACCATTCGGGTTCTGTGAATTCTGAGTTACTACAAACTAAGAGCCCTGATAAGGGCTTGTCAAGATAAAGAACATGCTAGGAATTGTTAAGTGCTAGACAATTTTTGTGAATGGGGGTGTGTGTGTTAGAATTACTTAGAAATACTTTGTAAACAAGTGAGTTTTCAAATGTTTTTTAAAGGTGGTGATAGTCTCAGCTAGTCGAATGGGGCAGGGCAAGTCATTCCACCAGCCAGGGACAACAAAGGAGAA
>JAUBNQ010000001.1:16503332-16516568 GCA_032353495.1 Ctenopoma kingsleyae | reverse complement strand
ATCTATCTATCTATCTATCTATCTATCTATCTATCTATCTATCTATCTATCTATCTATCTATCTATCTATCTATCGAAGTGCCAGACACCTCTTCCACCAGTTTCTGCAACAGGTATACAAAAGCCCTGGTTTTCTCTCCCCTATCTCTTGGAAGAAATGCATCTGTGTGCTACTCTAGCAAACAGATGTAAGTGCTGCTGTGCCTGGCAGCAATGACTGTGCTGAGAATGAACTAAAAACGGTTAAGTTGCAAGCTGTGAAGCTAAATGAGCTAAAAGATGGGAAACAGCCCAGTTTAGCTAAAGGGAACCACAGAGTTCACTTATAATTATCCCAACCAGTGTCCTATGAATCACACAATGTCATTTTATTCATTGTTAATACACAAATAAATCATTTCAGTTTTATCATTTCCACAGCGAGATGATGATTTTATATTTCTGGCTCACACAGACATACCCTGAGGTTACAGAAACTCAGTACCATGCATTCAAAAATAGTGTGTTCATTAATGACTCCTGGTAGCTCTATTTTATCTCTTTACTGTATGTTGTCTGTTCATACAAAAAGACAAAAATAATCATATGAAAATATGAAAATATTTAACAGTATGCCTACTAGTTTGAGCCTTTTGTTTGCTGTATAGAAAAAGAATTGCAGGTTAACTATAAAGAAATTGAGCACTGCTGATACTGAAATGAACTGTTTCATTAATGTAAAAAAAAAAACCTAAAATTATTCATAAAGATTAAAAATTAAATAATAATTGACATATATAAACTATGTGATAAGTAATTTAGATTTTTAATAATACTAATACTCGAATGACCACTGATTATTAACACACAAGCTTGTGTGTGAAATGACATTTAACTTTATATGCTCAAAAGAGCAGTGAGTCACATTAGCAGGTTTGAAAATACAGTTATGGTGTTTGATAAACTCTCAGAAAAACAGGAATGTCAGCTCGTGTTAACCACAATCAGCTTTGATTAATTGCTATGAATTTGCTAAAGCGAAAATTGGATATATGTAGAGTTGTACACTGTATCAGTTCAGCCAGGTAAATTCTGGTGGATTGTGTCTGACAGCAGGCCCACGCCCTTAAATCAGCCCCTCCCTCTACCAGGTGTAAGCTACCTGCTCAGCAGGAAATGACATCAGCAGTAGAGAGGAGGATCACTAACAAGCAATAATAACAGATTTTTATGTATTTTTGTTTTTTTTAATCTTCCCCCAATTATGTACTATATTAAAGTCAGGATTTATTAGACTGGATTATTTTCAGCTATGTGTACCTAATAAACCGTTAACTGAGTGTATTTATGATTTAAAAATACAGTAGTATTAGTAGAAAATATTTTTTGTAGTAGTAGTTTTGTTGGATATTCTATTGAGCATTCTTATATTCTTGTTCTCTACAACTAATCTTATTAAAATTATTATTATTATTTTCTTCTTGACAAGTTCGGGTCTTATCAGGGCTCTTAGTTTGTAGTAACTCTTTACAGAACCCAAATAGTAATTGCTTGTTGCTCCTTATAAGTTGCTTTGGATAAAAGCATCTGCCAAGTAAAGTAAAGTAAAGTAAAGTATTAATTACTAAAATTATTTACATCTAATATAGTTCTGTATTTTTTTAGTCTGCTCAGCTGCCATTTGTTATTTTCAAAAATAACAACATATCAGCATTATAAATCAGCCACCGGCCTCCTTGCTCCTTGACCACTGAAAAACTCATATAGGTTGACTACTAGTTACAACAAAAAAACTCTGACTGACTGTGAGGTTGTGCATTTACTGGAGTGCAGGAATGCAGAGCAATGTAGACTGTTATTTTACCAACAAGGAGTTTACAACAAAGGAAGTAACCTGGATATAAATTTGATTTCGATTTGAGTATCCTCTTTTGGAGGCCTTGAAACACGCTCATCCATTCAGGCTTCATAGTGCTGGGCATGGGTGTGAGTATACACTTTTTCTTGCAGCACTTTCTACCTAGATCCATACAGAATTCCTCACTGAGCTCACAACTTTTTAAACTCTTTTCATACAATCCCCTGCAAAGCCGTTATCTGAAAACATCTTTCTCAGTTGAAACCCCGCTCTCCTTTAGTTCTCCTCTACACCTGCATCTTATACCGACTTTAAGGGATATCTTAAGCATTGGTCTGAGCATAACACACACACATCACTCCCTGATGCCCTTGGAGTGAGAACGGTAGGATCTGGTTTGGTGTGATGATAAACCTACAGTGTCAGTGGACAGAGTCACTGATAAGCATGATAAAAAGAAAACACGTGGAGCACGAATATGCTGCTGTAATATTATTTGTAACCACAACATTTGTCTTGTCTAATTCAATGAAAAGACATTTACCTTTGATTATCAGCAGGTCAGATTTGTTTTAATTATGTGTAAACACGAATGAGTACTTCACAAATCTTTCACAGTATGACATTTTTATCGGATTAGACCTTCGTTATGTATTCATCTCTGTGATTATAGTGAACCACAAGTTAGACACAATAATACACAGAATACAGGCACAAAACCCAGACCTATAGTATGACATGTAGAAGAAGAGAGATATATTTAAACATGTACACCACATGGTAGAAATTGTTTAAAATATTTTAATTTGCATAAATGTTACTTTACATGGGCGGTCCAAGTAGCATGCATGTGTACACTATATAACACTTTATACGTGTTTATTGTTCTACGTCTTTATTTTTTATATGATTTATGATGATATGATGTCTACAATATTTCCTCAAATACTGTTCAAATGAATTAACACTAAAGGATTTTCTTCTGTTATATTTTATGGCAGTCACTCATATCAGTCACTGAAATGTAAAATGAATTAAGTTTTCACGCACATGTACTGTACTGCATATGTGCATAAGACCACTGACAGTATTTATTTAGATTCATACATTTACTTCTCTAAATACAGTTTTTAGCCTTTTTATTCTGTGGGAAAGAGACATTCTTTATTCAGTCAGTGGAAGAACGTAAAATAACATGAAAGGACATTAAATGAGAATAATACTGTCAATGACAAAGTAATAAGTAATAAAGACAAATGTGTCACTCATTGAAGTCAGCTAAATTATTATCCATTGCATCAAGGTAATTGAGAATAGCAGCACATTAGAGCAGAGCATTCACACCTGCAGCGACATCAATAGTAAGGCACAGTGTTATGTGAAAGTACAAAGCAGAGTTAGTTTCTATAAAGCTAATTTGACCACAAGTACAGATTTATTTTTTATTTATATTCACTTGAAAATAAGAACAAAGCACTACCAGTGGTTCATGCAACAGCCAATTGAATTGCTTTATTTACATCAGATATAATAAGTATAATCACTTTCTTTGGATTATTTTCAGGAAATAATTTCTTCAAATTCCCATCCTAGTTACTCCAATAATATAGATTTTTGGTTAAATTGTATTATTTATATAAGTATTATTAATAGGCCCACAGAACATATTTCGTTTGTGAGCTTTTTTGTTTTTTTAATACTCCTGATTCAGGTTAATGATTAAACAAAAGTTTTTATAATCTGGCAGGATTATGCTTGTTTCACTTTTGCATCATAAGTGCCGCTGCCCTTGTAAGATGACACGTAGCCGCTGGTGTCTGGGATGTCGTCACGTCCAGATTTTCCTTTACCTTTGCCTGACTCGTCGAACCGCTCCTTATGTGATCCGGTGTACTTGGCTGTATCAGTCAGTCTATCCACTGCTGCTGCCTTTGCCACTTTCTAAAAACACAGTACAATCAATTTAAAGTAAACCGATATAAAAAGCAGTAAGTAATTTCATTCATATTTTTTTCATGAATGTAAGAACACTTTCCTCCGCTGTCTTTGCTTTGCTTATTTCATTTCCTCCTAGTGATTTAAGTGCTGGATCTGGAATGTAATTGGAGCCATCTGGTGGTATAATTAAGAATGACACTGTGGCAGACATTCTCCTAGCATAGGGGTAGTCAACCCTGGTCCTATGCAAGCACAGCCCTGTTTGTTTTCCAACCATCCCTGCACTCACAGCTTCTTGGCCAAACACATCTGATCCAGGTATTCATCAGTAGGAAGAGCTAAGATAGTTGAAAAACAAGCACTGCTGTGGCTCTCTAGGACCAGAGTTACCTACCCCTGTGTGTGACCCCCATCATTTTTTATTTTATTTTATTTTTTCAGCTGAACAGTGGCTGTGGCACATAGAAATAATAAAAACAACATCTGCACACTGACTTCAAGCTCAAACATTTATTCAAAGATAATGTTTCCTAAAGATCCCAAAGATCTGTGCACATCCGTGTGTTATTTAGCTATCAAAATAAAACTATAAAAAGTATTTTCACCGTTATATCAGAGCTTTCTACATCATACCAAAGCCTATTATTATTTATCAGGATGATGAATGTTTGTGTAAAGGTGTATATCTTATAAAATAGCTCTACTTACAGTGATTCCAACATTGGCAGGGTCCTTTCCAATAATGAGGCTATAGAGCTGCTGAAGTGACTCCTCTTTGCTTTTGCCTTTAAAACGCTTGGGTGCCAGTTCAGTCAGGGCCTGGTTGAACTGCTCGAATGTGATTACACGAGCTGACTTTGCCCTGAGAAAGTACAGTGTGCACATTTTCAAATGAATATTGTATCAGAATCTGAATATCTTTATTGTCATTGTAACAGGTACAACGAAATTACTACGGAAATATCTACGGTGTCAAGAAATATAAAAAACAATATAATATAAAAGAAATTTAAGAAAAAATATATATATAAATTAATTACAAAAGGATAATATGAGAAATGAGGTAGAACACAGTCATTCAATATATATCTTCAGTATATTGCCAAGAGCTTAGCAAAGCATTCTGTGTCACAATTTAATTTTAGCTTTTCATTTCAACATTTCTGAGAATTATCACAAAGTACAGAGTTAAATAAGTAGAAACAAAGTCGTTTTTGCATTTTACTGCAACTTAATTGACAAATCTATTATTATTATTTTAGTTGTGGAGGAGACTGAATGACTGACTGAAATCTTACTTGACTTTGCTGAAAACTATGTCAACATCTGTGGTGGTGACGTTCTTGCCGTCAGTGATGTGACAGTCCTTGCAGAGCTTAGCAAAGTTCTTGCCATTCATCTCCTTCCCTGTGGCTTTGGTGTCCCCATGGACCGCGAACTTCTGGAAGGAGGTTTCCACCTCTGCTAGAGACGTCGAGCCCTCTGCCATGCTGACATACACATACAGTATACATGTATGTCTGGTAGTGTTGACACAGGCGCACACACTGACAGTTTTCTGTGTTAGCATAATAGTTGTATGTGGTTGTCTTGTCTAATCCTAAAATAGCCCGTCATGAAGCCATAACAGAATGTCCTTGTTTAGGGTGATTTAGATTTATTCAGTTTCTATCCCTGTGAGGACATTAAAGAACTTACACAAAGTCTTAGTGAATCTATTAGCTGATTGATTGTCTCCCTGCCAAGAAATGGCTCTCATGAAGATCAGTCTAAATTAACTATTTCTCTCTCTCCCTCTCTCACACATCCATACACACATGCTTGTCTTGGTATAGTTGTGAAGACAATGTTTGTGCAGAATTCGCTTTCTAGTCTCTTGGATTCATTTTAACCAATTGAACACCTGCCCCCAACCTCACCCTAAACTCTACCTGAACCTCTGAACACTTAAAGTTGTGTAAAGTTGTGAAGACCATCTAAAAAGTCCTCACAGTGATGGTATCAAACTAAAATTTGTCAGACACGCTCACGTACATTGTTCCTCCATTAATGTTACTCAAGTCCAGTTTAATTCAGTTTTCAAATGGCTGCGCTGTTGTTCAGTTCACAATGAATGAACAAACCTGTTCTTTCCCTTTGTCTTCTCCTCTACTCAGTCTCTCTCCAACCAACACAGACTTGAAATAAGAGCATGCATTCATTAACTTAGGGCATTAAACAGTCAAATGAAAACATCATTTTTAAGAAGAAATTTAAAAAAAAAAAAGACAGATTAGCAGGCTGATGAGGGCATTTTTTGTGGTTTGTTGCATTTAAATGAAAAATAACTGAGAACCATTACAAGCATTAAACACTCAGGACATAAACGCATTTACCAATGTTGTATTTTGTCATGGTTACATTTACTCTTGATAATAAATCTACATCTGTTTAAGAAAATCTAATATTAAAATACGCTGTTACATCTTAAAATCCACAAGTATTATGAATTAAATGTAAATCTGGGGCATGAACAACAGCATCTAGTTATGTCAGATACCTAGTCCTGCCATCATTGTGTATTGCTGCAAATGCCACTGCGTGAACCGTGATAGCAAAATCCTAAGAAGGTAAAATGTACCTGCTGTCGTAAATGGAAGGTTGCTGTGTAAATAATAAGGAAAATCCTGATTCGTGTACAGCTGCTCGACCTCTTTGTCTTCCTCCTCCTCTTTCTTCTTCCTCTGCCTCTCCTCCTACCTACCACTCCCAGGCTTGCTCCCAATGACGACAGCGATGGAGAGACACAGACGCAGGAAGAAAAAGGGAGAGGGAAGGGAGGAGGGAGAGAGTACCGACCAGCACAGTCAATGACATCATGGTGTCTATTCAGTCCCATTAGCTTGTTGCTTCTACTGTATGTAACAACTTGCTTCTGCAGAAGGATTGATCACGCTTTATTTATTCTATTTGTTATTTTAATCATTTTTTTCATTATATATAAATGTTGCCAGGTCCTGGGGTTTGTGCTACAGAAATTAAAAACAAACATTGTTATTCTCTTTCTCATTTTTGCTCTGTATTTTTGTTGTTCTCCCCACTCTCTCCTCTCTGCAGCATAAACTCAGCTCACAGCTACTGAATCTGCAATTTCCATTTGCCGTCATTCTCCAAAACTCTCGTCGTCTCTCTTTCTGTCTCTGAGCATCATTGTCACAAGAGAACAACTGTCTGGACATGGAGGAGAGCAGCCCTTCAAACAACAAAGAACACTGACAACATTAAGTTGGCACATAACAGTAAAGATAGCACCATCTCACGGCTTCATATGAATTAAACTGAATACTTTGATATGACTTTTGTGGGTAATCATGCAACATAATGATAAAACACCACTCTCACTGTACAACCTGCTCTATTACATTTGGTAGGTAGTTCATGGTGCAGTTGAGTATTACTGCATTATATTGACTGTTGCTTTTATTATTTTGATTATATAGGTAATAAAAAACAGGATAATCAGTTATATGATTTTTTTCTGTTTTAGTATTGAGGGAATAACAGATTGTGCATTTACATAAGCTACAATTTTAAAATAAAAGATTTATATATTGTTGTTTCAGCATTTTCTTCTGGTACCACAACACTTTCACTTGCGCTGTTTTTCATGTTACAAATGTGCTTCTCTGGGAACCCAAATAGTGAATCTATGAATCAGGATAAACAGAAAAAGTTGTTTTGACATCATGTACCATCATGAAACTCAGCCAGAAACACTGCTCAGTCAAGTGGAAAGTTGAAGTGATTGAAGGATTATGTGTCGCCCCTTGGATATACTAAATAGTACAATATTCCTCACCCACAATAAAGGTCTGTGTTAGGGGAAATTTTATGTAAAACAACAGGGAACTTTTTCCCTAAACAAAGAACTGATTGGTTTCTGAGTCTTGTGTATTATTATCAGATTATGTTTTGTAAATACATAACACAGACAGACATTTGGATGGATACACTCTTTCACATTTTAATTTCAAAAGATTACAAAACCAGTGATGGAATATGTTCATACATCTTTCAGGAAGATTTATACAGTACATTTATGTTATTGGTTAGTCTGCATTAATAGTTATTTTGCTGACAAGATGAAACTACTGTGTGTTTACCTGACATTTCTGCTTCATAAGCAAATTTCATTATTGTTGCAGTCCTCATTACTTTCACTCAGATCCTGGAAAGGTTCTGTGGGAAGACATCACCTGCTTATAGTAGAAACAAAGCGTTCCATTTAAATTTCAGCCGAAACAGAGCTGTCTTTTGTTTGGAGTTGTAGGATCACACTGACCTGACAGCCAGCACTTGACAATTTGGGGTTCACATTTGACATAAATTATCTAGAAACTATTCTGGTTTTCTTTATTTAACTCATGCAGCATCATCATGATGGCTGAGTCTAATTTTTGTTTATCAGAAGAGATTTACTGTTCACTGTGTACGGACACACTGAGAGACCCGGTCACCATCCCCTGTGGTGATACATACTGCCTGGAATGCATCAAGGTCTACTGGGACCAGTTTCAACATATTGGTGTGTACAGCTGTCCACAGTGCCATGCAACCTTCACTCCACGGCCTGTGCTGAGACGTAACCTGCCCGACATCAACCACGAGCCGCGACGCCAGCTTCCAGAGCTCACACCATTCCCTTATATGCACCGTGAATCCTTCTGTGATTTCTGCGTTGGCCGTCGCAGCAAGGCCGTGAAGTCATGCCTCATGTGCTTGGCCTACTACTGTGAAACGCACGTCAAGCCTCATTATGAGTCGTCTACGTTCAAGAGACACAAGCTGGTGGATGAGACAGGCCATCTTGACAGGAAGATTTGTCCCCAGCATGAGAAAGGACTGGAGCTGTTCTGTCGCTCTGACCAGATGTGTATCTGTGTGCTATGTACAGTAAGAGAGCATCGCAGTCACAACATTACATCAGCAGAAGAAGAACGCATCGAGAAACAGGTGATTTGTGAGACATTTGTTATGAGTAATCAGTCATTTTTGCCTTTTGAAACCCATTGAAATATATAATAACACCTTTACAAAAGCTTTGCTTCTCATCATCATGTTCTTCAATCAGAAAGTTCTGGTGGTCACCCAGTCTGAAGTTCAGCGCATCATTCAGGAGAGGATGAAGGAGCTGCAGGAACTCAAGCATAATGTGGATGTTCTCAAAGTAAGATGAGACACAGCCTTAGCAAATGTAAATGAATGCAAAGGATCATATGTGTGTATAATATAATGTGAGATATTTTACAAAAGATATCCACATAAAAGTCACTATCAATAGGATTGAGATTTTTTGTACTTGGCACCTCCAATGGTAATATCAGTAATGACACTTCATAAATCTAAAACTTATAAACAATCTGACTTCACTTTGTAGAGTTCTGCCCAGCGAGCACAGACGGAAAGTGATAAGACCTTTCACGAGATGCTGCAAGCAGTGGAGCGCTGGAAGGCTGAAATCAATCAAATGATAATGGCCAACATGCAGGCTGCAATGTCACAGGCTGAGGGCTACGTGGACCGTCTGGAGCAAGAAATACTGGAGCTGCAGCGCAGAGATGCAGAGCTACGGCAGATCCTTGAAACAGAGGACAACATTCACTTTCTGCAGGTGCTGTAAGATCATACAGTGATCCAAGAAAAAAATTACAGTTTTTCTTTTCACGCATTATAAAAGCATGAGCAAGCTGAATGCGGTTAATGTTCATATAGTGGATACTTCAGGTCCGGTGATGCCACTTCTCAGTTCGTATTTCTGACATGCTGACTGGGTAATAGAACTTTTTTATTTTTTGCTGAACAGAATTTTCCAACCCTGTGTGTTCCTCCTGAGGCCATGGTGCCCAAAGTGCTCATCAACCCTCAGTTTTCTTTTGGAGAGATGAGCAAGACAGCGGCAGACATGAAGGAACATCTGGATGACATCTGTAAGAAGGAACTGAGCAAAATCTCCAAGACAGGTTTGTTCTAGTAGATAATATCTATAAAATATCTTTTTAATGTGAAAACTAAAATAAAAAACTAATGCTGTATCATCTTTACAGTTGGTGAAACCCCTATTTACATACTTTTGCCAAGAAATGGAGACAAACAACTTAAAGGCAAGTGTCTGTCAACTGAGATGTTTATAAATGTATGTTAATAACATATAAATGTAAAAATGTTTTATATAAATGTTCTTTTAGAGAAGATAAACAATGGAAAAATATCTAATTTACTTCCATGTTTTTAAATCCAAACAGTTCCTTCCAGAGTAGATTTCCAGGAGCCAAAAACCAGAGCAGACTTTTTTAGATGTGAGTAAACTATTTATGGTTCAGTCCATTCAGTCCATGTCAGCGTAGCATCTTACATGATTTTTTTTTTCCTGAAAAGTGAACAGAGATGCTCCACATCTGAACTAAATTAAGATATTTGTATTGTGTATGGCTGTCTTTGCTCAGACTCCTGCAAGATGTCCTTCGATCCAAACACGGTCTATAAAGAGCTGATTCTCTTGAATGAGAACCAGAAAGTTGTTCGGAAGAAGGCAGTCCAGTTTTACCCAGATCATCCTGATCGCTTCGATGGCTTCTCCCAGGTACTGTGCAAGGAGCCTCTAAGTGGTTTCAGATTTTACTGGGAGGCAGAGTGGAGTGGAGAGTTTTCCATCGGGGTGGCCTATAAGAGCATAAGTCGCAAGGGGAAGAATTCGCACAGCCTGCTGGGATACAATGATAAGTCCTGGAGTCTCCTCTGCTCAGACTCAGGCTACTCTGCCTGGCACAACAAAATAGACAGAGACCTTCCGGATGCTCAGAGGGCCACTCGAATCGGCGTGTACCTGGATTACGCAGGCAACACTGTGGCCTTTTACTCTGTATTAGAAAATATGGCACTAATCCACAGGTTCAAAGCTCAGTTCAGTGAGCCTTTGTATGCTGGTTTTGGTGTGGGCTCCTCTGTTACCCTTTGCCAACTAAAGAAGAATACCACTCCTTACTAAGATTTACTTACAACTGCAAATACATGTAATAATGTCTCTTTATGCAACAACTCTGCTGGAATTGAGTCTTAAAAAACTCGTTGGAGCTCTTCCCCACCCCATTCTGTTTGTATTGGCCAGCTCAAGGAAAACCTTTTGGGGTGGAACTAACCCCAAAACATTGTGTCATTGCTATCTTTCACCAATTCTCTCAATCAATGTAAATACAGATTTTTTTTTAGATTTTATAAATTATTATTATAAATTGATTGGAGCACTGCTGCAGGTCTACTGTATTATTTTTGTAGCTTTAGCTTTGTAAATTACATCCTGTGTCTTAGAGTAACGCACAGACTATCTGTCGGCATTATAACATAATTTACGAGCTGTGTAATAACTGATACAAAACAATATCCACAACCAGCAACAACCTGGCTGAGAGTTGTTATACAAGCTAGAGCAGGTTGTAAAAAGAGTTGTCAGTGAACAATTTTGTCTTTGGGCAAAATAAAATTGTATTTTCCTTCACAGCCAAAAAAACACTTTCTCCAAGACATATCAACCTCTGTATGAACACATAAGCAAAGCAGTAGCAGCTCACATGAGAAAGTGGGCAGGATGATGTACTTGGTGGGTGTAGCAGCACAAAATGGCTGGACAGTGATACTTCACCAGTGGTATAGCATTTTGAAAAACCTCGACTGAATCCTGGGAGTTTTACTATCAGCTAGTATGCAAACACACATTTACCTGAAGCTTTGGGTCTCTGACTCACAAAAATATTTAATTAACATCAGGCCATGAAAAGGTTAATATGACTCTATAAATGTGTTTTGTCATCATTTTCACCAACACAAATCTGGACTAGACTTGTACATTCATTTGTACAGTTATTAACCACATGAAAAGAAATAGGCCTCTGTTTAAAATACATTGTTTTCTTAGTGGAGTATTTAACTCTTATAAATAGACTAAATTAAACTGAAAGACCTTCATGCTGTTAGCCCCGTGACAGCAGCTGAAAGCCATTAATGGTGAGATGAACAGAAGCTGAGGAATGTCATGAAGATAACTCCTTAAATTGGAACTCACAGTGATTCCTAACAACAAGCTATAATATGTAGTTTACCATAATGTTGCCAACACTATTGGCATATTATTATTAAGTTATCTGGAATTTTCACAGTGACTCATATGAAGGACAGTAGTCTCTTAACTAAGTTTCTCTTAGTGCACATGATTTGCAAAAGAAATGAACCAAAGGCACAACACTGCTTTACATGTTTGCCATCTAGCATGGAACTGCAAAGCATGCAACTTGCAGGTGCTTGACACAGACAACCAGCAGACTATAACACACATGTAAATGACTACACAGCACAGAGTGGAATAGTATTTGTTTACATTACTAACTGTTGCATAAACACCATTGACACTATTGTTTTTGTAGCAGCAAGCCACACATTAAAAAGTCTATAAATATAAATATATATAATATATATATATATAATGAAGTTGAGCTCATTTGATATGCAGTATGTGTCCACTCCACTGTATCCAACTATGTTTCAGCAGCTCATCAAAAACAAGTAAGTAACAAGTGAAAATATCATACTGTATCAGTATTCATTAAAACAATGATGATGTGTACAGATGTGGACACATTTGTTGGTGCACTTTTACAAAAAAAAGAAACCACAATTTTCCAATTCAACATAAAATACTACCCTTTATGTAAAGCACAACCTTTGCATTACAGGGATGCACAATAGACAATCACTGCAAATAAGTGATTTCCGTAGCTCTCAGTGAAGCTTCTGCACCTCGTCACTCGTCTAGAGCAAACTACTTAAGCTGTCCCAGCTTTGAGAGCTGCCTTCTGCAGACTGCATATTTGAGCCCTTTCCGATAGATGTTCAGGATTCAGATCAGGATGTTTCACTCCAGAATTCCTTTTCAGTGCTTTTCTTTTCTTTTAAAGTTTCATTTCTCTCTGTGAACATAGAGCTCATGTGAATGGCCAAAAGCTCCTGTTTTGTCTCATCTCTCCAAAGGACATTTTTTTATAAGCAATGTGGATTGTCAATATAAAAATATATGCAAATTTTAATGAGTGTTTTTTACTGTATGTTTTTCTTTCAAAGTCTTCCATGGAGCCCACTGTCTAGACTGACTGATTGAACTGACTTTAAATTATTCAAAACACTCAAAGCAATATTTGTCATTAATGTGTCATGTTTTGATAATCTGTTGATGAATGAGTGAGTACACCATCTGAGCTCCATTTGCATGTTAAGTTACCAGAGAAATTAGGTTGTGCAGAGGATGCATGACAAACATGAGGACGTCACATCTGATATGGTCATTCAAACAGAACAGAGTGTCAGGTGAGCGAGTCAGGTGACTGCGAGGAAGAGCGAGGATTGGTTAGGGCAGGATATAAACAGGAAGCCCTGTC
>JAUBNQ010000001.1:16474092-16489218 GCA_032353495.1 Ctenopoma kingsleyae | reverse complement strand
AGTCGTGCTCCACTGGTTTGTCCCCCCACCTCTGACTGTGGTGTAGGACCCAGCGGGACTAAATTCCATCTTCGTAACTAAAATCAGTGTTAGAAGCAATGACTCCATCTCATGGAAACTAATGGAGTGCCCTCACTAAAGATCTCAAATAAAGCAATTGCATGTCATTTTAAATGCCAAATCTATTTTGCATGAAGAAACAACCTGTCATTCATCAGAAACTGTGTGAATGTTTTTCCTTTTCACCGTGCAGAAAGACTGCATTCATTCAGCGGACACCACTCAGTTTTTATTTCAATACAGCTGTCATATACAGTGTTTTCTTCATTAAAGTTAATTTACTTGTTATTATTATTTCTGAAGGTATTGCAGAGGTGGTAAACAATACATTTTAGAGATAGTACTTTTATAGCCCAAGTATAAGAAATGCGCAGAAAGTAGAATTGAATGGAATTTACAGAAGGCACTTCCAATAACAACATAAAGTACTGTGGAAAAGTTTTAGGCCCCTGTTAGATTTGTTGTTTTTGCAATGCTATTATGACCATATGTGTGTGTGTGTGTGTGTGTGTGTGTGTGTGTGTGTGTGTGTGTGTGTGTGTGTTGAGCTTCCATAGAAATGCTCCCCAACTGAGGAATGTTATTATGAAAGTTAATATTTGACACAGTGTTACACATACATTCTTTCACAATTATTCGTAGATGTAGTCTGACACAACCTAATGGGGTGACAGAGATTTTGTACTGCAGCACCATAATCAGATGAATATTCTTGAGTACGGTGCACAATGAAAGATACAAAAATATATTAAACAAAAGACTTACACAACATATGCTATTGAACAGGATTGTGGATTTTGACATGATACAGACAATAATTTTACCTGCAACCAGGTTCTGCTGTAAGTGCATTTTTCTTGGGTCAGATTAACACAGGCACTGGCATTTCAGTATCAATGTGTGACAGCAAATTATTGTATTGTAATGTGTGCTGTAGAAGTGTAACAGTAACTTATGTATGTATACCATATCCGTACAGTATGATATAATTAAAATGTGACTAGCAGTTACTTCAGTGATACTTGAATGTGAAATAAAATTACAGATACCACAACTAATAAAAAACTAATTAAAAAAACAGATTAAGTCCACTTTAACCCTGTCAATAGGTTGTTTGTCTTCTGATAAAGATCAGTTTCGTTTGTATTTCCACATAATCCGTTGATCTTGACTTACTGTAAGGCCTGTCATGACACGGCTCTTGTGAAATATTCCATGGCAAATATCACTGACAGCAACATGAAGAGATGGAAGAAACAGCGTCAAAGTGACGCTGCACAAAATATCATATTACTGTCTAATGCATTGCCTGCTGTATGGGGTGGTACTTCTGCAGCTGCAGCGTGCTTATGTCAGCAAATACAGAGTCATGTGGGTCCTTACCACCTCAAGTCCTGATTATTAATCCATGTGTCATAAGGGAGTGCCTTGGAAAAGGTCAGAAGTGGGGAAAGGCAATTTCCTGATAGCTGTGTGCATCAGCTAGAAAGGTTTAGATTCAGTGAAGCATCACTGTGTTTGATTACTGCAATGAATTGATGAGAATTGTTAGTGAAGCTCAGGGCAGGTTAAAGCAGGTTAAAGCACCTGTTCAGAACTGTGGGAAACGCTGCCCAGAAGTTCCCGGCAGACACATCCACTGCTATTCAAGAAATGAATGCAGGATGTTAACTCTCCTTAGAAGAGTTATAACTTTTAAATATACGTTTGCAAATTAAATAAGATATAACAACAAATTAATTTGGAACTTTAGTTTTTGAGTTTTGGTGAGAGCTTAAATAAACATGTCATAATTCCAGCTCCATGCCTAAAGAACAGACATGTTTGTCTATAGTTGGTAACACTTTAGATTACACATGTTCAGGTTGTGTTGCTCTGCTGGAGCAGGTGGTGAATAGGATTTATGGACAAATCTCATCATATGGATCGTGGGGGTTGTGCAGGTTGTATTGCACACAGTGGAAAACACACACACCCATGTTCTCAGTCAATCACAAGTAATAAAAAAATGATGGTTGTGTGGGAGTTTGGTTCATCAGCTCCATCACCGAGGACGGATATAACTAACAGGAGGGAATAAAGGCATGCACTTGCTGTCTCTCGGCACATAAACTTTCCTAAAGTGTCGAGCTAACACAGAGATCTATACACAATATTATCTACCTGAGTGTAAACATGGAAAGCTGTAGTAGGAAGTAGGACCAACATTTGATTAAGGCTGGACTGCTAAAGACCACACAAAGGTAAGAGTGTGTAAAATAATTTTACACCATCTGTATGTTGTGTCAGTAGCAATCTTACACATTGTCATTGAATTCATTTTAAATTATTTTATTATTGTGATATAGCCAATTCTCTATTTTCTTATATATGAATGGGAAAACACACTATTGTCGGTTATCTGAACATGTGAGCAGCTGAATTTATTTAAGTAAAGATTCTTATATATTATTATACTAATATTTGACAGCAGAAGCCCAGATCAGCCCTCAAATTATGGTGGTCTGAGAGAACAATTTTCTAACTTAGGCTGAGGCAAAGCTACTCACTTCCTTCATCCCATAGTTTCTCCTGCTACTGTGTCTTTTCACCATGCCTGAATGGCCTGAAGTTTCATTTATGTCAAGGAAACATCTCAAGTTGGCTTTTCTTCTATGGTAACAGTTCTTGTGGTTGTTAGAAAATAGCTGTGAGTATACCTTCACTGGCTAGGAGGTATCAACCTTCATCTATTAACCTGGCTTAGCCACGCGCAATCTGCTTTTACATCAACAATGAGAGGCTAATAACACTTCAGAGAGCCCTTAGACGATGTATAACTAACACCAAGAGACCGTTAAGATACTTTATTTAGCAAATGCAAAGCTAACAGCAGTCCCAGATGGTAAAAATTAACAACTTAAACATGAGATATTTTGACCCAAAATCTCAGAAGTTGTTATCACAAGTGTCTTTAGGATGGTGTGTACACAAATAAGGATCACTCCCTGAAGGCTTTTCAGGCCTCAGTGCTTTGCTGAGAAGGTCTCATGATGGAGACTGACAAAGTGTCTCCAGGCAGTTGGAGAATACATGTCTAATAAGCAAATTTTTGTCTGTCTTTTTCCCTCTCAGGTGTTTTCACTTGAAACTTCTCGTTACTCCTGGTTATCTCTAACCATAGTATTATTAACATATTTGGGAGATAAATTAGGAAAGTTCCTTAATGTCTGATCAAGACTGTACCAACTCAGAAGGCGAGAAAGGGGAACTGGCACAGTAGAAAAGACATTAGAGACAGAATCTATCCAAACTTCTTCCACTCTTCTTCATCCCCATCCTGGTCCCCCTCCAGCATGACAGTCACACAGACAGTTAAGCTCGTGGTGGTCCTCTCCCTGCCCGGCCTCATTCTCAACTTTCAACCACTCTTCTCACTTAATGGGAAGTCTACCACTCACCGTGACATCACGCAAAGGGCAATCCTCAGAAAGACAGCTGAGGTTTGCAGAGACATTGCTGCATCTGAGGGACGAGACTTCAGCCTGGTTGTAAGTTGGACTGCCCCACTGTGAAAACAGTAATACATCCTAATGTCTAGATTGTAGATGTTCTTCATTTGATTGTGAAACATTAATCTGCTGATGGGGTGTACTGTATATATAACTGGATCAGTTATGGATGAAAATAACACTATCTCAATAATACAAGAAAAACTATAAAATTATTAAAGATACCCATCGTGCACACAGTGCTAATTGACCATTTCATACAGTGTTTGAATATTAAACACACATCTCCCAACTTGCAGTGAGTTCTTTGTTGTTTTTTTGTCTCCAGATCAATGATGGACTGTCAGTTGACGAGGTGCAAAGGGCCTGTTCCTCTACAGGCACTTCCAAATCTCTCCTCTCCACTGTCAGGTTCCATATTTCAATTGCCAATATGTACTTGAGCAATGCAAATGTTGACCTGATCTTTGTACTGAGCGCAAAGCACCATTTTGATGATGAGACTTTCCAGGCAGGACGGGATCTCATCACAGAAGGTACACAAACATTACTTTCATACATAAAACATATATTAAACAGCAAAATGCAAAAAACATGTTTGCAAAATGTCTACAGTGATGAGCTCCTTGCAACCAGAAAATGGCAAATAGTCAAAAAAATGACTTCTTTTTGACACTCTCACTACTGTGGAAGCTTTACCTCTTAGGATAAACTGAATTTATCACTGAAGCCAATTATAAATTCTACACCAAACAACAAAAAGTGTAATATGCAATTTCGCCAGCAGATGGTGCCAAATGAGAACAAGTACAACAGTGTATGATTTAATGCACTTAAAGAAGTAAAATTTAGATTTTCCCTAAATATATCACCCCATAATTCCTATTTTCTTCGTATGATGATGATTATTATTATGATTATTATTATTACTAATCTTTTCTACTGGTAAGCGAAAATGTCCAACTTGTAAATAAACAATACACAAGTTTACAACAGTTTGAAAGACTTTACCTCAGTAATAATGGAGCGCTCTGTTTTATTTCAGCTACATGTTGACATTGGAGTTCAGAGCATATTTTCACATCTTCTGAAGTGCATCTTCACTTTGCACCTAATTTACCCCATACTCTGTTCTGCTGTTTAGGTGTGTCTGCTGTGAAGGCCAGAGTGAAGGTGGAGAACTTTGTTTCAGGGAGGTGGACTCTAGGGCGAGTCTGTCACACCCTACAGGTGAGGATGGTGATTTGGGATTTTGGGTGGGGTGTGGGGGTGGATGGTGGCAATAGAACAACAACAATTAATGGTACTAATGTAAATCATGTTTCACATTCTGTTTGATAAGGATTTCTACAGTCACAGCAATTGGGTGGAGCTGGGGAAAACTGCTCCATACAGTGCTTTAATCAGACCAGACCAAACTCTTGAAAACTTGGCAGGTACAGTGCTGCTCTCAATGTCTTTAACAGTGGTGCTTGTCCACGAAATGACTCTTTGGTCAACTTATCTATCACCTGTCCTTTTACAAATACTGACCATGCTCCAAACTCACACATAAAATGGGTAGATTGTTCCTAAACTCTTCTCTACTGTAATCATTCAACACACCACACACAAGTCTATAAATTTAGTTCTCTCATATCTCTCTCTAATGAAGAAAATAATCTATATTTTAAATACAATCTATCACTGATTAAAAGCTGTGATGATCTCTGTTCATTCAGAAAGAGAAAGCACTAAATATTAATCCATACACTGTGAACAAGTTTAGCATACTGTGCTGTATTTCTAGTATAATCTGTAAGGTTATTTAATGTAAAGTTGATTTGTTTACAAATATACCATATTATATTTTGTTTTTCTATTTTTATTGTGTTTTTAGTTGTTTTATTTGCTAAATTTCTTGCAGGCCCTACTACTCCAACCTGTAGAAACTGTGCAAATGGGAACTGCAGTAACAACCTTCTGACTGAGAAGCTGCAGCAGGGGCTTCTCACTTCAGGCTACTTCAGCATTTTCTCCTCAGCAAAACCTGCAGGTAGTTTAACTTACTCTTTTCATGATTGTGAACATATCTAAGTAACATAACGAAAATATTCTCCCTGTTGTAAGGTAAATGCAGCCATGGTGGGTTTTTTGACCGAACAAGCAGAAGAGATCCAGTGGGGGGCATAAATAAGGACGATGTTGGGTCTAGTCATGGCTCGCTTCATCACAAAGCAGTTGATTTGGCTGTGAATGCAACAATGGAGCTACTGCAGGACATCAGAGTAGCTGTCGGAGACAAGAACTTCCTGCGGTATGGGTCACCTTCAACTAAGCTGTTTACTTAGCCTATATTGTACAAGAGGAATAAAAACATGAACACTATAGCTAAACATAGGGTGGATGGAGAAGTAATACGTTACGATACGTTCCCCATGATCATCAGAATAACACAAACAAACAAACAAACACTAACAACATGACATGGTAATTATGTTTTTCCTTGTTCCTGCAGATTGATGGGCATCTCCCAGTCCTCTGTACTGTGTTTTGTCATTGACACCACAGGCAGCATGAGCGATGACATCGCTGCAGCAAAGAGAGTTTCCTTTAACATCATCGACAGCAAGAGGGGAACCAAGCAGGAACCCTCTGCCTACATATTAGTACCATTCAATGACCCACGTATGTAATGTACAAGGAGGTATTTGTAGGATGAAGACTGTTGTTGTGCGACTATTTACTGACCTTGTTGACCTTGTCGACCTTGTGGGAATCAACTTCTAGTTTCATCCATTAAGACCTGTGTCTTGATAGCCAGAGCAAATTTGTAATCCACTGATTGACTAATATTAATTATGTGCACAATATTCAGATTTTGGACCTGTGACTAGGACAACCAATGCAGATGTGTTCAAAAATAGCATCAACAACCTGTCAGCAAGTGGAGGTGGCGACGTCCCAGAGTTGAGCTTGTCTGGACTACAGGTGTTTACACCTCTTTTATGTTATTATCTTTGAATCATTCATTTTGAAAGACGTGTTTTGTGAGGCGACAACAGCAACAATTTCATCTTAGTGTTATAGGATTTTTTTTTTTTTAAATCACTAACCAAGAAATAAACTGGTTATATTTTTAGTCTGGATAATTATCCAGTAACTTTTAGTCTAATAGTGTTGAGTTCTCTGCATGATTGACAGCTCGCCCTGACAGCAGCTCCACCCTCCTCTGAGATCTTTGTTTTCACTGATGCTCCTGCAAAAGACGCACTTCTGAAAAGCACCATTACTGCTCTTATAGAGAGCACCAAGTCTGTGGTAAGATTTTTACCATCATTACTCTTTATAGGTCAGTACGTTCAATAAAGAAATACAGTGCTTACATAATAAATGTAAACAATTGTGTCTATAATCTTTACAACTATTTTTCTGTCCTTATTTTTAGGTTAATTTCATATTGACAGATGTCCTGACCAGTAGACAGAGACGCAGAAGATCTCTAGGTGTGAGCCAACAGGGAATTAGACAATTAGATGTCCAGCTGTACCGTGACCTAGCCCAAGCATCTGGAGGTCAGATTATTGAGGCCCCCAAGTCAGCCCTCTCTCAGGCCACTACTATTATAGAGGATTCATCTGCTAGCGCTGTGGTAAGACAGTGAGCAAAAAAATCATAGGTGACTGAAGATGGTACTGCACAGTGACTGTTTAAGTTTCTGTTCCTTCCTCTTTCAGGTAACAGTTTTCCAGGCAGTGAGGAATCCCGGAAGGCCTGATAAGTTTATTTTTACTGTAGATGGTTCATTAAGGAACATTATTGTCTACATCACAGGATCCCCAACTCTCTCCTTCCGTGTCACCAGCCCTACAGGTGATATTATTGCTAATTTCAATTTTAGATTTTTCTGATCTGCCTTAGATAGTGCCAGTAAACAGTTTTTAAACCGTTTTGTTTACTGCTGTCTACTTCAGGTGTATCTCAGAGTTCCAGTCAGCACAGTGGTCCTCTGGCATCTTTCACGACAGCAGGAAACCTACGTCGTTTAAGCTTCAACACTGACAATCAAACTGGATCGTGGCAGATCAGCGTTAACTCTTATAATTGGTATTCTATCAAGGTTACAGGTCAGTGATATGATAGAGTTGACGGTGTTTAAATAATGGTTAATCTATGGAAGTTTTAAAAGATTTTATTTCACAGATCTTTGTCTACTTTTATGTTTGCAGTGATAAATTGTACTTCTGTTGATATGTTTCATGCACGTACACAACAGCTCAAAGTTCGGTGGATTTCATTTATAACCTTGTGGAAGAACATGAAGGCCCTCACAGGGACTTCAGTCTAAAGGAGGGGCGTCCTCTTTCAGGTCAGGCCACTTTTATAATACCGTCAACGTCATCTTTTTATTTTGTCTTGTTTCCTAAATGTCTACAACATCATCTTTTAAAGAATCACCGTCTGCCTCTGACTAACTCTGTTCTGTCCTGATAACTTCTCAATAATCTTCACATGTGAAGATCAGAGACAGTTTCTTTAATATTTAATATACTTTATTTATTACCATTTATATATGACAGTTGGGTTTATTGGGTATGAATGATGCGAGTGATTGTGTCTTTCATTTTATTTAATTTCTTTTTTTTTCCCTATGCAGCAGATAAAGGAGAAACGCTCCTAATTTCATTGTAGTGTTCATTGTATTGTTCATTCAGTTACAGTAAAAGGCATTCTATCTATTCTATGTGTTGTATGTTATGTTCATGTCTATTGACTTGTCACAGTGATACTCACCTACCTTCCCTCTCTCTCTCATTACAATTTCCAGGTGGCAATGTCAGCCTCTTGGTCTCTGTGACAGGAAGTGAAAAACTAAACATCACAGAGATCACCCTGTTTGACAGCACAAAGCTAACAGAGGTCAACGGATTACTGCAGGCATGTCAGATGTTACTCTTGTCCATCTCATTATCCTATACCCACTAGTCTATCCACCTTTCTACCTTAAAAGTAGCTGATTCCCACATCTTGAATAGTAGAATATCTTGGCATGCATCTGGCATTTATGTTATCACACAATATACTGTGTGATACATTGCTGACATCAAGTTGATTAATCAGATGTATTACCTTCATCCATCCATTACCCTAACTACTGTCCTGCTAAGGATTGCGGGGGTGATGGAGCCAGTCCCAGTCTTCATTGTGACGGAGGCAGGGTACACAGGTTGGCAGTTTACCACAATGCTGACATATAGAAAAAAGTTCATAGGATAAATAAATAAATGCAGGAACATAATGCATTTAATAGAAAAAAAGACTTGAACTGGTCACCACTCTGGGTTCAACATGGCGTACCTCAGACCAAGAGGCTTTTGATAAAATGCTGAACCATGTTATCACAAACCTCTCACTTTTCTGCATTTAAAGGCTCAGTTTCTTTTCTCTTTGTCTGATTATTGACATTTGTGAAGATTTTGACACAACTGGTTTATCTGCTTATCTGATGACGTTTGTATTTACTGGACTGCCACAAAATGTCAGACGCAGTTATTTCTTATTTTTTATCAAGACAAAGCTAATTATTTATGGCATTTAATGATGCAATGGGGAATTGTTTTGTGATGAAAAAAACGTTTTATCAGCCTAAATTACAAAGCAAAGTTGCAACAAACATGCTTAATCCCTCATGTTACAGTCTTATTTGTTACCTTTCTGTCCTCAGTCAGTTGGAAGTGGTAACTTCTTGGTGACCTTCAGTGGCATCCCAGCAGGTCAGTTTGCACTTCGTCTGAAAGGAGAGGAAACCAGCTCCACCTCCAGATCCTTCCAAAGGCAGGCCTCCACACAGATCAAGACCTCCAGCATCTCTGTTACAGTGAGTACAATCCCTACTATCCTTATGCCACAGTGAAGCAGAAATTTACTCCAGCATGTGTAAAATAAAATAGTTTAGCAATTGCTAACCTTTGTAAGAAACACATACCAAAATGGTCATTGTTAAAAACCAGCATAGCTACCCTCACGTCTTTCAGTTCCAAGTCCTACTCAACATTTACCAATGTTACATGCAACACTATAAAAACCATTTTTAAAAAACCATCAACTTTATGACCTTACCTTTCTGCTTTACATTCCCACCTCATCTCCATCCATCTTTCCAGGCCCAAGCTGACAAGACCAACATAGAACCAGGTTCAACCATCTCCATCCCTTTCACAGTTGCTACAACTAGCAATGGAGTTAACAACCTCTCAACTCAGATGTTCAGAGTGCGAGCAAACAATGACCAGAACTATACTTCCACTTCACCCAGCACTGTCACCATAGATGCTAATAGTGGACGTAAAGCCAACGGCACTGTAACTTTAACAGTACCAGCAAGTGCTGCATCTGGGACAGATGTGACTCTTACCATTGAGGTAGAAAATGCAGCTGCCACTGACCTCAACTACTCTGTCCTCAGGTTTTCTGTGTGGTCCAAGGTAAGAGACAAAAATAAGGAGGCAATGGGGCAAATAATGTTTAATAGTCAGTAATAATGTTTAAAGCCCACATTTTCAATATATGTTTTATTCTGCCACATATAGGACTTTCCTTCTTTAGTCATTTATGTGATTTGTGGGTGTTAACAGTGTTTTATAGTTAGAAAAGGTAGACTAATGTTCATTAGTTCAGTTCATAAATGATTAAATAAACTGACCATCTTATCTGTCCTACTTCTGTTTCTTTGTGTCCAGGTGACAGATATCTCCCATCCAGTGTGCCAGGTAGTCAGTATATCAACCAGTTGTCCATCCTCTTCATCACTCTGTGCTTTATCTCAGTGGGTATTTATTGCTAATCTCACCGATGGCATCAATGGCACAGGAATTGAGAGTGTCACCATCCGCCAAGGGAGCGGTACCCTCAGTACCAGCACAGTGGCTAGAGCAGGGGGTGAGAACATTGCAGTCGCTACGTACAGTGCCTCCTGCTGTTCACAGAATGTAGAGCTGGCTGTTGTAGACAAAGTAGGAAATGTGGGGACATGTGTGGGACAGGCGGGAGTATCTACTGCAGCTCCAGTTGTGAATAATGCTGCAGTTAAAACAACATCCACCAGAGGGCATACTTTGAGCCTATCACTTACTTTCTTGATAAGTATTGCGATATCTCTCCTTTGAGAGTAAAGAGTAAAACTACTAAAAATGACCATATATGGTAAAAAAAAAAAAAAAAAAAAGTAAGTAATAAGTAAAAAAAGTAAGTAATGTAAGAGTTATTTTATATGATAGGTTTCTGTGGCAAATATTATATAGAAGTGCTCCAAGCTGCCATTACTGCAGTGTTTGATAGATGCCAGACTGAACTACAGACTAACGTGGTGGCAAATTGTAGACCTAGTTTTTTAATTAAGCTGATATTCAATGTAAAGAGAACTGTTTTGCTTGTCTTTGCTTGATTGGTTGCTGCTTGACTAGAGGTGCATAATAAACTGAACTGCATTGTTGACCACATTCATTCAGTGTCTTGTGCCTGTTGTTGGACATGCATTATTACTGGGAAAAAACATTTTATTCACACATACATTACCTTTCTACTACAGGCTATGAAAAATTCTTTCTCAATTAGGCCTTGCTTACTGCTGCCAATCACTCTACTCAGTGGCACCAGGATGCACTATGGGAGCCTGCTTCATGGAGGCCCCACATCACAATTTACAGAACCATAAAGATTTGCTGCTGACATCTTGGTGATCAGAGGACAGTTTCATGGGTCTTCATAGGTGTAGTCCATACCTCAACGAGACAGAGCTGCAGAGTTTTGGTGGCACAGGGGGAAGCTATATAATATTACACAGGTGATTTTAATATTGTAGCAGGGCTTTAAAACTGGCAGAGACTTATTTCAAGAGATTCTGTGATTTTTTTATTTCCTGTTATATAATCTATTATATAATCAGCTGCCACATTGGTACCACATTCCATGATCTATTGTTTCACTCTCCCCTTTCACTCTCTTTACAGATTTGTCCAGTCAATCTGCCACTGGTCAATATTTCTAGCCTGTTATTTATGGAATTAAGAAAAATACACAAGAAAACAGAAATTTGTCCAAATCCTCATCACTGGTGGCTTGAATTTGTTCACATTTTTACCTTTTAGGGTGGACTTCCATTTTCTATGTTGAGTGATGATGATCATCAGCTGATGGTAAAGAAGCAATAATCAGACTTCATCAGATTCCATAGTGATGACAGGTTGTAAAATACTATTAACTATATTAACAATACTCCTTCACAAAATGAATAACAACACACTTGAAATAGCTAGTAAAGTTTATTTGTGTATTTCAGAAAAAGGCTAAACAATAATTACAACAAATAATCAAATGAACCTCAAAAGGCAGTAAAAATATTACAAATACAATAATAATTAAAGTGGAAGAACTAAGAGCAACTTCCAGCAGCCGAACAAGAATGGCACTTCTGGGGTCTGTTTCACAAAGCAGGATCAATGAAGAAAGCTGGATAAGTGAGAACCACATCTGGTCTCTGACACAGATCGACTGTTTCTGGTTTTACTTAGTTCTCCTGTGATCCTGGTACGTGAGACAGGTCCTAGTTATCAAGAGACAGCACAACAGCCTGGCCGAATGCAAACTGCATCAGGAGGGACGGGAGTAAAGAGCTTGGTCCTTTAATCCAAAAGGTATAATGATAAACTTTCCTTCAAACAATACAGCAACCACAAAATCAAAGTACAGAAATTTACTAGAAAAAGGGAAAATTACCATGGCAAGTAGACGTCAAAGCAGCCACTCAATAAAAAGAAAAGCTTAGTTTTGTTTTACAACTTGTACAAATAATTTTGCCCTGCAGAATTACCAAAAACAACTGGAGAGTTAAAAGTGCACCACTACGAGGAGTTTTGAAACTCAATTGAGAAGAGTAAACTTAGCTGAATTCAGTATCCTCAATAAATGGCAATTCAGAGATTCAGTGTAAGAAATCTACTATATTAGTTGTCAACAATTGTATTTACAATACTTCATGTTACTCTTTTAAACAGAGCTCAAGGTTATATAACTGGAAGTTTTGTATTATTTTAACAGCCAATAGTAAATCGAAGATATGCCTGGATCTCTGTGTCCCTGACAAGAGAGATGGTCAATACCAGAGTTCTAATTATGTATGTCCATACATAACACATCTTTACAGAGGGCAGGTGACAGGGCAGGTGACTGGTATATATCACTTTTATCCTCAAAAGTCAAAGACAAGAGCTACAGTTACAGATCAATAGCTACAGTTTGATTTTTTAACAAAAGCAAGTGAGAAACTGTACATATTAACAATATTTTATGATAAGACCGCTGAGGACTCTGACCAAAACCAAAGAAGTCATAATTTGCCTTCTTTTTACTGCCATTTGGTGTTTAATATTAATTATAATGTATTGTACTTTCGCCAGCGGCATTTATAAACATGGTATGAACACCCCTCCGTGCGTGTGCCGGCAGTGAGGAGCGTCATGCCAGCGCTCTCTGTACTGGCACGCGTGTGGTGGCGCACGGAGAGGTGTTAATAGACCCAGAGTGGGTCATCTTGCGAAATTACACTACATTTAAATATATTTAACAATATAAAATATTAAACACCAAACAGCAGGAAAAATGAGGCAAATTATGAAATCTTTGGATTTCAATAGAGTCCCTTCTCGACCTGCTTTCTTCAAAGTCGCTATGCTGTGTTAACGGACTTTGGTCCAACAAAACTGTAATATAACACATTCCCACTTTGTCAAATAAGATGTCAAAGACGGGAAAGTGCAAAATCAATTTGCGCGGTAAAATTAGAAGTAATTGGTATGAATAGGGGAACAAATAATTTCTAACTTATTAAAATATAATAACAAGTTAGCCCTGTTTCTTGAAAATCTAATGATGTAGTTTTATATGACTGATCTGATTATGTTGCAATTCAGTTCTGGGGCTGTTGCCCATTTTTATTCTTGGTTTAATGCAACATTTGTGATAGAAAACAAGCAAAGTAATACGATGCAATTTTGTGTTTCTATAGCTGAGACATAAGAGATTTTGGTTTACACGCATGTAGGTGACAATACAATTGTTTCATGCAGAGGCACTGAGTTGAAAGAGTTTGTAGGCCTACAGTATATTCTCTGGGCATGCTTACTTACATTTCACTCAAAATCAGTTTTCACTATTATACAAAAATTAGTGCAGAACTTCCAAAGTTAGCATTCACTTTTTTCTTACATTTGCATCACCAAATATAAATCCAATATATCAATTGACTTACAGTATCTACATATATACTTCACATAATATGTATATATGTGGTGAACATTCCATGCAGCATGTTTCTTTGAATAACATCCTTGTTTGGAAGTCAAAGGGGTTCAGTGAAATAATGTCTGTTTGTTGTTTTCACCACTTTATTGGGTACACCTGTACAATCTAATGCAATCCAATACAGCAGCTCTGTCATGAATTCTACTTTTACAAGGTTACAAGTTCTCAGTTTATGTTGAAGCTGGCAGAAAGGTGATAATTCTATATGTTTATTACTGTATTAAGGCCATAGCGGGTGCTGGAGTCATATTGGAGTGCATTGTATTAAGAGACATTTCTGATGTTTTGGCCACCCAAATCATTAGAATTACCTCTTAATATTATGCTTGTAAATTTGTAGAATTGATTGCAAAGCTGCTGAACTGGCTTATATTATACTGTACAGGTGTACCTAATAAAGTGGCCAGTGAGTGTATGTGGAAATTAGCAGTACAAGCCTAGTATAAACAGTAAGTCACTGCAATACATGCTCCTGTTTCAACTCTCACCAAAGCACTGGCTGTTACCATCTCACACAGTAAAAGCAATTCTACAAGCTCCGTGTAACTAACACTGCACATACTCAAGTCAGCTTGATGCACGTGCCTTTCTCCTCAAATCAAGCTTTGAGTTTTCATTGCGTCCACTATGCACAAATATCAGTCACTGCTTAATGGCCTTGTTCCTTAACATTAAAGTGATTTGCTCATTTGATAAAACTGGATGTCACAACATGAACAGCATTTGTTTCAGGAAACAATTTACTTAACCTTTTTTTCCCCTCAGTCAACTTAAATAAGATGTATGCCGTAACAAACTTAAAAAAAATCTAATTTCAGAATAACCTGTCATGCTAAACCTGCAACAGCCGATATAACAGATGAACTAAAATGTGACTTCTAATACGCAAGCTGAGTCATGGCAACTGGACTTCTGCCTTGTTTAGTTTCCTTGTTAGCTTGAAATGTTTCACTGCTCATCGAAGTAGCTTCTTCAGTCTGAGGAAGGCTTGTAAGAGACTTCAGTACTTCACACATCCACCAGGAAGGTAAAACCAACCTGGAGCATAAATTTGAGGCCTCCGGCCAACTTTCCTCAGACTGAAGATGCTACTTGGATAAGCAGTGAATCATTTCGAACTAACAATATGTCTCTCGGACATATCGACATGGATATCTGAGCGACACCTCCAATTGAACTTATCCAAAACTGAGATCCTGATCTTTCCAGGCAACAACTCCCCTCAGCAAAACATCTC
>JAUBNQ010000001.1:16449084-16460531 GCA_032353495.1 Ctenopoma kingsleyae | reverse complement strand
GTGTGTGTGTGTGTGTGTGTGTGTGTGTGTGTGTGTGTGTGTGTGTGTGTGTGTGTGTGTGTGTGTGTGTGCGCGTGCGTCTCTCTCTCTCCCCCAACAAAAGAGAATGACATTCCTCCTACATCTCCATCTGTTGATTTCTCCCATTCCCTCCTTGTTCCTTTAAACATCTTTGCCAATAGCTGCTGCGATGGAGCCTACATTGCCAAGCGTGTAAGTGTGGTGGGTGGATGCTCTGAGTTTTCACGCCAAAGCCATTTTTGTATTTAAAAGAAAAAAAAACACTAGTTTAGTTAAATACGTCCAACGAAAGGCAACACTTTATCCTTACTTACACAACTTACTATTTACAATTACCATGCCCTCTCTGCTCGTAATGAAGGCTATTGACAGAACAAGCGTGGAATCGATGTTCAGGTTGGATGGGTTCAGGCCAAATAGTGAAGTACAGCGTGAGGCAGATTGCGAGGGTTAATGAGGTGACTGAAGCGTGACAGAACGAGTCCAGATTGACTTTCCTGCTGGTGAATCAGAGCTAAATGCTTAGTTGTTACAGAGCCAGATGGATGGCCACTTGGAAGAGCCAGGATAGTAGTTAGTTATGGTAAATAATTAATTTAATATATATTACACTATCTAACGTGACTGTGCATCACTTAAGGCAGGTCCATTCAAATAGCGGACCACACGCAGCCCAGAGACGACCTCCAAGTGGCAAAGCCCGTGGTCCTACCAGAATTGCAAAAAACTGAGAAAACCCCATTTCTAGCTGGCAAGAGCAAGTCCAAACACCAACCCTGTGTTTAATTTAATGTGAGTGTGTTGCGGTTTTTAAAGATTATAATGTGCTGAGAAAACACTTTAAGAAACATCAGAGTTGCCGCACAGACTTTCCTCTTGTTAAGAAAGCAGTAATTTTAGTGCTAATTATGTTTTGATCAACTTGTGCTTATGCAACCCAGTCTCCTATACAACTAAACTGCAATCCCGATTACATTTTCTGTTAACAAAATGATCATATGTTCACTGTTAACGTTAATGACAAGTCGCAAATACTGAACATATTAATGAAATGTTCACAGGCAACGTGTTTTTGACCAAAACAAACTGTTTTCTGTCGGCAAAAATATCCGACGTTACAGTTCAGCATCAGTTATTAACGTGTTTTATTGTTGTGATCAGACATCACAGCAGTGGGTTAGCGTCAGAGAAAGACTGGGGGCTGGTTAATGGACAAAAACCTAACACAGTCACTTCACACACACAACCACTGCATTAAAAATGAAACCTATTCTTTAATCCTAACCTCAGTACTTTTCTTGCCTAAACCCAAACAGGACTTTGGTCGTGAACCAGAGTCTTCATGTCAGTCCGGCACAGTAAACCCCCTCCATCCACCTCAACCACCTCTTCCCAAATCGCTTCACGTTAATAACAGTATCATGTCATTCATTCACAAAAATATGTTTCATTAGAACATAACAATTACGTTCTCTAGAAAATTGCCGTTGTTTTGCTGCAGTTTAGTTGTATATAAATATAATTTTTAGGAGACAGACTTGGCTTGTGAACTTAATAAAAATCAGCTCTCAGTGATCCCTGAGTGACATGTTCTTCACCAGTGTCTTCAGATTGTACTGACATCCATGTGATCCAAAGGTTTGTGCTTTTGTTCAGAACCATATAGGTCACTTCTCCCACTAAAATCTTAGCGGTGCAACTGCTGTTGCTTACATGTCATAGGTGCACATTCGGTTTAGTAGAAATATTCATTCACGTTAGTTTTTCCTTTTGTTGTAAGTTTGCAAACTTGTATATTTGACAGCATTAACCGTTATTTTTTATTCTCTGCCTGTCAATCAAATGTGACCAAAATATAATTTTTTTTCTAAAACCAAAGATATTGTTGGTGATACTGTTCACTATTGTGTTGTTTTGTATGGATCTGTCAATGAAAATATGCGGTCCAGCTAACTTTCTAGATTTGAAAATCTGGCCCAACTTAACACGTAATGGAATAGCCCTGACTTAAGGTAATGTCACAAATATCAATTTAATTTACAGTATTGAATTTCATCAACTACAAACAGTTTGGTTACTGGACTATCATGTTCTGCAGAAGACGGTCTTATCCTCTTTCGAACTGTCTGCATTTTTATTGCTCCCCTTCAGACCACAAGAGACTATACTGAATCACCTCTTCACTCTTTATGTTGAAACTCCTGCTTTAGGTGTGTGAGAGAGAGCCATAGTGTGACTGGTATTAATGCATAATCTGGAGTTCAACCTAAGGAATAAACTTTTTATCAAAACAGAACGTCAGTACTTTGTCTTTTCCCATCTACGTGTCAACAGACATAAAAGTGGACTTGGCTGGAAATATGTTTCTGTCCTGCTGTATTTTCATCTTTCCTCTATTTAAATTACCTCGATATAACTATAGCTTAAGTAAGCTGCTGAACATTTGCAAAACATTAAATGCAAAATAAAAGCAACTGGCCTGAAGCAAGTAAATATGATTCCTTCAATGTTGCAAAGCATAATACACCAAATTTTCTGTTTGCACTAAAAGACATAAAAGACATTTAAGAATAGTGACTGTAGTGGATTTAACATGTCTAAGAGGTCACAATTTATTTACTACTTTTGAATTAGTGAGCAAAGATTTGTGAACTTCTTCAGCAACAACTTGTATTCCTTTGCTATTAAAACCATGACTTTGAAGTTGCTAATAAAATGCTCCATTTCATTTTCCACATCATTTGCAAACTGAATGGATGCCCAGCCTATCTCTATTTGCTCCCTCTGCCTTGTTTCTTCTCTCCTCTGCAGAGCAGAACTGTGCTGGCTCAACATAATTAGTTCCCCAGCACAGTGAATGCTGACACAGGTATTTGTGCTCAAACAATATGCCTACAGCAACTCTGTCTTCTATTCTCTCTTTTTCTCTCCCGCCATTGGCGTTCTGTCTTCGCACATTATTCATCTTGTTTTCCGTTATCTCGCTGTGATGTAGATCTTAACTAAAGTGTGTCGAAGGGTCGCACGTGCAGCTGCAAGCACACATACACATCAGTGCACACAGATGCTCACAGGATGCAGTAAGATGCAGATGTATGGGGTGACATAACTCTGATGGATATGTTAACCTGCTGGTAACAGGCATTGGGCAGCATGTGTCTATCACCATCTGTGCAAACATTTACATTATCAAACGACTATCGGTGTAATGCGTACCCAAGGTAGATGAAATGCAGATAACCACTAAACTTTGTCCTTTTGTGCAGACTTAGGAAAAGTCATGGCTGAAGACAAAATTTGTGCATAGTTTTTTGAGTTGCTCTGTAAGGCAGAAATAAGAGATCTGGCCCCCATGTGGCAAGTAAGGCAAACAGAAACGTAAAAAACATTCAATTGTTTCTAAGCTTATTCCTTCAGAATAACTCAGATGTATCCTGTTTTCCAATAAGTGTGGTTGATTTTGTGATGACTTTTATCCTGAATTTAGGGTTGAAAAAATTAGACTTTTATAACTTAAAGTGTTAAATTAACTGCTGGTGTAGTTTAGAGTCCTCTACACACTTTGTACAATCAACGAGCAGGGACATGTTCCACTGACCTGTTGAGGTAGACTCGTTTCTCTGTGAACTGTCCTTGGCCGTGTGCCGGGTCTTCATAGGGTTTATTCTGGACAACTTCCACCCCTTCCCCTCGATCACTCTGCTCGTGACTGTGTTTACTAATCATGTACAGCTGCCCAATCCGGTACTGGAAGATAAAGCACAGAGAGAAGATAAGTTCACATACAGTTGTCTGAGAACAACCACCTGGAAAACATAGTACATAGTGCATTAGCCAGGGGACATAGCACAGTAAAGTCATGGCTGACTTAATTGTAAGATTGCGTCTTTGGTGAAATGCCCAACATTCAGTTTTTTATTTTGGCAAAGCTACGTCTGACTTAATCAACATGACTCTGGCATTTGCACACATTGGACTGGGTTCAGTTAATTAAATACTCTGACCTTGCAATATTATACTCTTTTTTAGTTGGCACAGTATGTAGGGCGGTCAGCAATTGCTAACTGTCTAAGAACCCCAGGGTTGGTGGTTTGCGTCCCGGTCCCTCCCTAGTGCCGGTTCCAAGCCTGGATAAATGGGGAGGGTTGCATCAGGAAGGGCATCTGGCGTTAAATCCTTGCCAAATCAAATATGCAGAGGCAGATGATCTGCTTTGGCGACCCCGAAAGGGAGCAGCCGAAATATTTTAGTTTTACACACCCATGTGCATGTTCACTTTGTTGAGGCAATAAATTGTGGATTGTCTGCTTTTGATCTTTATTCTTCATATTCCAAATCCAATGTTGCTGTTTGTGACAAAAGACCCAGAAAGTAGAAGGAAATATGAAAAATGAATGAGTGATTTCAAAGCAATAGAAAAAGAGCTGACAAAGACCGAGAAACCAAGGAGCATTAAAAGAGGGCAACCTGAAGACTTTTAATGAGGAGGAGGGGATGAAATTAAATCAAAGACTGTGAAATGAGACACAACTGGAGATTTCTGATAACCGACTGGAATTAAAAGTGGAAAATAATACAAATGAGACATAAATGGCAAGAAAAATATTGTTTGATGAAGGCCAGTAACACCTACAGTGCCGTTACAGGCTGCAAACGAATGAAGCTCTTCTGTCTGTGCTCTTTTTCCCTTCACACCCTCTTCAGTTTAAAAAGAAATCTCAATAGCGACAGCAAGGCACTGGTAACAAAGGGGTGCTAAATCAACCATATTCTCACGTATTCCTTACTTCCTCTCTCTCTTTCTCTCTCACTGCCTTTCTATCCCTGACCTTTACCTGTCACAGCTGTTGGATGAACTGTGAAATGCTGTCAGGGAAAAATTTAAGGTGCTCACCCAAAATAGCTCAGAGGGAGACTCTAAATGGTGTCAGCACCTAACTGCTGTTGTAAATCTCTGATACATACGCCTATTTTACAGGTATGTGCTAAAATAAATGAAAAATTATGTAAAGCCCTGCAAGTAAATAATTCAGGCCTAGTGGAAGAATGCATAACTGAGCAGCTACAACAGCTTCTTTCATGGGGGATTTGCATAGTTGAGGTATCTGCAACTTGTAGAAAGTCAACTTTAACACTTTCATGGTGATTTTTGATGCTTCAAATTTAATAGAATAAACATCCAAAAATCCAGGACAAAATATATTAATAACAAAAAGGACATAACATCCAGCTAAATTAAAACAAAGACAGAGATAGATCAGTCTTATTGTGAGATCGTGACCCTATATTTTGTCCCAGGATATCTTTGGTCACAAGACATCCAGTGCTATTTAATACTTTATAAAACTAATATTGCAAACTTGTTGCTCAACTTTGTTCGTGCATTTAATCGCTATTTTTGTTAGTTTATTGTTTACTGCCTGGCATAACAGGGTACTGGCAGTGGGTTTATTCATCATTACAAACAAACCCTTTCACATACAAGTCATGTCATGTCATGTCATGTCATCCAGTGTTGACGCAAAATTACTTCTTTTAGCCACTTTATCAACCACTTGAACAGAAGTGGAGCAGACTCGACCAGTCAAAGATTTCACCAGAAGTTGGGTAAGTTCAGTTTACAGGTTGCAAAATTATAAAACGCGTGAGGCAAAAGAACATTTTTGGTACTCTTAAGCACTTCTTTTGAGTATTGGCAGAATTAGTCCAGAGAAAAAAATCCTACACATTGTGAGGCTTAGTTTAACACAGCCAGT
Organism: Ctenopoma kingsleyae; assembly: GCA_032353495.1. Classification (NCBI taxonomy): domain Eukaryota; kingdom Metazoa; phylum Chordata; class Actinopteri; order Anabantiformes; family Anabantidae; genus Ctenopoma; species Ctenopoma kingsleyae. The sequence goes on along the minus strand of JAUBNQ010000001.1, from coordinate 16,454,754 downwards.
GTAAAGACAAATCTTCACCTTGCTACCCAATGTTGATACAAGAGTAGCTCAGCTCAACTAATAAGGCTTTAGGCTTGATCAAACTCGAGCAGCAGTAACACTGCAGTTAACTTTTGAGGCAGATCAGAGTCAGTCACAATAAATTAATCAGCACTAAAAATCTGGCAGGGCTTTATTAGGTTTATGCCCTTGTATGGGCTAATTTAATAAAGCAACATATATCTAAAGCTGAATGAGTTTAAGATTTCACATCACCTCTCTTATATCTTACCATATACAGTAACAAATAGGACACAAGGTCTGAAAGGAATTTCTGAGAGTCTTTTACTTGTAATTGTGGCACAGTTGCAAAAAAGAGAAGAGGCACAGATGGACAGAAATAAATGCTTGGGACACAAGGTTGCAGAGGCAGTAAAGTGTGACATCAGCCTAATTTGATGTCCATTTAGACAAGAGATGTCCTTTTCTATTCACTTCATCATCAATGAGCTGCTGTAGTGATCAACTTCTAAAAATATCAAGGACATGCACACGCATATTATCTAAACCCCATATAAGGGTTGGTGCAATTATCTGAAATGTCTGAGTACACCGTGATGAATGTGCTCAACTGTGGACACACCACTCCAAATTAGGGAAGGTTTGCACAAAAACAAATAAGAGCTTGTCCTCAGTGGTTGCAGAGCCGTGTTGTTTTCCACCATTGAAGCAAAACAGGCAATCACTTCAGAGAACGCTCCAGCGCTGAAGTACTACTCAGTCTGACGCTTGTCTGAAATCTTCACAGCGTGATCGATCATTTACTATAGCTACATGACTCAGCTGGTACAAAGAGGCCTGTACTTGCTTTATTTGTCTTTATTTGATTTGTCTGATGACAAGGCACTGTGGTTTGCTGTTGCTCATTAATCAATGCCAATAAGCTAGAGTGTTCTCATCATCACCGTCTATTACAGGGTTCCGGTCGAGGTCACTGAAACCCAAACCCACAAACTGAGATAGCTGTATTATGACAGGTTTGAAAACACAACCCACTGCTGTGTCCCACTGGAATGTCTCAACCTACAACCTGCCACTAAAAAATATATACACACTACTAGTGATTTACAGAAACACTGTGTAAAGGACTGGTTTCATGCATTTTTATGTATTTACATACACAATACATCTGAGGGCTAACATAGAATAACTGATAGTTGGCTTGGCTGCTTGTTATCCTGCCAAGTTAGAGTTACTTAGCCACAGGTAGGTCATAAGCAAATAGGATTGTGGTTTATTTAGTTAAATATATTTGTCTGACCTCTTTGTAAAGTGTTAATATCAGTTAAATACACACTAAAAGACATTCAGCTGTGGTTTTCCCCGCTTCGTTATGGATGATAAAGGTTTTCTGAGTGTGCAGTGTGATATTTCTCACATCAACATTTGATCTCTTATACTCATAAAAGCGTTCTGCAGAAGGTGGCTGGAAACCTATACCTAATGACTTTTGCAAGAGGTCAGACGTCATTACTCAAATTACTTTTTTACATTGTTGTATTCTTATCCCAACCCCTCTTTTTGTGTTTTCATTGAAGTGCTTTCATTTCTTATTCAAACTGCTAATAAACAAACATTCAGTTTAGCAGTATGTACGAGACCGGAAATAACTGAAAAATTAAAAAATATACACAGCTTCCACTTATTATCAGAGCAGCACAGAAATGAACTGATAGAGGAACTGATACGACACGGTGCTAGAATCTCACAAAAACCTCTTTGAGGAATTAAATTTTTTCAGCCAAATGACTAAATGTAAAATGACTAAAATGAAATTTATGAAAAGGTTGTTTGGCATGTCCTAACAGAATATTATCACGAACAACAATGCATGGTAATCCAGAGGCAGTGGTTCCTGTAATAGAAAAAAACATCGTAAAATCTCTCTGTAAACTGCACGTGACCAGTGATGACCAGTGTAGTTTACTTGTACTGTATCATGAGTGTTTCCTTAAATAACTTGAAGTAAATAACTAAGAAAGTCTGTCCAGGTGAGTGGTTCTTGCATGAAGGCCATCAATATCTCTGGATATGTTCCATTAAGATAAACAAATAAAATTACTTAAGACAGACCATCAATGTGAGATTATTAATCATACAAACAGTTGGGACTTTCTTTTTTCCAAGATGTCTATCTCTTGTATTCAACATGCCTGGAACTCACCCTTAGAATCAACATATTCAATATAATTTAAATTATTCACACTTCAATCATTTTTCAATTTTACAGTCCACTTAATTTTCATCTTATTTATTTCTGCCCACCTGATGTGTTTCTATACAATATCACAGGTGTTACTCAGCTAGTGGGAACATGTTTAATTATCTGTAATCTCACACAAACATTAAACACAAATAGTAACATTCATTAAAGCAGTAAAAACTGTGCTATCGCTCACATTTGTTAGTGCTGAGACAAGTGTAGACCGACTGTCAGATGGACAGAAAAAACACTATGAATAAACAAACAAGTCTGGACTCCCTCAGCATTTTCAGCATCAGTAATATTACAGCACCATTATCAAGAAAGTGGAGTAGGAGGAAAGGTAAATAAGGAGGAGAAAGAGAGGAGTTGGCATCCTAAATCAGTAAAACTATACTATAGTATAGTAATGTTGCTGAAGGGAGAATAGAGGATGAAAGAAATAAGAATGAGACAGTGGGAAGGAAAGAAACAGTAGAAAGGAGAGGTTATGATTAGCAGGCTGCACATTGATGTATATCACTGTACAGGCAGGGCTCAGCACACAAAAACTGGAGACGTAGCTCCAGTGAATGAGAGCAATAAACTAAGACAGACAAAGATGGATAGACAAAAGAGTAAGATCATTTTCTGTCCACTGAGAGATGATGTCCCTCGTTATTGGGTGCGACAACATCTCTCATCAAAGATATGGATCTCTCAAGTCCTCTGGCTTTCCTGGCATATTCAGATAAACACAGTGATGAAAGCATGATACACCCATGGTGTAAGAAGGAGCATTACTACAGGCCATTCATACCAACTTCAATCAGACTCTATAACCTCACCATCACTTAGTTGTGGCAGTTCTGTAACGCCATGTGACATCACGGCCAACTTTCACTATATATATATACACTGCAGAGTGCTTTTTTCCATCTGAAGGATTCAATTTTAGTCTGTTAAATTCTGTTAAAACTCCAAGTTCAAGAGCATAGTCCAGTGTGAGCGTTTAGGCAAGAAAAGTACTTTGATTAAAGTTAGAGAAATATTGTGGTTTTGACACGACAAAAGTCCACTCTGGCCCACTTGCATGATGAAAGCAAAACAGCGAGCGCTACCCTGAACGCCGCCTTTGTGTATCAGTGTAAACCCTGTCGGAGCACATCGTTTCCAAGGGTGCTACATCGTGAACATGACATGAGGTTTGCTTTTGCCACAGAATGTGAACAAACTAATCTTCCTCACACACAACAGAAGGAGTGTAAGGGGTAAGCTTAAGCTTGCAAACCGATTAAAATTTATGTGGTTTATTTTATTGGAAAGAATTTCTTTAATTAAAATTAATGTACTGCTGTTATAACTACACCACCAACCTCCCCCTGTCTTATTATTCATTACAGCTTGTAATGACCAAAGGCCAAATAGCAAAACCAAAGTCCCAGAGCCCAAAAAGTGGTATTTGACACGGCCTACAATTCACATTTGTACAGTTTGATCTCCCTGTGCTATATCATCTCTCATATTTTTACACTGTAATCTATTTTGGTGATAGTTCATCCTCCTTCTTTGAATTCCCTCTGTCTGTGTCTTTTACTGACACTTTTGGCTTTTAATTGAAAGTGGAACCATATTTTACTCCAACTGCAACCAGTAAATAATTTATGTCTATTGCAAAGAATCTGATTAAATTAAAGGACAGGTAAACTTAAAGCAATGTAGGTCATATAATGTAGCACTGTAACACTGTTTTGAACTAGTTTAGTTGCTCTAACCTAATAACTTTCCACATTTCACTGTGAAAACCTATTCATGTGAAAGTTGTTATTGAATGCTGCCACATTTTAGTAGTCTAAAATACACTCTGCTTTCACAATTTTGGTTGATTTTGACTGAGTGCAAATGATGTTTTACGAGTTGGAATGAATGAATGAGACATACTGTCATGCAACATGGGCTGAAGAAGACATGTATTAAGACTAGTTACTGAAATCTGGAAATACCGCATGTAAAAAGAAAAAGGTTCTTACCAGATGAGGGTATGCCTCAAGAAACTACCCCAAGTCTTCAGCAGTCAGGCCAACACATCTCTCTATTTGAATGTCAGCGTGAACTACACTAATAGCTTTGCTAATCACTGTGTTGCACTTGTGTTGCCACATTAATGCCTTATGGGAACACCATGGCAGCCCAAGAGAGAACCAATTTTGTTCTGGGGAAGTACTGAAACACTCACACCTTGTAAGAGCAACTGTGGGGAGTAAAAAAGAAACCTTTCTTGTCACAAAGCTCATGTGATGTTAATTGCTCAATTTCCAAATGAAAGAGAGAAATAGCTTTGGAGATGACAGTAAAAGCGTAAATATAACCCTGAGCTCACAGCTTGTTATTACTGAGCTCAGTGTGCCTTCCTTAGTTACCAAGTGAATGAGTCTGTGTGTGAAGCAAGTTTTGTGCTATTATGATCAAATGCTCAGGACCTGTGGAAAAGCAAGCAGAAAGACTGGCTAGTCTTTTATAAATAGCCATTTTAAAAATAGCACCTGAGCAGAGTTTCTAGAAGACAGTACACCTAACATCAGCCCGCATACAACGAACAGTCTCTTAATATAAATAGCAGCCACACCAGAACTCTGAAAAAACATTCCCACCTCAAAGCAGTAAGATAATGTACATCTCATCTACCTGGGTTTGATCTCTGTCTCACATAGAAGCTGTGGGCCAGGTTTGATTTACTGGGCATGCCATGGCATCCATTAGAAAAAAACTAATGAGTAATGTAAATAAATAAAATTCTGGAGAAATTGTGAAAATCAAATAATAGATAACCCTGGCACCTCCTTAAACTAATCATCTCTTGCCCTTCCTACCCTCAGTAGCACTCAGCCCTCCATTCTGATGGATGGCCGCATTAACAGGGCAATAGTGGCTTGAGTAATAGAGAGGGAGGTGGGAATGTGAACAGAGATGCAATATCAGACCAGAATAATTTAACCAAAATCAGGAAACAAAATGTCTGAAACGTGAGGAGAATGTAGCCGCATATTGCTGGGACTACGTAACTTTTTTTTAAGGAGAAGACACAAGCATGGCATGTTACTTAGGAAAGAAATTCCATAAGAAACACTCACATTCACCCTGTCTCTCACAACTATTTTCCTATACAGGAACTTTTGTTTCGTTTTTTTTTTTTAACAGAAACAGTCTGCTTTCTTATTTGTAATAGAGCAATTTTCCAAAAATGGGATTTTAGCTGGTTTATTATCAAAAAGAAAACTCTGTCAAACCATGAACTAAAACTTAGTATTTCACCAAATCTTGTAGTTTCACTGGACAGAGATGATGATGATCTAAACACTGAGAATGCATATGTGAAAATACGCTTTAATCTCACTTCTGTATCACACAGGTTTGCAACCTTTCCTAAGCAACTTTCACACATGAACTCC
>JAUBNQ010000001.1:16430809-16448984 GCA_032353495.1 Ctenopoma kingsleyae | reverse complement strand
TGAAAATACGCTTTAATCTCACTTCTGTATCACACAGGTTTGCAACCTTTCCTAAGCAACTTTCACACATGAACTCCAGACAATGAAGAATCAGGTCCAGTCATTGTCTGGAGTTGCTCTTTAACACAACAGGAAATTGTTCATGTCAGATTTGTTCTCACATAATGAGAAATAGTTCATTTGGTTTCATTGAGGGGTGGTCCATGGGTAGAGTGGGCAGGAGGCAGCACGTGACACAAAAAGTAAACTGCAGAAATCACAATTTTTTTTCTTTTTAAACTATGTACTGTAGAAGCAGTGCCATTTGCAGGATTAGAAACAATGTGTTATGTATATGACCTTGATTTATTTACAACACCAGAACTCTGTACTGCCCTTTGCACCTTTCCAACAACAATTTCCCCAAGGAGATTAATCAAGTATTAATTATTATTATTGTTATTATTAAATAGGTCCCATACTTTCTGATGTTGTGCTGAACAGATCAACTGAAAGGTAATGTCATCAACATGTGCATCCTCCTGACAATTGCTGTTTTGTTTTGTTTTTTGCACATGGGTTCTATTGGACACTACTCTGACTATGTACTGGGGAGCTGGTAGGATAATGTCTTTTTAATGTCTGGGCATACTGAAATTTGTGTTCTCACATATAGCATTTCCAGGTAATATCTAAAGAAGTTCAGGGTTTTTGTGCATGTCTGAAAACAGCTCTAGACCCACACACACACACACACACACACACACACACACACACACACACTCTAACCTATACTGCTTGCACAGCACACTTTACAGTTTCACAGCCAGCCACACACACACAAACACATGTATGCAATCTTCTTCCCCTGTCCTGTGCACACTTAATCAACTTGGTGGCAGTGTGCACAGACTGGGCTGCTCTCTCCAGATAAGATTATCCTTCAGCTGTAGACAGTCAATAGGTGGATGAGGAGTGTAATTAGTGCATGTGTGAATATAAGAAAGAATGGAGAGAAAAAGAAAAAATTAACAAGACAGAATGAGAGAGTTAAGACAGGGACTGAGTACGTGAGAGAGAACAAGAGAAAAAAACAGAGATGAGTTATTAGTGTTCTATCCTATACTTTGTACCATAAACAAGAAAGCAATGGGCAGACTTTTTATACAATGAAGTCAAAACGAGTAATCAGTATAAATAAGACACATCCTGCTTGTGTGCATTTCTCTACATATAAAAAAATGCGTCTTGTTACATGTTGGTCTGCTGTCTGACATCTTATAATGTTCAGCACATTACTTTTGGTGTAAAAGTATTTAAAAAATAAAAATAGTGAAACCAGTCAAATCTCTCAAAATAGAGATTATCTGTCAATATTAATACAAAGAGACACAACTACATTTTAATCTTTAATAAACAGGATTAATAAAACTGAAAAAACTATTGTCATAGCTGCATATTTATGTTGCTCCTTTAGCTTGTAACTGATGCCTAGAGGTTTTAAGTTCCTGCTGTTGTGGTATAAAATGCTGACTGACTGAGGGACACACTTGGGATGTCCACCTCACCTCAGGCATAACTATTAATTGTCCAAACTATCATTATTCATCACATTATAACGCATGCAGAAACTCCTTCACACACATGATGCACACTACACATTTTTACATACAAGTCCAATGCCTGAGATGGTTTGATGAATGTTTTCCTGTAACTGTGAGTGCCTGTGAATTTCTCTGGATAATCTATATTGATTATATTGCTTAAAATGTGTTATGTTAAAATAAGTTACCCAAAATATGCAGTACCTGGACATATTAAAGAGTAAAGGTACAAACATACAGAAAAGAGCACATAACATACCATCCATTGTAATTAGACAATGGTATGATAATATGAATATAACCGTAAATAAAACATTATCAATCCAACATACAATTATGCATAGAAAAAGTCCAGTCCAACCCCCAGACTGCATACAGACCTGTGCTAAAACCTAACTAGCTGTTAGTATTAAGGTGAAGGTCATGTCTATGAATTGCAGTGCAGAGCCAGAAGCTGCTGAGAGTGAGAGAGTGGTGTGAAGTGCACTCCGTAACATGCCACCATGATGTACTGTATGTGTGTGCTGTTTAGAGTGGGGTGAAGGGGACAGAACACATGTTCAGTGCTCTGTGCGTCATCGGTTTTGTCTTTTCAATGTTGATACACGGTCATACACTCTGCACACCAGCTTTGTGTATGTGGTGTAGATAGGTTGTAGCTACTGTACAAGTGGTATCCAGTATTCCACTGTACACCCTAATACACCGAGCACTCAGCACCTTTTTCTTCACTCATCTGCACAGAGCAGCAGCACTAAAACATCCACTTATGCCCAGCACTTGTTCTACAATTGTTTTTTTCCCTCTCCTCCAAACCTCAGTGACACAAAACCTGTAATTTTTACAGTTTGAGTGATTATTTTATTGGCTATATTCACCATCAGATCACTGCATAGGAAGCCACTGCATTTAAAACAATGAATTCATGCCAGCCCATATTTGTTAAACGACAGAAGGCCTTTGGGAGAAACATGAATGGAGATAGGTCAAATTATGTAATTAATAACCTGCTGTCATCCAGTTTTAAGAGGTTTCAGTTTCATTGCTGAAAATGAATGCTGCTGAGTAGTCATAGGTAAGTTACATTTTTTAATAGTTTTGTTGTTTTAATTTGAATTCAGAAAATATAGTCTTATGATGAAAAATGACATCCTGCTGTAACCTCTGGCAACTGGTTCATGATAAAAAGGGGTGATAAAAGCAGGGGTTTAATAGTTGCATTTAAAATTAGGAGGAGATGTTTATTTTTGATGGTAATACTTGGCATTTGTGAAAGGGGAGTAAATAAAAATGTTGGTTCTTACACCTACAGTAAATGTTTTTAAGAGTGTGTTTATTTTTCTATTCAGTTTAGATATATAGCACTAATTCACAACAAAAATTACATCAGGGTACTTTATAAAGTCAGATTAAGATCTTACAGAGTTACACAGAAAACCCAGCAAATCCCTTAATGAACAGGAAGACATATACGAGGCAAGGTGAGGGTAGGAAAAAAGAGAGAACTGCGAAAAGGACAGAAGAGGGGAAAAGGGTGCAGTAGCTGGTCTGATCTCTAGAGCTCTATCAAGTGTCAAAAATTCCAGATAAATGAATACATACAGTATGATAAGGGGAACATACACAACTGTGTTTTCAAACCTGTAGTTTGTTTGCTCTGGTCTGACTCAGTGGACCAGTTTATAAACTCTGTTTTGCCCTTGGTTTGATTTCCTTTCACACACAGAAAAATCCAAGTGAACCATAAAATGCATCACTACCAGCATCAAGAACAGTTTTGTCTGCTCATTGGTTAAATGGAGGGGCAAGAACAAGAAAGTAAACACAGGAAGAAGATCCTTTTCAGTACCAGTGAATATTCCTATGAGAGAAAAAAATGAAATCCATATACTGTCACACACTTCTGCACAATTAGTAAATATCTCAGGGTTTGAGTTGACGGGTCAAAAAAGGCTGGAAACCATATATACCAATGCTATGATTTAAGCTCACTAAACTTCAGTCAGGTCACTCATACCCCAAAGAGAAAATTGAGAATAAACTAAAAGAAATTTACTAGGATTGTCCTGTTGTCGGCAAATATAGAGAGCATCTGGGGGGAAAAAGTAATAAATATAATAAATAACACTAGGTAGGTAGAACACTTAGGTTATAACAGCAGATTGCACATTTCAATTATGAATTAACTTATCAGTTTGAATAAAAATAAATAATTTATACAAAGACTGGTAGAGAAGTTGGCACAGTTATGAGAGCGGCACATGCATTTTAATAAACAATCAATTTCTTTCCAATAAAATAAACAAAAGAAATCAGATTGCAAGCTCACTAAGCCATAAGATTACCCTCTACTCTCCTCATGATGTGAACGAGAAAGATTCGTTTTTCCACATTCACCGTGTAGCATTCTTTCAAAAAAATGTGCTCCGATGGGGTTTTAAATGGCTGGATAACAATCTCTTAAATTAAGGTCTACTTCGGTTCATGTTAGTTGTCCCATAGTTAAAGTGTTTCCATGTTCACTGTGGTGAGTGAGAGGGATGTTAGACACCTAAGCTGAGAAGTAGCCTATGTACTGTATCTAAACATTTTAATAATGCAATTACAGGTAATTACCGAAATCTTACATTTAGTTTTTTTTTTTTTTTAAATCATCTAACTATCAAAACTGAAAACCTGCATACCTCTCTAATGAAGGAATATCCTAAGAGTTCCCAGTCCCGGCCTGAATTTTACCCACATCTCCCATATCACCAATTTGCGACTTAATTCTTAATATCGTAGTAAGTCATAAACCAAAGAAAAGCAGATGACGAGCAGAGCCACAAGCACATTATATAGAAATATAAACCCAAAGATGGGAAGTAATGTGAAGAGGCAGGACTCCAAAACAGAAAGAAGACAAGGAGTGAATGAGATAATGGAAGAGAGAATAAGTGAGAGACAGGGTTTAGACAAAGACAAATGACAGGAGTGACAGAGCAGAGGGAAATCTGAAAGACAGTCGGCAAGAAAGAAAGAGCGTTAAATGAACGGAGAGTGAATAATAAAGACAGGAACTCTACATTAAGGTGGCACACAGAATGAAGAACTGAGTATTTCGTGTGAAGAGAATGAGACAGTGGAAAAGGTGAGAGATGGCAAATAATACAGAACAGAGTGAGAAAGAAAACTGTAGGAGGAAGACTGAATGAAGCATGAAAGAAGTTATAGGAGAGAACTAAACCAAGAAGGAGGAAGAGGATGCACAGGAAGAGGACTATGCCCGTCCTCCTTCGTTGTCCTCTCTGGCCAACACAGGGACTGTAAATCCCCCCGAAACTTGAGAGCATGTAAACAAACCATTAGTCCTGTTCTGCCACAGAGAGAAAACACACACACGTATGCAAGCAGGTGTGAATGTGCAGACATGCTTACCTTAGTGGTACATACATGCAGACCACTGTGCATGCCAGCAAGAGCAAATCCACACATGAACATATGTTGTATAATACAGGTATAACATACATCCTCTCTAAAGTCACTGGAAATGGAAACATTTGCTTCTATAGGACTCTTATTCACTGCTACCCTGCTAATAGTTCTGGTAATGGGACACATCATATAAAACCTTCTCATGTCCGTCCACTTCTGAAGTAAAATCACTCACAATTTGTCCTGGAACACAGTGAGCTACCAGCTCAGAACACAGTACACCCATCAATCAAAAACACACACACACAGAGCTCATCATCCCCTTCTCATCGACTCTGCTAAAATATGTCCAACTGAGTCCCATTTCAGTCATTTTCTACCTGGGATTTTTTTCTCTTGTGTTCACGTTCAAACTTTTCACTTAGCTTTTATGTTTTACTTTTGCAATTTCTTGTCCTTACATTTCTTTTAGCTTTGAAACAGGCCCTCTAGCTTTCTTCTTTTTTATCTTTCTTTATGCTGTTTATTAATGTACAGTAGCGCTGTTTATTAAAACTGCCTTTTTCTGTAATATAATTAACTTTGAATGTTTTGTTGTTCCCTTCCAGTGATTGGAGGGGATGAAATTGGGAAAACATTATCTTTAATTAAACTCTCATTCTGTTATTACTCAGTATGTCACTGCAATCAATGTAATTCAAAATCTATAAAACAAAATAAAAGAAATAATGCCACCAACAACAGGAGCCATGCAGGGCTCCAAAAGCTGTGATTTATATGAAGACAGTGAGCGTGAGAGGACACTGATCCCATTAAAGAGCCATAAAGATTGGTGAAAAGAACAAGCAGGAGGAGTCACTGATTGGACTGCCCCCATCTCATACAAGCGCTCAGACAGCCTACTTGCCACAAGCAGAAAAAGACTGCCAACCTTTATATACAGTGCTATGAAAAAGTATTTGCCCCCCTTCAGTTGTTGCCGCCAATAAACAAATTAAATCATCATTTAAAAACTGCATATTTACCTGGTTTATTTTTGTGTAATATTAAAATTTATTTCATGATCTGAATCATTTCAAATGAAAAAAAAAAATAGGCAAATACTTTTTCATAGCACTGTATCTATGCCTCAAAATCCCATTCCTTCTCATTAATCCTGTCATTGGTCTTCTGTCACTTCATTGGCTCCTCTACCTCCTTTCACGTGTCCTCTTATCATATAATTTTCCCTTCACTCCATGTCATTCTCCAGAGCTCTTAGACTTTTAGTGTGTTTCTTACACTTTCACAGTTCTTTTTTTTTTTTTTTGCCAAAATGAATTTTCCTTTCCCAATGTCACTATGACCGCAGATGGTGAGATTTCCTGTCAAAGTAATTTTAACATATTTCATTTTTACTGTTCAGAATTGAGCAATGTCTTCATTTTTAATGCAGGTGTGGATGAAGCAGCATAGAGGTCTGTGGTGTGAGCGCTTGCATGTGGTCACTGAAAGCTCTTCGTCTCTTCTAGCTCACTGCTCGGAGGTGCTTGCACAACAGCACACATGCAATACATGCACAGATGGCGTTAGTGCTGTGTGACCACAGCAGGCAGGAACCAAAAAAAAAAAATGCAACACATCGACAACTTGGAGACAAAAACCAGAGACTGTGCACCACAGTTGCACACTCACTTGAAAGCACATCTGAATTTAGTGTATGCATACTGAACGACTGTCACACCTTCCATTTCTAATACTAGTTCTCACGTGATGGAGACGTGTGCCTATCTGTTAGTAAGTGTTAATGAACGTAGCGGCTCAGTGTAGGACTGCAGGTGAATGGTTTATAACACACAGAGAGGTTGTGAATGGTGGAGTAGTCGAGGGAGTGAGCATAACTTCGATGAAAAGGTCAGGATAGGTGAAAGCAGCTTTGATGGGAACCCCCACTGGGATGTGTGCGTGTGGCAGCAGCAGGGCAGCTACTGTACTATTTTTAGCCATGCTGGTTGAAGTTTGACTTCATCATCAGGGACTCAGGACAGATAATTTCTCCCCCTTCCTTTCCCGCTGTGGAACTCCACTTCCCCTGTGTCTACATGCTCTTATTCCATTTTTGTCATCTCGTGTTTCCTTCCCAAAGACTCACACTTCCTTGTTTAGGGTTCAAACAGATGACTCAAATGTCACCTCATTTGAGGTGATTCTACACCAGGTGAGTCAGAGTGTGTCAGGTAATTCTCTTAACATGTCTATGCTCTCTACACAGGCTCAATACGAAAGCCAAATAAAACTTGGTAATAAAGTGTAACAGTTATACTGCCAACCCAAACAAAAATCCACCTGGATTTCACTAAGCAAACAGCTAATTGTCTTTCACTGCAGTGATAATATGTTTCAGCAACACAGTGAGGTCAGCTGAATAGCTCAATGTGCTGAATGACCAGGTTTTTCCATCAATTCGTTTCTCAGGCTCAAATTGTGAAAGAGTGGTTTCAGGGAGCATGAATCATCATTTTCACACAGGAACTGGCCACTGGAGTCAACTCTAACCCCCGAATCTTTGGGATGTGACTTTACACAGCGGTCTGATCCCATCATCAATACAAGATCTTTGTGAGAAAGAAACTCGACTCTGAACAGAAATGAATGTGGGTCCTACTGTTCATTACCTCATTTCCAAATTAGCCTATGGCAAGTAACGGCTTACTGCATGAACTGAAAATCAGCTTGAGACACCTCCTCAGACCAGCTGCACAAACACCTTAAGGACAGGTTTATTTTAGGACTTGGAGACCACGGCAGTGGCTGTAAGCCTTCAGACCTGTCACAGTGAAAAACAGACTGCCCATCCTTTCAGAAACAAACTGCAGCATTCACATTGTGTTGAATAGAAGGTAGTGCTACAGATCTACAGACTTTGTTCACACCTTCAGACAACTGAAGATAGAAATTGCCTGTGTCACCAGTAATGTGTAAATTACACAGTGAATGAAGAGTTAGCAGTTGTGCTACAGTTGGATGACAGACAGATTTGTTGGTGTGTGGACAGAAACTGAGTGAATTTACCAGACTGACAATAATTTCAGTCGTATTATTTAGTGACAACTGAATAGCACACCAATAATATTCAGGCCAGTAACATTTAAGTACAGCACCTTCCATACAATGTGAGCCCAGCATACATTTTGCAAAGTCTTTGTGTCCATCTCTTCCAAACCCATACCCTGACTCCTGCTTTGTTCAATTAAAACTGGGTGTGCTGACCGTGCACAGCATACACTACACTCTCCTGCCATTTTCCTTCCCCCTGCTCCCCATCTCCATCTATCCTATTTCTATCTTCCATTGATGTCTGTGTCATCCTCTATTGACCTGTGCATTACTGATGAAATGAACTTGTGAGCACCATGCTGGGATGTTGCATAATGACAGCAGAGATAGTGTTACTGTCCACAGTGGTGTAATTATACACACGCTAATGATTCTCATGTAACATGACAGCACTGGCCGGTCAGCTGAGGTCGATTTCTCACAAGCCACGCTCACAATCACACCCTTTAGCATCAAGCACATTATTCTAGCAAAGAGTGGGAGGAAGGAAAAAGCCATTTTCATGCAAATGACTGGTTAAGTGGTCTGACTTTGCTATTAATGAAGCTCTTAAAAACAATAAAGCAATTTAAATAGGTTCAAAACCTGATATACTGATATAATGCTGTACTGATATTCAATAATACATTATTAATTTGTTTTACTTTTTTAACTTTATGAAACATATCTGTTCACAACAAAAGTTCGTTAAATTGACAAGCTGAAAAAAAACTGTGGGAGCTGCAGAGTATCAGATAGGGTTGAGTATATACGTATAATGTCTTTACAAATAAGAATCTATTCCCCGGATGTTCCACTGAGGCTGGTGAGCAATGATTAAGACTATAGTTTTAGATTTTTGTGCCCAGCACACATGACACTTCGCAGTGCTGACAGACAGGTGTCAGTTTTTTATTAAGATTTTTGACATTATTCTGAGGAAGATGTGTAATATTATATTCTGGTGTTCAGGTCTGGACAACAGCAGAAAATGTAATGTAAACTAATATAAACTAGCAGGTATAAGTAATGTGACATAACTCAAAAGCTGCAAATATATGTATAAGACACAAATGATTCAACTTGGCCTCAACGATTTGAAATTCTAGCATCAGAAGAGAAAATCAAAATAACTGACTGCAGTTGCTGTAACCTAAACTAAACGCACTGAAATGTCTTGTCATAGCAGGTAGGACTAAAAAGAGAAAGCTGGGCATGAACATATGTCGGTATCACTCAGAAAACCCCTTCTTTGAATCAGATTATGTGTTACTCTTAATGAATTCACTAGATGAGAACTGGATGAGACACAATCTGACGTTAAATGGCTGGAAACAGCTGCTAGAAAGATTACTGATGACACTGCACGGCCACTTTACTATTACTAATTCCACTCTGAGAAACAACTGCTGGAAACAGTTCTCCTTGAATCTCTTCAGTGTAATGCTGTGCTTCAACTATTGTTCAAATAAGCAACCTGTGCAGCTGTGTACAGTTCAGTATTGTGTAACTTTATCCAAATGTGTCCCTGATGCCACATCCGCGCAGCTATGTAGCTGACAGATAAGGGAAAAATACCACTACGCACTTGTTAAGGCAAATTCTCTGACACATTCGCATACACACAGCCACAGCCACAAGGACTTTGTGGTGCTACCAAGGCAACCAAAACACATGAGCTAATTATAGTTATAGCTGTAGACTCTGGAACATAAACTCATACTCACATGGACAAACATGGCAGTTGGGTAATTTATCTTCAGCAAGCTGCCAATGAAGCCGGACACAAGGCTTAGGAAAACTTAACACATACTCAACCTAATGCTGTGCAGAAGTGTGTGTGTGTGTGTGTGTGTGTGTGTGTGTGTGTGTGTGTGTGTGTGTGTGTGGGGCTGTGTGGTAAGAGATTAAGATTTTAATGACTGAAGGGGTGGAAGTATGCCTCTTTTTTTATTGTTTGCAAAAGACAATGGCAGTTTTAAAGTTGAAGACAGTCTTAATGCCCTACTATTAATTTGCCAAATGACACTTACTCTGGTAGAGCAGTCAAAAGTAAACTTTGATAAATTCTTAAAATTAAAATGATTCCACAATCTAAATAAACAAGTCATTTTTACTGTTTACATAGTCTGTGTGTAACCCACTGTTTCCACAATAGCTGACTGTATGTGGAGCAAATACAACTCACGTTAAACTGCTTAACTGACAACAAAAAAAAACAACAGGCCACAAATTATTGACATAATTAGGAATCAGACAGAATTAGCAGAAGTACTCCATCAGGTGCTGCACCAACGATCATACTGCTCTGTGGTTTGTGCTCTGAAGCTCACTACAGAGATGAGAGGATGGAGACGAAACTGACTGCATTTTCTGTGAGCTGCAAATTCTTGTATTCACCCTCAGTGGATATGTGAAGGGGGCAAATACTTTTTTATAGAAATGTACATTCTGTCCCATTTTTCATTACCCCATCTCTTGAAAATCTAAATCCACTGATTGATCCTCTTATATGTATTTTTCTTTAACTACGTACTCCCTATACAATACAAACTATCATGCCCAAAAAGTCGCATATGGTGTCTTCATTGTCAGGTGTATTTTGCTGCTCACGGTTTAGAAAGTGAAAGGAATAATTGTTTAAGATAACTTATGATTTACCTTGAATTTACCTTAAAACTGTTTCTAGTCCATGGCAACAGTAACAGGCATCTATAAATTGCCAATGTTACTGTTTATAACCCTTTGATTTTGATTAGAACAAAACAACAACAAAAACAGATTACACAGGTCTGCAACCAAAAAAACTGCGTAGGATTTTTTGACTGGTTGTTTGACTGTTGTCGGTGTGAGGAGTTCAGATGATCATGTCCCAACAGGTTTATTTTGTTCATAGCAAAAGGTAAGGAATCTCACTGGCTGGTATAAGCATGTTTTGACATGTTTTCTGTGGTATTAGTAATGAATTTTAATGTAAATGTATCCTCATATTTTGAAAAAAAAAAAAAACTGTACATGATGGAGGGAAATGGAGATCATTTATGGATTAAGCACCCTAAGAAACATAAAATTTATCAGAAATATCCCATGCAGCTGATAATTTTTTTTTTTTTTTGCAGACCTGTGTTATTCATATCTACACATATCTAGTACATTTAGTTTGGAAAAAAATACACTTCTTAACTCTCTAAGTACAAGTCAGTGTATAAGCCCACAAAAACACACAGACACACACACACACACACATAAAGTGTTCTCGTTGCTCATGCACGTGACTTCAGCAACAAACTGCTGCATCTCGTGCCCCGTGAATGGTTTTCACAACCTAGAAAATAAGGGTAGTGAAAAACACACACACACACACACACACACACACACACACACACACACCCCATTACCCTCGGGCTGCAGTAAGAAATTGAATCATCTGAGACAAAAAAAGAAATGACGTACTTCACATGACAAACTTGGTTAGCTGGAGGCTCAACAAAACGTAGATGTCAGCATTTCCTACAAGGAAGAGTGTGTGTGTGTGTGACGCGCCGTGCCAATGCCAACCACTTGGGTTACAAACACACTTCAGTACCTTGGACAGCTACAATTCCCTCATAGAGGGTAAATAATAACCTGCATTAGCACGACCTCAAAGGGTAGGGCCAGTAATTTTCTATACGTTTACTATTTTCAAAAATTCCACACAAGGTTAAACCGAAAATTGATTTCTTCTACTCGACATCATGTCCCCAGACATCCATTGTTGTCAGAAAACATTGGTGACAGAAACCGCTGACATGGTTCTTCCAGATAGTTTTTTTTTTTTTTAAAGCATCTTCAACCAGTGAGGTGATTGTCATTTCACACTGCTGCCTGGATTCTCACATGTCCATCCATAATGTTTAACTTCTTCTTACCTATATATGGACCTATAAATTGTATTACAGTGTGGTATGTCTGAAGACACATAAAAGAAATTACATCTAACATGCATGCTGGGGGCACAATAGGCTTCACACAATAAATACAACACATTTCTGCAAGTCCATTTGATTATTCTGCTCTTATGAAATGACCTCAGTGTTCACTAAGAACCAGAAAGTAATCTGCTCTAGCTGCTGCATAGTGGATTACGACCGTGAATGGATGGATTGATAACAATTAGAGTTACAGAGCCTGCCGCTCTGAATCCAATTCTAATTCAATTTAAGCCCGACACAGAATGCAGCTTAACTGTTACTATCAAAAACTGAATCCTCTGGCTGCACGTGTGCGGGGTAAAGTGCAGACATGCAGTTAGAATAATGGATTAAACGATTAAATAGACTGTAAACAAAAATACGAGAATGCATAAATAGATCTCTTATATTACAATAAATGTACTGATTGACAGAAAGATGTGTAGCTTAGCTTTTTTAGTTATTTAAAATAAAATAACTAATAACCAAAGAAATGACTGACAGTTTGATTTAGCCTGATGGCACACAAAGTATAATAAAGCATCACAAACTAGTTGACTGCTGATTTCTAAAGTGTGAATGTATCTGCAGGGAAGTAAAAATCATATTCAAGGTTCTGTGTGATCTCACTGAATAATATCTGCTTCCACCCTAGTGAGCATCTACGTGAATGTGGATACAGAGTCTGTTTTGTTTGGTAAGAACAGGAGGTTGTTTAAAAATAGGTCTGCCTGATAACACAGAGACATCTTTCTTTAACACAGGGTCATACATGCTTAGATGATCCCCGTGGAATTTAACGAGGAAACGCCAGCAGTCATCACAAGTAAGCACTGAAAAAGGGGTGTCTTGAAAAAATGTGGGGCAGGTGACGTCTCAGGGGGTCAGTGGGTCAGTAACACACAGAAAACAAAGTACAAAGGGTGGAATCACAATCACACACACATACACTGGTGTTTAATTCAAAACCATTTCTTCTTTCTTTCTTCCACACAGAAGACTTTATAAAGGACTGACAGAGAAACAGTAACAACCATGAAACCTACAGTCTTCACAGCACTGCAATATTAAATACCTAAAACAATGCTACTTCTTTTGCAAAGTTCTTTTATTAAAGTCAACACAAAATAATAACTACAGCTCCAGCCATGAAACACAACCCTTTTCAACAGTAAGTCATGTAACGTACCTCATGTGTTAAGATAATGATGGTAGATTTTATAAAAAACAACCTAATACTGTTGTTTATACAATATTTAGTTTTACCACTGCCTGTAAAAAACACCATTTCCCATCAGCCTGAGGCTTTCGTGGGCTAAACATCACAGCTTGACAGAAAAGGTGAGCCCATGAGTGAATCAGCGGAGAGAGCAGAGAGCTCACACGTGTCTGAATAACAGCAGGGCAGAAGGAACTAAACACTGAAGACATTTTTAGACAAGCAGAGATTACAGCTAGAACTAGAAGAGTGTGTTGGTACATTTTATGAATGTTGACGTTAAATACCCAGTCTTCTGCTCTCAGCAGGTTCACCAGACACAGTTTAGAGAGGAGCGTACTGCTTTTTTTAAATCAAGATTTTGAAACCTAAATTTACAATTGTGGATTTATTTATTCATTAAAATTTGGCTGGATGGTTAAAAACACATTTTACTTTACTTTAGAATATTAAACTGTCTCATTCTCTCTGTGTGATACACTGTCTACCCATTAAGTCATCTAAACCTAAGTGTCACCCATTTTTATATCACCTGTATTCATTAAGGCATTTAAATTATTCAGCTTTGAAAATTAACTGGTGTGTTAAATACTTTTTCCACAAAAAGGTCAAAAACACACTTTTTTCCTCTTTGACTGGACAACTGGATTACCAGGTCCCATCACTTCTAGTTCCAGACTGCTACCAGAGAGGCAAAAGTTTGTTTTTTTATATTCCTTCTGATGTACAATACAGGTGTTATATTTATTATGACTTGCAAGTTGTATTTTTAAAGAAAAATGTGAATAAGACACACTTTACACCATAACTATGTTAAGAGAAGCAGACAATGATGCAATTCAAATGTTCTTTCAGAAAAACATCTGTAATGTCTGCACTTCCATTGACAACCAACCATTCCCAGTCCAAATCTTTGAGCTACAAACCTTCTGACCAAGGTTTGAGTAACAGAGCCACAAACGTTTTAGACAGCACAAACAAATCAACCAAGGCGTAAAGAATACAAGTCCCGAAGAGCCAGAGAAAGCAGAAGCACAGAAATGAGCTGCTGGCAGTGTATAAAAATGGGAACTCAAGCACCAATCACTTGATTAGAAACGAGTTTGAATGAGTTTGAAGGTGATTGGAGGGGTAATGGTGAGGGATAAAACTCAGAGGTGAGGGGAGTTACTACTAAGCCAAGGTGAGGATACATACAAACATCATTAAGTAGCTTCTCACAGTTTCTTCAGACCATTATCTTGAACACTGACAATCAGAAATCTAAATAACTGAAAAACAAACCTATGCAGACTGTTGCAGGGGCATAAATACCCATAAAGACCTTTCAGAAACTAAATTAGTGAGGAGAGTCATGCTATCTCAGGAATGTTGAGCAACAGAATTCTTCCTTTTCTTCACTATTACACAGATTTATCAGTACTGCCTCTGCCCGTATACAGCCTTATCTGAAAGTATTGGAATGGTAGGCTAATCCATTTGTTTTTGATGTACACGAAAGACATTTGGGTTTAAGACATTCAGTATTTGAGCATCAATTTAATGCTATGTAACATCTCAATACATTTAACAATTGAGAAGATAGCACATTTTGTAACAGATGACCCAAATTTTAGGTGAGAAAATTACTGGAATATGTGACTGACAGGAGTTTGTTGTTACCCAGGGTCAAATAACTATCTCTAAATGACTGCTCTTGGTTTTAGCTTTGAGCTTTACCTGTGAAGACAGCATTTGATGTTAAAAAAGGACCAAAAGCAGAGAGCTGTCTACAGGAGATACACAAGCTATTTAAAATCTGAGAAAAGAGGGAAAAACAATCAGACACAGTGCACAAACATCGACATTTACAGCCAGTAAAATCATTATAATGTGTTGAAAAAGAAAGAAACCACTGGTGTACTGAGCAACATATACAACAGGTCAGCCATGGAAAACAACAACTGAAGGCTGAAGCTCATCTGTGAAGCACTGTGAAGGCAGTATCATGTCTTGAGCTTGCATGGCTGCTTCTGGAACACAACAATTTTTTATTGATGCAGTAACCCACGATGATAGAAGCAGGATGAATTCAGAGGTCTACAGGAATATTCTGTCTGGCACTTTACAGAGAAATGCATCAAAACTATTCATCTTATCATGTACCAAGACAGTGATCCACAACACTGCCAACTAAACACAGGACTTCATCAGAGGGAAGAATTGGCCAAGTTAATCATCAGACCTTGACTGAAGTGAACATGGCTTTTACCTGATGAAGAGGGGACTGAAGGGAGAAACCGCCAAAACAAACAACAACTGAAGAAGGCTGCAGTAAAAGCCTGGAAAAGCACACTTCTAATAAAGCAAACTTTGGCTTCATCTTTGAAGCTCTTTTTATGCCCTTTTTAGTGTATGGGCAAACATGACTCAAGCCAGTTGAGTGGTGTACAGTATGAGCCAAGTAAGAGCCTGTTCAGTTTATAAACCACCTACTAACAGGATTTCAGCTTTCACAGTACTTGTTTATCTAGACGAAAATAGTTCTGAATGTAATCGTATTCATGCTGCATTGCTGACCTCCTCAGGAAGACTTTGCACACAATGATACTACTTAGAACAGTTGCAAGTTGAGTAGAATTCAAGATGGAGAAACAATGTTGTGCAATATTATTTTTACATTTTACATACTGTTCTGTTAACATTCTCAGTAAGGAAAAAAACTCCAGGAACATACCATCTGGTATCTTCTCCAAAGTTATATAAAGAAGCAGAAAAAAGATGACTCCGCAACAGGCTGCCCATGACATTCTGTATGACTGTGGCCAAAGGAAACCTTACTGAGTTTCCATAACAGTGTAATTAACACTGCCATTGACCCAAGGCCAAACACACACAGCAGAAAGGAGGTAGAGCATCTGGACTCAGCACTAGCAGTCATAAACATATTTGCATACATGAAACATGTTTCATAAAACATACAGTCACAATAAAGTATAATGTAATCTCCTGGTTTTCTGAAAAATTCATGAAATGTGATCTAATCTTCACCAAAGTCACAAAAGTCAACCAACATTTCTAAACTAATAAGTACACATGATATATCATGTCTTTACTGAACACACCCATTAAACACACAGAGTGATGGTGGAAAAAGTGGCAAAACTCTGACCTAATCAGACATGACGCACACAAACCACTTTATATCTGCAAACTCCATTTGGGCAGTGTGATGTGACAGCAAAGACATTTACCACAAAGAGTGCACGAACAATTTCCAACAAATTGCCTCAACATTTCTGAACAGTAAAGACAGACTGGGAGACTCCAGTGTGTCTATGAATAAGCCTGCTCTGTTGTTTGAGAGAAACATTTGTTACAGAATATGTAAGTATTATGTTTATATTGTGAACAAAACTGCTCATCTCCAAATTTAGCAATATACACAAAATTTCACGTCATCGTGGGGTCACTCAAGGTTAACACTGAGAAAGTTGAGTTCATTTGTGTGACTGTGGAAAAAAAAAAATTAAGAATGTTAAGTGTCTCCAGTCATTCAAATCATGTACAGTGCTGTGAAAAAGCAAAATATGCAAAAATAAGGAGTAAGGGGTAAATACTTTTTCACAGCACTATATAGTCATCTTTCGCTTGGTGCCCCTCACAAAAGACACTCCACGTGTACTGCGTTATATTCTGCATTTAAGGCCACATTTCTTTTTGGCGCAATCAACACTTTCAACATATTACTTCCTCTCAGTTGTCTACATTGTCAGAACAGCTGGAACAGATTTCATTTTGCCTCCACCTTCTTAAGAAGCTGTAGACAGAGGCCTTCTGCTCATACCTTCACTCAGAGAAGAGAATCCACTGAGTAAAGAAAGGTGAAAGGTAAGCAAAGAAGATGTGAAACAAGGATTTTTAAAGGCTTCAACAGATAAAGAAACACAGATTACTACTGCAGGTTTTCACACCGTTATGAAACTCCATCACTGCAAAATATCGTACTGTAGTGTTAAATCTACAGTTACCATTTAAAGTATTAAGTTCCTTAATGTTCCACTGCACAAAGAACTGACGCCAACATTTGTCAAGCACAAACTGAACCCCTTCAGTGCATAAAGTGTGAGCGACTTCACAGTAAAAGTAAACAAGGAAATGCAAAGGTCCTCTATTAAGGACCCTTGAGTAAAGCTTTCAGAAATATGCACCTCAGTCCTGTTTTGCCTCCCACTGACGTCAAAGCCTTATTAAGACCAAATCAGCCCAGCAGCAAAGCCTCTCTTCCCCCGTTTATTTCAAGGAAATCACTCAGCTTTTTCCAAAATATCTGCACTGTTGATACTTGGCCAGTCTGTGCGAGCATGTGGATTTGGATATGTGTGCGTGAGTAGCCATGTGTGATGACATCACTAGGGGTGCAGAGGGGAAAAAAGTTGGAAGGAGAACATGTTTGGAGTTAGTCAGAGACAAGACAGAGCCATATCGTAATAATTACCCAGCAAAGCATTCTTGCCTTGGAGAAAGGTTAAGTGCTGGTTTGGCTCAGCTTTACTACTGTCTCATTCTTTCCTTAGGTTCTCTGTCAAGTTGACAGTGGTAAATGATCTATTTTAACATTAACATTGATTTAACAATCAACATTACAGACATCATATTAGAATGGCAGTATACTTAACGTAAGAAAGAGCCTCTCACATGAGCTGCTGTATTAGAAATATATGTCAGGATTTAGCTATGTGAAAACAAAAGTAGAGGAGTGGTTCATTCTTCATCTTCTTAAACCAGCAAGAGCAATATGAATCTCAGTAGTACTGGGGCTATGAGACAATGAAACTTTTCCTGAGCAGCAGTTACTGCGACCACAATATACAATTGAAGTTGATATGTTGAATATCATAATCATATTATTTAATCAGATGACTTTTATTATTTTATTCATCATTTATCAT
>JAUBNQ010000001.1:16386670-16407608 GCA_032353495.1 Ctenopoma kingsleyae | reverse complement strand
GGTTGTGAGTCAGGAGCACCACAGGGGACTGTCCGCTCACCTTGTACACCTCTGATTTTCAGTACAATACCGAGTCCTGTCATCTGCAGAAGATCTCAGATGACTTTGCAGTAGTGGGAAGCATCAGTGGTGGCAAGGAGGCAGAGTACAGAGACCTGTTGGAACAATCACCTGATCTTAAACGTGACCAAGACCAAGGAAATGGCCGTGGGCTTTAGGAGGAATATAACCAGAATTAACACCTTCTACATTTTGGGAGGAAGTGGATGTGGTGGATGAGTACACCTGGGAGTTCACCTTAACAGACTGGACTGAAATGCGACAGTCTGTCTATAGGAAGGAACAGACCAGACTCTACTTCTCGAGGAAGCTTAAGTTCTTTAATGGGTTGCCATGTTTGAGCCATGGACAGCAGTTGCCATGGGTGCAACAAGATGTTGCAAATCTTTTACCAGTCTGTTGTTGCCAGTGAAGTATCCTTTGCTGCTGTCTGCTGGGGCAGCAGCATCAGAGCCAGAGACACCAACAAAATGAACGAACTGATCAGGAAGACTGGCTCTGTGCTGTGGTCTTTACTGGAACCCATGGAGCAGGTGGTGGAGAGCAGGATATTGTACAAACTGCTGAAGATCATTGAGAACAGCTCACATCCTCTCCACAGCCTGCTAGTCAAGCAGCAGAGCAGCTGTAGTCATAGACTTCTCCAGCTCCACTGTGATAAGGAACAGTATAGGAAGTCCTTCCTGCCAACAGTCATCACCCTGTACAATAACATAAGAGTAATGAGAGCTCTGCTCTAATGGTTTAACTATTGGTAGTGGGAAAGACTTGATTAGATTTTATTATACAATGCTGCGAAAAAGTACTTGCCACCTTCCTGATTTTATTTTATTTTTTTGCATATTTGTCATATGATATGAATGATTCGTCAAACAGCATTTTAATATTACACAAAGATAACCCGAGTAAATACAAAATGCAGTTTTTAAATGTTAATTTCATTTATTAAGGGGAAAAAATGGTCTGAGCCTGCCTGGTCTTATGTCAAAAAGTAATTGCCCCCTAAAATTAACAACTACGCAAAACAACGGCAATCGAGTGTTTGCGATAACTGCTAGTGAGTGTTTCACATCACTGTGGATGTATTTCTGTAGAAGGGTGTATTTATTGTATCGTCTATATAGAATAGTTTTAATTCAGCCACATTGAAGGATTTTTGAGCATGGAACGTAAATGGCCTGCTTAAGTTTATGCCCTAGTATCTCAATCAGATTTAATAATTTTTTTTGTCAAGTTGTTATTCCTGAGACCTACATTTATTTACCTATACTTGTGTTGTGCTCCTTGTCTTATCAGGCTGTTGCCAAAATGGTGCAAGAATGTTACAAGTATGTGGACACTATGACTGACCTGACCATCAAGCTGAGACTCATCGATACACTTCGCACTGTCACTGCTGGCAAGGTCTGGATTTGCAGAAATGCATTTGTGTGTTAAAACAGAGCTTTAAACTAGAGACAAAAGGAAATAAAAATGTGGTCAGATATACTAAGATTAGGCTGTGGTGTGAATTCCTGCTAATACATTACACGTCTTCCACTCAGATCTACGTAGAGATTGAGCGGGCCAGACTCACAAAGACTTTGGCCAATATCAAAGAGCAGAATGGAGAGGTCAAAGAGGCTGCTTCCATTCTCCAGGAACTGCAGGTACAATACCTATGTGGGGGGAATTACACAAACTATGCTATGAAAAGTTGCTGTATGGTAGGTGGCAGGTGCTTAAGATATGTTGTTGTTTGTTTAGGTGGAAACATATGGCTCCATGGAGAAAAAGGAGAAGGTGGAGTTTATCTTGGAACAGATGAGGCTTTGCATTGCTGTCAAAGATTACATTCGCACTCAGATCATCAGCAAGAAGATAAACACCAAATTCTTCCAAGAGGAGGGCACCGAGGTAAGAGAGACAGTAGAATTGAGCATAAAAAATATTTTCATGTTTCCTCACATTGACTTGACAACCATTTGAGAAGAAATTTGTAAGTTGCCTTTGTTTTCACTGTTATGTTAGGGTTTTGGAAGCAGGTTTTGGTGAATGTGCGCTTAATAGGTTGTTGTAACTGAACATTCAAGTTTCCCTTTTGTTTCTTGACCCTTTAAGGAGTCGAAGCTTAAATATTACAACCTGATGATTCAGGTGGACCAGCACGAGGGCTCCTACCTATCTATCTGCAAACACTACAGGGCCATTTATGACACCCCGTGCATCTTGGAGGACAGCAGCAAGTGGCAACAGGTAAACGGGCGTTCTCTCAAAGTCACAGTATATTTTTTACATTCCATGAGTATATGATACAGTCAAGGTATGTAGGCACTTTTGACATCCAAGTGCTTTGCTTTCTTTTTTTCCATTTCTCTTCTTATGCTTGATTAACATAAAATATATTGCTATTAAAACAGTTAATTCATTTGTGTTTCAGGCACTGAAGAGTGTTGTGCTGTACGTGATTCTTTCCCCTTACGATAACGAACAGTCAGACCTTGTGCACAGAATCAGTGCGGACAAGAAGCTGGAAGAAATCCCTAAATACAAGTAAGACATTCTTTGTGCTCCTCGAGTTGTTGGTTCTACCTCTATGAATCACCCACAGACGTAATGTGATATGGGTCTATTTTTCTTAATAGGGAATAGGCGTTTGCATTACTCGCACAACAACAACAACAATACAGCATATTACTTACCAAACAGTAAGGCTGGCTAAAATGCCAGTAATTAACATACCGGTCAATCAGGGGTTAGCCAGTTTTTAAAACTGGTCTAGAAAATACATTTCCTGACACAGATACAGTATACGTAACTAGACATCTCTGTTTTGATATGTGTATTCACACCTTTTTGCCAATTCAGTAAATTTTTAAAAATGTTTTTCCATGTGAATACAAGAAGGCAGATGTTGTTTTTGTTTGTCACTGAGGGGGAAAAATGTTCCACTTACGGTGATATCATGTAAATACCCTCTGTAGTAAGGTGGAAACACCAGGGACCTTAGTATACCTAGTAGTATATTCTTCCTCTATTCCCAGGGACTTGTTGAAGCAGTTCACCACTATGGAGCTGATGCGCTGGGCCGCTCTGGTGGAGGATTATGGGAAGGAGCTGAGAGAGGGCTCACCTGACAGCCCAGCGACAGATGTGTTCTCTTATTCAGAGGAAGGGGAGAAAAGGTGGAAGGACCTGAAGAACAGAGTGGTGGAGCATGTAAGTCTCACTGTCAAGACATTGGTCTTTTCACTTAGAGGTGCAACAAACTCGTAGGCAAATCAGAGCCAGTGGAGAACAGTGGTGGAACATATGTATTTTTTTGGTTAATCAGAAATTAGACATGTGAAAGTTCTTGCCCAAGGAGCTGGGTAGCATATAGAGAGAGGTAGTTTGTGATTTTTGTGTTGTTGTAGAGGGAAAATCTGCATGCTGAAGGAAGGACGGGATGTGCTAAGCAAAGCTTAAATGGTTTTCAGTGATGACCGTCAGATCCCTACCAGACTTTATTAGGACTATAGCTGAAGATCCCAAGTTGATACTGATGCTGTGATGGATGGAAGATCTGTTTAGAGGTGTACAGGAGTATATTTAAAGATCATGCCATTTTAATACCCTAAAGACAGATTTATACCCGATGATGTCAATGTAAATCAACAAATTGTGTAAAATTACAAAGACCAGTAGGAATCCAATGCAAGCAAAAAAGAAAAGTGATGGAGGTGATATTGAAGCTCTGCGCAGATTATGTGACTTAACTGTCAGATTGTTATATGCAGTACTGAAGTAGATTCTAATTAGATTGCTAATGGATTTCAGTCGTGTATGTGTACAGTATATACTGTGTGTGTGTATGTATATTATATATTTAGCTGTAAGTGCTGATGTGACCTGACAGCTCCCCTGTTTCAACTTTAAATATTTTATGCAGATATTATTCTGTATATAAATGATATTCTTACCCATTCCTCCAGAACATCAGAATAATGGCCAAATATTACACCAGAATCACAATGAAGAGAATGGCTGGACTTCTTGACCTCTCCATTGACGTAAGCATCACTTCCACTAATTAGCTCATGCAAACTGCTCACAAGCTCTTTATGGTCTGTGAGTCTGTTTCTTCCAAAGAAACTGAGTTGAACAGTTGTGGATTAATGACAAATTTAATGTAAATCATATGAAAATATTGTCTGGTTGTTTACTGCATTTTCTACTTGCATGAAATAATTTCTATATTAATATAATTAATATCACTGATGTATTAATTATATATCATAAAAAGATTTACATCACAGATTTATTGGCTGCATAAGCATGTGTGGGTGTTTTTACCCTTTGAAAAAAAAAATGTAATTCTGCCACTATGACTTGCAAAGTTGCCTTTGGATGGTAAAGAATAAAATAAACATTATTTGGTCTCACTGGAAAAACAAAGTTAAACTAAGACACTAATATGTCTTTTCACTCAAATATTTTATCAGGAATCTGAGGAGTTCCTTTCCAGCCTAGTTGTAAACAAGACCATCTATGCCAAGGTGGACAGGCTGGCCGGCATCATCAACTTTCAGAGACCCAAAGATCCCAATGATCTGCTCAACGACTGGTCGCACAAACTCAACTCTCTCATGTCTCTGGTCAACAAGACCACACATCTGATTGCCAAGGAGGAGATGATCCACAACCTGCAGTGAAAGAAGAACAGTGTGCATCATTTTATGTTTGGTTCATATTTGTTGTTTTCCCTTCTGTGGAAATGTTTTTGAATATACAGTATATCGATGGACTGTGAGTGCACTGTTTTTCCAATGTCGCGTAATTGGAGAAAATTCTGCAGTACATACACAGCTCTCTAACTTTGTTCATTTTTTTTACTGTCCAGTAAAATTTACAATAAACACATGAGCATCTTCCCTTCTGTAAGTGACTAGATCTCCATATTTGTTTCCCATTGCCATTTGTAGATTATTACAATTACTCTGGCATTTATTACTGTATGAGAACATGTCTCAAAACTCTTGGAAATGTATACTTAGCAATGTAAACAATAAACTCACATCTGGTTAACAGTTGTACATAAATATTCTATTTAACCTGACTAGCATACAGGAAGTGTTCAGACTAAACCATACTCGTGCACGGAGTACACTGCAAACGTGGCATGAATTAAAAAAAGACATGCATTAATACAAAGCAGTGTTTCACAGTGGTACCTCTGTATCACTTAATCTACCAGATTACAGTTTAATAAGAGTCCAGGTGACAACTCTTCATGAACATAAAATCTCACCTGTAGTTACACTTTTTAGTAAGTCAAGTTTAGTCAAGTTACACAACTCCTTCACTTCTATTTCAGTGACAGAACAACAGTCAAAACTTGTGGAAAGAGATGTGATTCCCACTTTAGAACATTAGGTCCTGAATGGACTTTGAGTTTGCCACAAATATTTGTCAATACTCATCCATCCAGCTCAGAAATGCTCCTCTTAAAGTTGCTGTTTAGCAAAAATGTATACAATCAAAAAAATACAGCGCTGTGAAAAAGTGTGTATATATATATATATATATATATTATTTTTTTGCATATTTGACATAAATGATTGTTGCTTTTATTTATTAAGGCCCTGTGTGGAATAAAAGTCAGGAAGGGAGCGAATACTTGAGGTTACTGTAACAAAGTTAGGTAGAGCGCCAATGTTTGAGTCTGTAGCCAAGTTGTACAATTGATCGAGTATACTGTATTGTCTTGCAGTTTTGCTTTAATGGTATTTGAGCTTTTGACCTTCTGACCTTGACCCTATGTCATCTCTATTCCAGTTAATTAGGTGTCACAGTGCCTGATATTACGCACTATTTTTACAGCAGCTAGTTTAAAGTGTGCACTCCACACAGCACTTTAATCACCCTCTGGTGACTAAAGTTAGTGAGTGAATTTGAATGATTCCATTCAGGGCACGAGGAGTAATTAAATAGATTTTTGAGTCTGAAAATGATTAATTATGTGAATTACATCAGAATCAAGTTTATGCACAGATTTGCCTCAATGGGCAACACAATTTGTACAACACCTTCAGTCCTTCAACCTTTGCAATGACCATGTGTCAACGTTAAGTTGAACAGTACTTCACCATTTTCAAAGCATGAAATCAGGGAATAGTCTTTGGAACAATAGTGTTATCAGTGGGGTTTTAAAAAGTATTAAAAGGTAGTAAATCACATAAGCAAAATGAAGGCCATTAAAAAGTATTAAAAAATTACTAATCGTCATTTCGTCGTCTCATTAAATTTTTTTGTAACTTTATTTAACATTTAACATTTTCATTCATTTTAATTAGACTAATTAGACAGTTTGTGTTGAAACACTGGCTGCTGCTGACGCTCAGAAAACTAAAGAAACTGTCTTCTTTAGAAACTTGTCTAAACTGGAAGCTGTACCCTTGGAATACTGATCACCTGGAAAACCTTTTGGACAACTTTTTAAACTTTTTTTGGACACCACAACTGAAATAAAACCACAGAGGAGAATAATGGCTTTTAACGGACCCCCTGGTGGGGGAGCACCTGCTTAACAGACTCTGAGGTTTTCCTGCAGCTACATCTTCTAATATAACACCTAATTAGTTCATAAAACCTGTTTTAAAACGTTACCAGTACAGAATAAGAGTAAATTCATGAACAATTTTGAGTTTAAAGACTTTTAATGGAATGCTGTGGAAAAAATGACTTTTGATGGACACAGACACACACGTTTTCTCGGCATAGAATAAATATGAAATGGTAAAAATGGAGGGATTTTGCAGGGGCAGGTGTAGAGTGTGTTAACAATGGTGTAGTGATTTGAAAACATTATTACTTTGGTTTGATAGAAAAATTCCCAAATTTATTGTTGACAATTTGGTAAAAAAGATGGCCACTGGGCCTTTTTTTGAAAAATGCTAAAAAGCTTTGCTGTCAGTTGAGCATCATTTAGTCAAGGCACCCACAAGTTCAGCGTGCGTAATGGCGCATGTGTTTTGTGTTCGGCTCTCTGAGTTTCAGTTCCTGTAAACAGCTCTCATTTCAGTCAGTCAGTTCATTGGTGTGAATGAAGTGAAATGAAATGATGGTGAAATGTAACTGAGTACATTTACTAAAGTAACTATTGTATTCAAGTACAGTGTAGAGATACTTTACTTGAGTGTTTACATTTATTTAAATTTAATTTAAAAAATCAGGACTTTTACTTGTGATGGAATATTTTTCTATATGCATAATATGGTTACATGCCTCCTATTGGGGTGTGTACACTGACTTTTTTCTGTTACATTTGCCCTCAGGTGCCTTTTTACCTTGGACCCAGGACATTCTGAAAGGCCTGATGACATCTTCATCAATCCTCTACTTCAATCTGATGACCAGGAAGAAGAAGAAGACATACAGTAGATGTCATTGGACTGGATGTTGACGATGTGGTGGAGAGAGGTGGTGGAGATGCTGATGTTCTTGACATGTTTAACCATCCCAGATGGGATCATCTGCTGGCTGGAGTCATAGGTTTCCCCAACCTCTATGCAGGTAGGCTAACGGCTACATCTTCTACACCTAATTAATTCATAACACCTGTCTTAAGACATTACAGGCACAGAATGAGATTGAATGAATGAAAAATGTTGAGTTTCAAGAAAGACATTTTAATGGAATGTAGATCAAATGTATCCAGAGCTGTTGTCATTCAGTTTTAATTGTAATTTATAGCCTAAGTGTGTGACTATTTTCTATCCCGAAATGCCTGAAAACATCATCATTGTCAATCTTCCACTTCCCCCTGACGACCAGGCAGAGGAAGAAGAGATCGATGTTGTTGGACTGGATAATGATGATGTGGTCGAGAGAGGTGGTGGAGATGCTGTCCTAGGCATGTATCACCCGACAGCAGGAGTGGAGAAGAAAGTGAGGAAGATGACTTCTATTTCAGACCTCCCTCTCCCCCACCTTTGCAGTTTGCGTCACTTTGCGATGGACTGGAGACAGTAGGCTCCTCCTTTTCCTGTGCCTCTTCCTGATGCTAACGCTTTTCCACATTTTGCTCCGCCTTTCTCTGCTCCTCATGCTGACTCTTTCCCCATCCCGGTCTATCATGACTCAGACTCTGGAGAGGATTAAGATCTTCTGTTTCTGAGGAGACTCAGGAATTGATGTTGTGAGTCAGGATGAGAGCTCTCAGGAAGAAGACCAGGTACTTCCCTCGTCTGTTGACTGCAGCTCGTCCAGAAGGAGAAGCAGGTAGGAGGATGACGAAGAGCAGGCTGCTGGTAAGAGGCCACGGAAGTCTGATGGGAGCGATCCAGAGTAACACCACAGGCTGCTTGCAGAGACTCTTTATGATGGACTCTCTGACGACTGGCCTCTGTGTCTGGCGGGACCAGTGCCTTACACAGTAGCCTTTGCGTCTGGCGGGGCTTGTGACACCCCAGGTAGCATCTGGCACTGGGATCTTTTTTAACTATTTCATCAAGTCAGTGAATAGTCTGTTTAAACCCAGAAGACTGGTCTTTGCGTCGGGTAGGACAGTGAATGTCCCAGGTAGCGTCTTGCACTGGGACCTGTTATTATATCATATCATATTTCAGCATGAATCTTCTTTATCACAGCACTAACTGGTTGGTCTGAGGTCTGTACAGTCGGAGTGGAACTGGGGGTGACTTGGTTTGCAACTCCCACATGTCACGTCCTCCCAGTGAAGCTCATTGATGACAGATGAAAGGGGGGGCAAGGTGGCACTTGGCTCTTTGCAGTCCTAACCCTGATCAACAGCACAGTTACTGGTTTACTAACTGTTATTTCTTTTTTTCTTTCTTATTGCACCACCTGAGACGGCTGCTGCTCACTGTGGATAAAAAAGGTAAATGTGAGTCTCTGACTTAGAACACAGCATACAACCAGAGAAAATCCTATTGTATAAACTAGCTACATATAGTATGCTATATCTGTATTCTCATATTTTCTAAGTACTATTTCTTGTTCTCTTCTCTAATTTAACTGCTGATTTTCACTGTGGACAAAAAAGGTGAGTGTGAGTTTCTGACTTATTACAAAGGAAATTATTACAACTTACAGACCTGTTACTTCTTCTTTAAGAAACTCTTCTACCTTCCACTCGTTACCTGTATTAATGGAACCAGTTTGAACTCGTTATCTGTATAAAAGACACCTGTCCACACCTTCAAACAGTCAGACTCCAACCTCCACCATGGCCAAGACCAGAGAGCTGTCTAAGGACACCAGGGACAAGATTGTACACCTGCACATGACTGGGATGAGCCAGTCTACAATAGGCAAGCAGCTTGGTGAGAAGAGATCAACTGTTGGAGCAATTATTAGAAAATGGAATAAATATTAAGATCACTATATATAAGATCACTGACAATCTCCCTCGACCTGGGGCTCCATGCAAGATCTCACCTCGTGGGGTACAAAAGATCTTGAGAACGGTGAGGAAACAGCCCAGAACTACACGGGGGGAACTGGTCAATGACCTGAAGAGAGCTGGGAACACAGTAACAAAGGTTACTATTAGTGACACACGACGTCGTCATGGATTAAAATCCTGCAGCGGTCGAAAGGTCCCCCTGCTTAAGCCAGCACATGTCCAGGTCTAGCCAGTCTCCAGACCTCAATCCAACAGATAATCTGTGGAGGGAGTTGAAAGTCTGTGTTGCCCAGTGACTTCCCCAAAACATCACAGCTCTAGAGAAGATCTGCATGGAAGAATGGGCCAGGGTTACATTACAAAGTATTGAGGTGAACTTTTGTTATTGACCAAATACTTATTTTCTGCACCATTATACAAATAAATTCTTTAAAAATCATACAATGTGATTTCCTGGATTTTTTGCACAACTTGCACAATCGGTGGCTTCCAAATACTTTTTTGCCCCACTGTATATCTTATTTTCTTCTCTTATTTAACTCCATCACCTGAGCTGCAGATATTCACTGTGGACAAAAAAGGTGAGTGTGAGTTTCTGACTTATTACAAAAGTGATAATAGCACACATTAATGTTTGCTGTTGTGTAAATTAGTTATATACTAATTCAAAAATTGGGAAATGTTTTAACTTACTAACGATTTCTTGTTCTCTGTTCTTGTCTTACTCCACCTGAGCTGCTGCTGTTCACTGTGGACTAAAAGGTCAGTATTAGAATATGGTGTGAAACAAATGCAGCAAAGTTTGTTTTTGTATAAAGTTTGTTTACCACACTGGTTGATCTACATACTTCATATAATAATTAAAGTTTATTCTACTAAACATTTTATAGCTTTGACTACTCTTATTTTACCACCTGAGCTGCTGCATTCGTACACTGTGGGAAAATGTAAGACAGAGTCTAACTAATCCAGTTTATCTGTACAGTGTCTCTTCTTGAATAAATGATTATTTGTTTCACTAAGCATCTTGTCTTTCTCTTTCTTGACCACCTGAGCTGCTGCTGACGCTGCTATTACAAACAGGTGAGTTTCTGACTTGTATAGAAAGTTGCAGGTGTATCACTTAGCTAAGAATTCAAAGAAGCTTTGTGTTTGCATTATTTTTTATTTTTACAGAGACACATTGTTCCAGGGTACACACAGTGTTTTAATTCAGATTCCCTACAAGATGAGACGACCACAAGATGGAGAGCAGTGGTTACCTGCATTTCAGCAGAGTAATGTTGTAAAGGATTTGTTTTGATATTTATGAAATTGAACTACTAATCTAAGGCAAGAAAATGAGTAGTCCAAAAGTAGAAATTGTAATTTAACACTGAGAAACTAAAGTCAAAATGCTGATGATGCTTCTTCCAGCTAACTTCTTCATTCAATCATTTCTCACTGCTTCAGTAGTGGGAAAAATGTCTTCTAGAGAATAACCTCAAATAGCCTCCACCTGTGACAGCACTATAGATTTATGTAGACATTAATTAACCTGCAAACACACACTTCATTCTCCATTATCATCACAGCAGACAAAGGGAAGGATCCATATTCATGACTTATTTCTGATATCACAGGGCAGGACTTTTCCTGTGGTTCCTGAGAGGAAGCCAGCTGAATGCTGAACCACCTTGAGAACTAACACAGTCTGCACTTCACTGCCATGATATTTAATTTAATAATAATAAATCAACTCAGATATCTAAAATGATCCTGTGTCTTTTTACCCACAGTCAATTTGAACAGATGTGATAGATTTCCCCTAGGATGGAGGAATTAAGGATGGAAGTTAGGAGCGGAGGAGAGAGTGAAAGACCTGGAATGAATTTTGGGTCCTGACTACAAGAAAAAGAAGGCAGGAGCATGTTAAAAATAAGAAACTTATGGTTGGAATTACAATCATCAACGAAGTCCACATCAGAAACTTTCATGTCAGAGGATAAAATCAGATCAAGCATGTTACCTCTTGAGTGAATAGGGCATGTGAGAGATTGAAAGACTGTAGGCACTTTATGAATTCTGTGCCAAGGTGGGTCATCTGGGTCAATCAAAAACCTATTAAAATTAGGTAAAACCCCAGATTGGTACAGAACAATTTGTATTTATGCTTATGTTATTGGTAGTTTTAGTTATTTTTTGTTATTATTAAATTATTTTGGTAATTTTTGGTACTATAACATAGCCATCATCATTAACTTAACTTCACACACTCTCAGTTAGCAGTAAGATTCTTTTAATGTTTGTTTTCTCTCTGGTTGTGCAAAGAGACAAACTTTAAACTACCAATGACAACTCACACACGGCCAGTAAGCCTGATAGAGGTTTGATGAATGATAAGACAGGAAACAGTAGGTCTCTTTGGTTCTTTATCATATTTGTAAATGGTAACAAAAACACACTTTGTCCTCAGAACATTGGCTATGATTATCATCACTGGCTAATTTTTTGCTTCTCACATCAAAAGTATTCAAAGGAGCTATGGTATAAATGTTTTTAGATCACAATGTGACTGAAGTGTTTTTTTTTACTTTTGCAAATAATAAAAAAAAATAAATTTTTTTCTCTTTTCATGGTCCCAGAAATGACGTTTTACAGTAATAGTGGATGTAGAGAGGATTGCCTGCTAATTGAAAAATTAGTGATTCAATGCTGGGCACGTCTTCTTGAGCAAGGCACTAAACCCCAACTGCTTCTGGTATGTGTGTATTCCTTCATTTGTAGGTGCTATGGTTAAAAGTGTCTAGTGTACTATATATTTATTATATTTATATACACATATTTCACTTTTTAATAAATAGACTACAAGAACAGTAGAATATAGAGTAAATCAGTAAATAGATATATGTTTGAAATACACACACACACACACACACCAGTCCCCTCAACCTTCAGATCAGTACATCCCACTATGCTTTGCGATGGTCTGACAAGTGGATCCAAGATGGCGTAGAAAGTAAAGCTAGGTAAGTGTTGACTTCCCATTTTCACCCCTTCCAGTTGTCTTTTTCATTGCAAATCCACTGACACGAGTCCCCTTCATAAATCATTAGGATAATGACGAGTGCTTGGAGTTCATGCACGGATAACAACACGGTGTCATAGCACTTATACGCGTCTGAAAACCGTGGCAAAATTACAGGCCCAGACCCGTTTTGTTTCGGCGAACCTAGCTAGCTAGCTAGCTTGCTAGCTTGCTAACATTTACAACCCAGGCAGCTATTCTTGTTGTGAGCTCGCCAGCTAGGTGCCAAGAAAGGCCGTGTTTTGGCTCGCAACCTAACAGTTAGCTACGCACACCCTGGTTAGTGTGGCAACACAGTTCACTCCGTGCAAATGCGAACGGCAAGTTAACAAAACAGTGTGGAGACATTTTCAGGGCTTTGTAACGCTGCCGTCATCGCTCTGACTTGGACCAGTCATGACCAGAAAAACAGCAGCTATAACTACATGCACAAAGATGAAACAAGTCACCAATAACGTTTGCACTTCTTCTTCTAGGTTATTTTAATATACTGATTGATGTCAGAGACATTTACATGTTTGTGTGTTTTCCACACAGTGCCGATAACGGTATTGTCAAACCAAATAACGTTGTTATATCAAGATGAAGGCAGTCGATGCACTTTTTTACAAATAGCTTGACCTATAAAATTAGCTATATTATCTTTTATACTACACAAGAAGCTTTGGTCACTGTACTAAAACTCCACGACTGGACAAGCCAGGTGTCCACCCACTGTATCCCGCCAAACTATTTGTTGTTGTCCCTATAAAGTGGCTTGCGAGCACTAATAATAGGTAACAGCTATTGCTACAGTTACAGATGGGTGTGAGAAACACCGCATAGGTTTTGATGTTACCTCTTATAATTAAAGTAAACATTGTCTTAAGATCAATTGTATGTTGGATTTTATCTTTGACCCTATTTTCCATTTCTCAATAACCAATCTTGCCTGCAAGCTTAAGCAAACGTAAGTCCTCATTTAGGAGGCCACACATACTGTACAACATTTGCAAGCTACATTATGATGATTACATGTCAACCCTTAATGTTGTAAAATAGATACATCAAAATTGTTAGTTGTTTCTGGCTGTGAATTGACTGCTAAGTCATGTGATGTATATGTTTTACTTGCACTTTTGAGTGAACTACATTCTTGATACATGGTGCTACAGTCATCTGAACCTCATGGGATCAGGGATAGGAACTTCCCATTTAAGACGCTTCAGCAAAGCCATACCTGTTAACACGATATGACAAATGCTGCAAGATAACTTGTCATATCTGGCCACTTGCCATGTGTGAATAATACACAAGAATACTTTGTCATACAGCTACTCATAAGATGTAGTATTGTAATTGATATGAATGTCTGAATTTTTTGAAGTGAACTCAACCACATGTTTGCATTTTCCTTGTGACAAAGATGAGATTATGGACAACAGTAGAACTGTAATATTTTGTCAGATATTATACATGAGGTATGCACCATGCTCAGTTGCATTGTTTTGCATTTCCTTTAGTTCTTGGTGGAAACAAATAAGTAAAAACATACCACAGATGTTATACTTTAACAATAACTTCAGATTTAGTCAGTGTCATTTGTGCAACCAACATGTACTGTAGAATAGGTGGAAATTTTGTGTGTGTTATGGTCCTAATACACAAGAACAGGCTGACTCAGAGGAACTGCCAGTTGGGCTAGAACAGCTGTTACAAGCATAGTTGCCTGTTGCTGGGTACTCAAGGAGTAACTGTTTGAAACACAATTACAAGATTAATATTCTCTTCATTCCAACATTAAGACAAAATGGGAGAATTATTTGTTTAGCCTCCTCTCACATTGACCTACATGAAAAGCCAATTTTCTACCAGGATGTGACATTGTCTGTTATTGTTGATTTTATGTTAGTGCAGCCTTAACTCTAGTTTTCTGCCAATGCACTCTTAATAGCTAGCTGTCAAAAATATATACAAGATGACTGTGTGTTACGACCTGGTCGTAGCACCGTGCCACAATTTCACTGTTCTTTAAGCCAGTCATTGTCCAAAGCTGTATTCCAGGCTGTGGTGGGTGCCATAATGGAAAGTCAACGTCAGCTAATTATTGTGGAATTACAATTTCCAACCAAATGATTTTTTGTCATCTTTGCACATAATGACCATGATGGTATCCTTGGGGAAGAGTACGTGTTTTAAATGCTGTTTCTCTGTCACTGTGAGATGAGCTGTGAGGTGGATTTAGGAGCAAAAGTTACTAGGCTATTGGCCAAGGTTGAACATTTGTAGGGCTGGTGTTCTCCAGCAGGTCATGATGTACCCTCTTTATCCTGATCTGTGCTGGTTGGTGTGAAGGAGGGCACACTGCCTCATACAGTCTTAGACTGAGGTTTACATTCTCACGATCTAGCCCTGCGTGGGTTTTTTTTTTGTTTGGCACAACATGAATGAAATGTCACTGTGGCTATGGGGGGCCATTATATAGTAAAGTAGGTCTTGTAACAGGTTAGGTTAACTCGTCTTCAAGCTGAATATTTAGGGGATGAGGAAAAGCATTCAGTTTCATTTCAAGTCAGTGACCTTGGATAAACTTTTTTTTTAGTTAACACTAGTGCTGGGCAGCGATTAAAAATGTAATTGCAATTAATCGCATGAGTTTCCTGCGATTAATCACACTGTTACCGGCAGAATTGAATAATGAATTCAAAAGTAGTTTATTGGACACGTTTATTATATAAAAAAGTATATAGTACATATAAGTATATATAAAAGTACTGCTTTATGAACAGAAGTTCAATAACATTTGGTTTG
Source organism: Ctenopoma kingsleyae (assembly GCA_032353495.1). Taxonomy (NCBI): domain Eukaryota; kingdom Metazoa; phylum Chordata; class Actinopteri; order Anabantiformes; family Anabantidae; genus Ctenopoma; species Ctenopoma kingsleyae. The sequence continues at coordinate 16,392,303 of JAUBNQ010000001.1, read as the reverse complement.
TATTTTAAAGAAATACAGCAGTATTCAGTTTACACAGTAGCAGTTCAATATTTCTTGTATATCTCAACTTAAATATTAATTTGTGCACATGCGTCAACCGGCATGTAGCCTTCTCAGTTGCTTCGTCTTTTCTCATGATTTTTAACTTTTTTTTTCATTTTTCTTTTTTACTTTTATTCGTGCTTGATTTGTACTCTGTGTTTAGCTTGTGCCCTCTCAATCGAGTGGGTTGAGACAGTTTTTATCACTGTTATTGCTGTGGAAATGTTACTCTTATTGGGACCACGGCGCAGCATTTCCGTACTTTGTTTACTCCAGGGATCAGCTGATCGCCCTGAAGCCGGCCGGCTTGTCGGCCAGACATACAGACATACCCGCTGAAATCTGGAGAAAAAAACACACCGTTGATTCTGTCTCTAAATGGTGCTGTGCTTGATGCAATCCAAAGCCAGTACTCATCAGTGTCCCGCCTCTCCTGTGACCCATCGTTTGTCTGCATGTGTATCCAGAGCCAATGAGCAACGGACTTTCATCATCATAATCATAATAATAAAAGTACGTTAACGCGCGATAAAATATTTATCGGCGTTAATGAAGTAATGTGTCAATGCGATAATAGCGCGTTAACGTGCCCAGCCCTAGTTAACACTTGTTATCTGGCCAACCTTCATCTTCATGCCTCAGACTAGGGTTTAATATAGGTAAGATACTGCTTGGCTTTCTGTGTAAATGTGAAATTCACTACTCAGTTGGACTTCTCTGCTCACCCAGTGAGGCCTGCTGCAGAACCACATGCAACCGCTGCATATTTTGCAGCATGTGATTTAAGTGCTGTGATATCTTGAAAACAAGTTTAAAGTATTGTGGATCTGATTGCAAATTTCTATACATATTGCATTTCTTAACAATACTTAAAATTTGACTCTATTGGTGTAAGCTTTCAGGCGTATTTTGAATTGGTGTTTTTTTGTTTTTTTTTTACTTTTACATGATGTTGAAAGGTTTTACAGTTTCCTTAAACGAAAAACCTAACACCTGTTTTAAAACCGGCTGAATTAAAAACAGAGATAATCACAGTTCATAGGAGTTACTCATATTACTTGTGTAGTTCATAGAACTAGTTACACCTTAAAGTGGAGAAAAGTAGTTTGCTGTTGTTCTTCTACCACCACCTACAACCAAACACAGCCTCCTCCTCCACACAGAACCATAAACTATTTGTTATTACACTTGAAAATGATTGTGTGTGTTTTTAGATGTAAATTTATTAGTGACAGGACTTTGAATCTCATAGGTGTATGCTTGAAAAAACAATCACAGCTATATTGGCAGTTGTTGAATGCATATGTTATTGCTAGATACACTGAATTGCCACAGTTTTTTTTTTTTTCAGGTACTGTGTTGTGCTTGTGTGTAAATGCATAAAACTTAGTAAATGTTTATGAGAAGAAAGCATTAAGATATAATATTACCCATGAAGGTAATATACACCCCTTTGTGTTGATGCATATATTAGAATCTTAGTCTAATTTATCAAATGCTATAAATGCTATGCTATGTTTGCATAAAAAAGTAATGTCTATATATATCATTGTCATCAGTGCATGTGAGGTTGATGCATAGATTGTAAAGTAGATGTCCTAAATTACAGTCCACAGTAGAGATTGAGTGTGTTGGCATGAATTCCGTTGGCGCATAGTTGATGCTGTTTGACTCTGTGGCCATGGGGTGTCACAACATACCCATTTCCTCTTCTTACTATTCAGCACATCATATTGTCTTAAAAAATAAAATAAAACCTTTTTATTTTGCATTATCAATCATGACAGTGCCTCTAGACTAAGCAGTCATATGACACCAAACAGATGACTTGACCTCTGTTGACTTTTGAGCTTGAGATGATATAGTACTATGTTCACACACAATACTTGGGCTTTTCATGTGATTAGTGCTTTCCCAGTGTGTTGCTAATGTATAATAATGTACACTGTGTGAGTAGATGCACATAACATATGGTATATATGAGACTCATCTCCTCCCTATGGCACAGATCAACCACATGAGGACATGAGTCCTGATGAGCAGACATTCACATTGCATGCTCTCACCCATAAAACACAATTTCTTCAGTATAGGAAGAAGGCCTGAGGATGAAAGCACCATAGATCATTTACAGTGATGTAAGAATAAGAAAAAGGTGCAAATATTGAGATTCTGGAACAATAAAATGTTCTTTCATATTCCCTTTTGTCTTAGTTTTGTGTTAGTTTCGTGCTTACAAATACAACATGAGCAAAATATTACACGTTACAGGAAGGCAGAAAAGCCTAAAAAGCCTTTAAAACAGTTTAAACTTACTGGTATCAGTAATGATTGATTAGGCTCCCAGTGTCACTGTGAGCTTTCCCGTTTCACTTTTCTCGCTCGTGTAGTGGGCAGGGGAATATCAGCAAAGTCAAAGAATCCATAGAAGATAAAAACAGCTCACTTCTTTCTGTTGTGCTTACATGAAAACTATTTTTGTTCACTAAAATTCTGGTGTCAGACAGCCTGGGGAACACAGTTTATCAGGATGTTGTCCCTTTATCCTGCTGATGGACAGACATAGACTGCTCTTCTGACAACAGATATGCTGAATGGAAGCCTAACTTCAATAGCACGTACGCTTGGCTTTCAGTGTGAATTCCTAGTAAATGTTTTCAAGGACATGTGTTTGATGCAGATCTTACTTTGTTCCAGCTGACTCATATCATAACCTACTAACTTTCAGACTTCATCAATCATATGTCATGAAATCATACACTTTATAACATGAAATGTTCCACTTGCACTTACATTGTATATGGATTCATATGTCTTGCTTGAAGATAGAAAGTTGTCTTGCTGTAGTCTCAGATTCTGTATCATTTAAATTTGGCCCTCTTTAAATTTGTATTATTTTTCGGAGTGGATGAACGGCATTTGGTTGTCTGATGAGCAACTTTGAAATACCTTTGGAAAATACCCAGTATTTACATGTTTTCAATATAGTTCTGAAATTGTGTGTTTCACTCTTAGTCTGTCTGACATATCAGATTGTTTTTTTTTGGTTTTTTTAAACAGAATTTCTGAATATTATACATTATTATTATACGCTTAAAGTGTAGTATTTTTTCTATTATGCAGGTCTTGAACTGTAGAGTTTGAAAAAAACTCCCTTAATATATATATATATATATATTAATATAAAGAAAATATTTTAGTCTTTAACTAAAGTCTTAGAATAAATATCTTAATTGTAACTACTCATTTTTTTGTCCAGCCATTTGTTTGCATATCAGACAGAATAATTATTTGCTTTAGACTGTGTTCTTAACCATTTGATCGATTAGTTCTCTTTTTTTCTAAGTTTATTAAATGATTCATAAACTTCACAGTTCAGTTTGACATGTTATCGTTAATGTTGCTTTTCTGTATTTTAATACACCCACATGATGTCATTCCATTTTCAGTTCTTTATAACATTATTAATTACTTATTATTAAAATATACATTATAAAGTGTCAATGTTAATATATTTTCCTTCCTTCACAATAGCTATAGCCAAATTTTGTCACTTTAATCAGAGTGACTGTGACCAAAAGATAATAGTGAGGAATTCTTTTTCGTATTATCCAACCCTGCTTTAGAGAAAATGCTCATTCTGAGTCTTTCCTTTTGTCTTTTTCTGCTTCCAGACGTTTTGTCCCTGAGTCATGGCGGACAGGAGAGCGGAGAAGTCATGTGAAGAAGCCAGTAGATCGTTAGCCAGGCGGGAGTACGAGGCGACAGTCAGTCACAGCACGGACGCCCTTGTGGTCCTTGCACCCCAAGCCCCTTCCTCCGGTGCCCCTGTCCCGCTGAGCCCTACATCACTTGTTGCCACCAGTCCCCTCCGCAGCCGTGCCCTTCTCTACCGAATTGCTGCCTTCCTGCAGCTGGTGAGGATAGTGGTGGTAGCAAACACGAGTTAAAACTGTAGCCTAGCATTACAGTGAGAGACAACCGCCAACTTGTCCAGATTTTTACTAGTGACAAAGACACAATAGAAAGAATTTAATAAGGGTACACTGTGTTTTTCGAATGTTTAATCTCATAATATCACCTAACTTACTTAATCATACCCATTTGCTTGACAGTCTCTGTTACATTTTTCATGGCACAAGTAAACTGTGAAATCTTCAGGTTGATACGTTTACACTCAGGGGCACAGTAAATCTACCCTGAACATTATCTGTGTTAAGACGTTTGGTCAGATTCAGCTACACGTGTAGAAAGTTGAAGATGTTTTGCTTTGTTTCTGCAGAGTACATTTGGTGCATACAGAGTACCTGCTTCTCCACGTGATGACATATTGAACATTGTTGTTGACTTTGAATGCTGTAATAACTCCATGTTGTTTGAGTGAAAGCTATTTTGTTCAGTGTTCTATCTTCAACACATACGCACACACACTTTCCCCTCCTCCCCTCTTGCTTTGTAGCTGCCAATTTTTTTTCTATTTTCCATTTTACCAGACAGTCACAGTTAGACCAGTGTTCAGAGTACATGTGGGATTGTTCTTTTTTTGTCGGGAGTGGAACCTTTATTTGAAAAATGATATAATTTGGGGGAGGAGCTCTTTACTCTAACTTTTACTAAGTAGAGTACAGTTTTCTTCTGTCCCTAAATTAATACATTACACAAATGATGTAGGCTGACCATTGTGCTTTAAAAGCACTGCTGTACTTCTAATCCCTGGGTAAATGACCATGAAGAGCAGGTTATAAAGAAGAACAGAAATCTTACTTTTTTCGTCCTTGGTGCTGTCATATCATCTTCACAGAGCACTAAAATTACACTAGTTACTTAAGCCCTAAGATTATGGAAACTGCTTAAGTCCTATAATGATAGAGTGAGTGAATCCGCTGTGAGGCAAAGAGCCATTCTTGGAGTGCTGTATGTAGTTTTGACCCCTGAACACAACATATCCAACAAAAGGTTTGTTATGGCTGCCACTTTTTCATTTTAATTTTCCTTTGTCTCCCTATAGAAAAACTATGATGAAGCTGATGAAGACTGCAAACATGGTGAGTCACAGTTCAAACTGTAACCATCTGCTGATACAGTATAGTCTGTTTTTGGTTTTTTTTTTACCTAGTCATAAATAAAAATGTAGGAAAGAAGGAAGCAAGTTTTTATATGCCAGTGTAATATAAGAAATCTTAAAATTGAGTTAATTTATTCTGCCAAATCCAAGATGTTTAATACTGTCCACTGAAATAATTTTATGAAACCAGGATTAAATAACAAAGGCTAAGAAAACTAATATTTAGATCCTTTCATTTTCTTCGATTTAGTCAAACATAATGCCCTAGAGTCACAGAAGGTGTCAATATGTCAAGAACTGACATTATAAGGCATATTTCTACTTAAATTTGTTTTTAAATTTACATTATGAAACTTTAATTATATGTAGGGATGTTCGATATTGGCTTTTTTACTGATATACTGATATTGTCTAACTCTTAATTTCCTATACTGATATAAACCGATACCAATTTATGCGGGGTCCCACCTCATAAAAAAAAGAAAAACTAAATCATTTTAGGTAACTAACATCACATATCTCCTAT
>JAUBNQ010000001.1:16355277-16368545 GCA_032353495.1 Ctenopoma kingsleyae | reverse complement strand
CAGATTAGAATTTGATGTTAAAAAAAATCTGCTTCTATTTCAAAAACATAGTCATTTCTGTATGTGTCCAAACTTTTTACTGATAGTGTATATGCAAGGGAACCCACAAATAAAGCCAGGCTAAAGCATTACGTCACCCCAAACAAGGACAAACAGGGTTCAATAGTAGTTTATCAAATCTGAATCTAGTTTCAAATCTGTTTATCAAACTCAAGTCACTTAGTATCTTAACTAAAGTATTAGTTATATATAACTTATAATATTTAAGAATTTAGTTTGACTAATAATCATAATAACACAATTTGTAATTGTAATTTCAGGAATAATTACCAGACAAGCATGACTGAGAAGTTATGGTATTCAAATATCCAACTTGTACATGGGCATTCTGCTGTGTTGAAGGGTTGTAGGGCATTCACCACGTACTGTATTTTATCAGTGCCTATTTGATAACCCTGGCCTCAGCAATAGAGGTGTTCTGCAGCTTCAGAAGCTGTGAAATATAAAATATCAACAACACTGTAAAATACTATTAATTGGCTACTGTGCAAGCAAAATATTATTTGTTATTTTATTCTGTGATAAATTCCACTTTATCATTTAGTGATTATAAATTAAATAAATCTCTCACGTTTTGAATGTGCTGTGCACTTACAGTTAGCATAAGACAAACTCCACTGAGTATGGCCTAACACTGATGATAAGCAGAAGCTGAGCACTGGTCTTTTTTAATTCATCAGTAATAGAAGTTATTATTTTAACATGTTGGATTATAGACAAGAAATGACTTCTCTTCCCCTAGTTGTTTCATTGACTTAGGACAGTAGAAACCAATCTGCAATGTTGCCTAGTTATCATGTGTTTGTATTCATCACCAGTCTATTTCTTTACAGAGGTTTGTCGTGTCACTGGAATGTTAAGTTAAACAGAGATTGTGAATGCTAGTGTCCATAAGGGATTCATTTAACTGCAAATCAATTTGGACACTTTGCCAACCTGGAACTGGATCCAGCTGTCAGAACCCATCTCTAGTCTAAATGGTATCTAATCAAGCGGACAGTTGTGGTTTTAGCTTCCATGGTTTTGATATTTCTGCCATGGAACCTAAAACTGCGGCAGTTGTGCATCATAGTTTGCGACTGACATCATTTGCTTTTTGCCTCTGCAGAGTCCTGATCTGCACCCATTCGAACAGTGCGGCTGACCTTTACATTAAGGACTATCTTCATCCTTATGTCGAAGCAGGCAATCCACATGCCAGACCTCTCAGGTAGGAATGTTGGGCTAAGGGCTTTTTGTTTTGAGCTTGAACTGTGTATAAAAGTACAATATTCCGTGACAAAAAAGGAACACAAATACACCACATATGGTAACAGGTTTTTGGCCTGAAGGCATATAACGCACACACATCTTGAAGTTAAAGACACATATTGTAGTTATTACTGTGAGACACTTTACAAAACCCCTTATGTGGTATACAATAGAAGTACTCCAGTACTAATGCTCCCCGAATCACTCTTTCACAAGCTGAGCCAGGTGTATCCTGGCATTGTCACCTTGGACTATACCCACGTCACCAGGGAAGAAAAATCTCTTCAAGGAAAACCTGGTCATTCGGTACATTCAGGTGGTCACCTGACCTCATTGTGATGCCAGCTGAAACATATATCACTGTAGTATTTATCCATATTTTACCTATTTGCATAGTGGAATCCAGGTAGTGCGGTTTTTGGACCATTCAGTACATTGGTTGAGGAAAACATAGCTTCTTAAGTTGCTGGTATTAACATTAACTCCAATTCAGTAAAATTGAATCTTTAGTATTCAGTGGCTGTGGCCTGTCTGTTACCTGAGGCCCACCTAGCTGGAGAGCCTATGTGGGACACTCAGTCATGTATACATAAACTGGATTAGCGTTATTGGAAAGCCTGTAGTCAGAAGAATACATCCATATTATACAGAGATTGAGCGGCTGGGTTGTGTTTGCCCCATAGCAGTGACAGGCAGAGACATCAGGCTGACTTTAGAGATGTAGCTTCAAGAACTGTTCTACTCTTATAACAATACCTTGGAGCAAGACAAAACACATTTACAGATACACCAAACTTCTTTACACTGCATCATTGACTTCTAATCAGCAACACTAGAGGTCATAAAGGACAGGGAAGCGATGCCAGCCTTGACTGGCTAAGGCCTGATCAGTCAGTTGACTTTTTTTTCTTGTAAGTGGGCATTCAGACAGAATGCTTTCTGATTTCAACAGGTTCCACTGTGAATTTCACCCTAACCACCATAACAAATGATTATGGATGAGTTGACTCAGTCAAGACCATGTATGAATATTTAGTGCCTTTGGTTGATCTCCTGTGATGTCCTCTTGTCTTTCTACCTCTCCAGGGTATACTTCAGGAACCGCTGGGTGAAAACAGTCCACCCAGTAGTCCAGCAGTACTGTCTCATCTCTGGCACACAGGTCACTTTCCAGATGCCCACAAGGGAGGACATCCTCAGGCACCGTGTGGTGGTGGTCACCCTCAGCACCTCCCAATACCTCTGCCAGCTTGACTTGGAGCCTGGTGAGTCTTATGAAACAATATTTAGTTGTCTCAAATGTTGGGAGGCTGTCTAGTAAAAGTCAGCCATTGCCCTCAGTAGCTGGCCTGGAGGGTTGCGTGAGGAAGGGTATCCTGTGTAAAGTCCTTGCCAAATCAAATATGTGGAGTGATCAGTAGAATCTATAAAAGAGAGCATTTGAAGAATGAGCAAAAGCTAACAAAGTTGAAAAGATGCATTCAACTTTATCAGACATACATACAGAATACCACACTGACCCTAACCCTTAAAAATTTAATATCAAAGCCCAGTGCAGTAGTCTGTAATTATTGTTGTTTCTGTGTCTGACAGTTGATTCAGTCTTTGGGTTTTTTCTTAGTTTTAACCCTTTGAAGGAGGAGAAAATAGAACAAACACAGTGACAGCAAAATTATAGGCAGCAATGTTACATAGAATTGAGTCAACGCATAAACAAACAGGAGATCAATTTAAGTAAGATGGTGCTTACTGTGGGGCTGAATTGTAATTCATGGTAAAAGTGTATACATATAACTAGCTTATAACTAAAGCCATCTTGCCTGGCTAAATACACCTATAGCCGGCAGGACATTTTATCCATTGGACTATGGAGCGAGAGTTTCCGTGCCCGCAACATTCCTGCTTACATCGCACGGACACTGGGCTCTCCATGGATTACGATCCCAGCTTCGAGAAGCCAGCGGCGGCGCAGAGACCGTAAACAAAAGATGGGGTGTCGAGGCGGCATGCTAGCGAGGCTAAGGAAGCAGCCACCGCTAAAAAAGCATTTTCTCCTCAAATGTGAGGTCTCTGGTGAACAAACTAGATGAGTGGACGCTGCGGATTACAACTGAAAAGATCATCAGAGACTGCTGCATTCTGATAATCACAGAGACGTGGTTGAATCCACTCATACCGGACACGGCTATCGAGTTAGCATGCTACACAGCACACTGGCAAGACACGACAGAGAGCTCTGGTAAGAAAAGGGGAGGGGGCTGTGTATTTATGTAAACAACAGTTGGTGAACAAATTCCACCATAGTCACCAGTCACTGCTGTCCAGACGTGGAGTTCATGACAATTAAATGCAGACCCATACACCTCCCCCGTGAGCTCAACGCCGTACTGCTAACTGCTAACTGCTGTGTACGTAGCACCAGATGCTAATGCTAGCTCGGCTCTGAGGCTTCTGCATGACACCATCAGCAGCAAACAAAGTATCCTGAGGCTGTTCACATCATTTCTGGGGAGTTCAACCATGCAGATTTAAAAGCAGTTCTCCCTAAATTTCATCAAAACATAAAGTGTGCAACCAGGGGAGAAAAAACACTGGACACGCTGTACACAAACATCAGACAGGCCTATAGGGCTAAACCCCTAGCACACCTTGGCCAGTCTGATCACACGTCCCTGCTTCTGATCCCTGCATATAGCCCCCTCAGGAAACAAACTCCCACCACGATCAGGACTGTCACCACATGGCCCGAGGATGCCTCCCAACAATTGCAGGACTGCTTCCAGAGAAGCGACTTGAAGGTTTTCAACCACCAGAACCTAGAGAACCACACTACAGTAGTCCTGGATTACATCAGGTTCTGCACGGACAATGTCACCAGGGACAGACGCATTAGGATCTATCCCAATAGGAAACCCTGGATGACGAGGGAGGTCCAGAGTCTGCTGAAAGCCAGGAATACTGCTTTCAGGTGGACGGATGGGACATCCTACAGTGCAGCCAGAGCTAATCTGAAGAGAAGCATCCGAGAGGCAAAGGCAGCATACAGAAGGAGGATAGAGGTCCATCTGAGGAGCAATAACACCAGAGGGTGTGGAGAGGGTCCCAGTGTTCAGGTTTCTGGGCATTGAGCTGGAGGATGAACTGACATGGAGCGCCAACACCAAGGAGCTGATGAAGAAGGCGCAGCAGAGACAGTATTTTCTGAGAATCCTCAGGAAGAACCACTTTCCTACAAATCTCCTGCTTGCCTTTTATCATTGCTCCATCGAGAGTGTGCTCACATATGGACTGTGTGTGTAGTACGGCAGCTGCACTTCCTCGGAAAGGAAAGCGCTCTACAGGGTCATCAGTACAGTGGAAAGAACAATTGGCTGTACCCTCCCCACCCCCCCAGGATGGTCTAGTAAATTTTATTTAATTAGACTTTTTGTACAGTGCCAGATCACATTAGAAGTGATTTCAGGTTCCATTTCCTATAGAACTGGTCTGTATGTTGTTCTTTTTATTAAACTGACATGACGTGACATGACAGTTTCATCCGTCAAAGACACTCGCGCGCACACAGTTGAACTCACCAGCTGACAGAGAGCGCGCGCCGGGAAATATGACTTTTAAAGCATAAAGACCAAAACACACACACACACCGCGGCGCATCATATTTAAACTGTATAGCTGATATTAAGCAAATGAAACCACCTGTTTTAATGACTTTAGTGCATTTTCCTTGTTATGTTTCTAGCATTAAATAACATTTGTACAGTCAGGAACCTTCCAGCTGTTTGTAGAATTGTTTGTGCGTTTGGAGACATTGCGTAAAATGATCCATATGAACATTTCTGTGCGCATTTCTGTAGGCGTTACAGGCGCTAACTTTATTAATTATTGATTAATATTGATTATTAACTGTACTGGACACAGATTCAGGATCGGTCAGAGTGTGACAGTAAATTATTTTGTAAAGTTTTTCCACACGCTGTGCTCAGGTGCTGCATCAGGAAAGTCTGCATATTTAAAATACACAGTAACAACTGTGTGAAAGAAAGAGGGACGCTACACTGCACACAGGACCTCTGCAGGCTGCAAAATATGAGCTACAGGTGATCGGCTTTTGTGCTCGGCAATGAAAGGCATTGATCGCCGATCACATACTTTTTCACGGAAATTGGCCGATACTGATTGGTGGCCGATCGATCGGACCATCCCTAATATAGACTTTAGGTCAATTTGTGTAGATAACCAATGCAATATGTGTATATAACAAGTGTAATTTGTATATATCTGCAAAGTACTTTTATTTTCACTTTTGTTATTTATTTTCTCTCTTCTAGTCTTTTTAAATCTTATGCCTCACAGTGAGTTGACTGCACATTCAATTTCGTTGTTCCTTGTAAAAGTGACAATGACAATAAAGATTTATCTTATCTCATCTTATCTTCTCTCATCCACAGTTTGGTGGATTTAGTCTCTTGTTCTTTGGTCATCCCCAGTGACTAATATCATGTGTTGGCAGAAGCCCGCCATTTAGAGAGGGATGGAACTCATTTAAGTTGTGTTAAAGACATTGAAAACAAACCAATTTGTCAGTGCAGGCTAATAACTGACTCTAATGTGTCAGCAGAGGGGGCTTTGTCTGTTGCTTGGGAACACCATCTGCCTTTTTCTAATGTACTTTACATCATTAGCCCTCTTCTCCATGTCCCATCTCTTTCACTCTCCTGGTGTTCGACAGTGATGAAAATCGCCAGGAAACGAGGCAATTGGGAGCCAGTAAGTCCTAAGTAGTGATAACAAATCTCCTACCCCAAATACACAGGTGCCCCTGAAAAGATTAAGCTATTTTATATGTTCGGTTTGTTGATTTTCCTATTTCTTTATGGCCTAAATATGGGATTTGTTATGTGGACCTGTACGTGCTTAGTTTTATATCTGTATATGGGTTTTGCAAATAAGTTAATGGCTAATTTCACTTTACATGTAATAAATCTATCCTCCAGCTGATGCAGTAATGGAGAGTGCACCTGTCATACCTGTTATATTCTCTGAAAGTACCTGAATTTAAGAAATAATCATAACCTCATGTTTAGTCCATGATTAGTCTAAAATTCTGCCCGCTACTGCTCACAATGCAATACAAACTGTGTTCCTGTAACAAGAGACTGTCACAGGACTGTAATACAGTTATTTATAATGAATGCCACATTTAATTGTTATTTCTTAAGCACAAGGAATTTAATGTGTTAAACAAATCAAAGTACAAACAATCATGGTCACTTAATCTTTATATAATTTCCCTTTTCAGCAGACATGTGGAGCTTAGGTAAAGCTCAGTCTGGAGGCTTCTGAACCTTGCAGCCAGGTGATAAAGGTTCAAGATTATAGCTCATACTGTAGCCAACAAGGGATGTTGATATCTAAAATTAAGTTGACTCCTAATGGTTTTCATATTATGTGGCAGGGACCTGCATATATCCAAAGACAATGTTAGAGATTCTGTTATTCTCAGGGTTAAGAAATTGTATTGCAAGATTTTGACAAGAGTTTGACAAAGCTTTCCATCCTGATCTGACCTACTAAGCTTGTTTCATGAGGGGAGAGTTACCTGCATAGAGCCTTTCACACTCAGAGATCACAGATTTTCCAAGTCACTTTTACAGTGTGAAAAGAGGAGAATGTGAAAAGGAGAATGTGAGAAACTGGGTGCATGAGGGGAAGGAGCTGCCATTTATTATTAAACAGTGATTGCTCCCCCAAATCACTTCTGCTACACTGTGCCTCTGATCTCGGTCACCTCTGTTTATTATCCTCCCTTTTCTGTTCTCTTACCAATGTTTTGTCCAAATTGAAACACCATTATTAGCCCAGTGACAGATAGATGGCAGCTACAGAAATGTAATTTCAACCTCTGTTTTAGAGACAGGTTCCCTAAGGCAGGCAGTTTTGTCCCAGGTGTACCATTAAGCACCATGTTCCTTCGTGTCTGCCTCTTTGTCTACTTGGTGCTCATAAAGAGCATCTTTCTCCCTATTGCCTCCCTCCTAATCTTTGCTTCCCTGCCAGGGGATACATTCCCATTTGTAATGACCCATGTACGTCATTTGTGAGCGTTATTTGACCGTTACAAATCCATGTGGATCGAAGAAATAGAGCAAGTAGGCAAGATGCAGCAGGGATTGTGTTGACGAAATTTATAGGAGAGTCCAACTAAAGTACACAACCTCTATAATTAGCAATGTGATATAAGGGATGCTACATCTTTGGTTGGTCTGTAGTAGGCTGGTCTGGGCTGATTTTCTTTGTCCCAGTCCATTCCTCGCCATAAATAATACATAACATAACCTACATAAAAAACCAAAGCTGTGGGACATATAAAATCCGACCGCAGTCTGTGATGTGACTTTGGACATGTGTGGCATAATGTTAATCCTAAAATGGATTAAATTTGTGCAAAGTTGTGACCACTGTGCTATCTAGTCTTTTTTTTACTAACAACTTTTACTCTTAATTGAAAATGATGAAATCTAACAATACAGTGCTGTAAAAAATATTTGACCTCTTCCTGAACTTTAATTTTTTGCATATTTGTGACACTTAAATGATTCATTTCATCGAACTGATTTTAATATTCCAGAAAGATCACCTAACTAAATACACATGCAGTTTTCACTTAATAAGGGAAAAAAGCTGTCCAAACCTGCCTGGTCCTGTGTGAAAAAGTAATTGTCCTTAAACCTAATTAATAACAACTGCAATCAGCCGTTTGTGGTAACAGGCAATGAGTCTTTCACATCGCTGTGGAGGAATTTTGGTCATGACATTAGAAGGTTTTGTAGTATAAATGACCTGTTTAAGGTCATGCCACAGCATCTCAATTGTATTTAAGTCTGGACTTTGACTAGGCCACGCAAGTTTTTTTTCCCAATTGTGGATAATGGCTCTCATTGTGGTTCGCTGGAGTCCCAAAGCCTTGGAAATGGCTGATACAAGTCAATTACGTTGTTTCTCATCTGTTCTTGAATTTCTTTAGATTGTGGCATGATGTGTGTTTTTTTTTTAAAAGATATTTTAGTGTGCTTCACTTTGTCAGACGGCTTCTATTTCAGTGATTTCATGATTCAACAGGTTTGGCAGTAATCAGGCAAGTGAAATTAAACTTGGCTTTCCTGTGGTTAATCACAGCTCATTCGTGATTTTGCTTGGGAACAATTACTTTTTTAACATGGGGCCAGGTAGGTTTGGACAGATTGTTCCCTAATAAATAAAATAATAATTTAAAAATTGCATTTTCTGGTTACATGGGTTATCTTTATGAAAAAATGGCATGTGTTTAGTTTGAAGCACTTAAGTGTGACAAATATGCAAAAAGATACAAAATCAGGAAGGGGACAAATACTTTTTCGCTGTACTTTTATCCACATTAAGATTTTCCAAGCAGATATTTTTCTATGCGTATTGCCTTGGAGTTCATGATTTTGGTACATCACTTTACAGCAATGAAGGGTCATTTCTCACTTCATAAGCTGTAATAGATAAACCCAATTATATACACGTTCTGTAAATATGTATGCAGAAATGTCAGCATTTGTAAGAATGTCTGTATCTTTTTCATTGTGACCACAGTAAGGGAATGGTGCAGGTCTGTGCTTCAATCAGGTGCACACGCAGTTCAGAGAGAACACTGGTTTGAGGCTTTATGGTTGGGAAAATAATCAATACATTTTGCAGGGAGTTGTACAAAGGCAGATACTGGAGTAAATGCTGCCTGAAATCAAACTGCTCTGCCTCTTCTTTCGCAGACCTATGTTTCTGTTGTTTTGTTTACTGTTTGACAGTCCCTGAGTTTGTTTTGTTATTTCCAACATGCCATGTTTCGTATCTGCATATACTTTTCTTTGGAAATGGTATTTGGGCATCAGAGGCTGTTTGCTGGTTGTTATTCAGCCTCTTTCCTCCCTGCTCCAGCACTTATTTGCCATGCCGTTTCATCCCCTCCCCTCATGCTGCAGAGCACAGTTTGAGCTTTTTAGATCAGGGTTAGGCTACTGTTCAGTCCCTTTCAGAATCTCCACATCTCTCTTTGGTTTGCAGGTTAAAATAGGTAGAGAGAAAAGTGACAGAGAGGATGCCATGGTTTTAATGCTTCCTGAAGAAGTTATTGTTCATCAGTATGCTGATGTAACAGTGTAAAAATATTGAAATAACTAGGTCTGAGATTTTTTTTTTTTTTCGAATTAATTGTGATTTATCTAGACAGTTATATTCAATTTAGTAATGTTTTATATTAATTTGCAAAGACCTTCTTTCAAAAGCATAAGCATAATTCACAAGGCATAAGTTACAGCTAAGCAGATGATACAGCTTATATGAACTTGTTTCTGCGTGTACTTGTTTCCAAAATGCCCCAATCATTTCTCTTACAAAACATAAAAGCATTTGTGTAGCTGAGGCGGCATAGAATGAATAAATGGAAAGCTCTGTAGTCTTAACACTGAAAGCTTTGGTAGATTGAAGTGACACAAAAGAATTATAATAATTTGTATATGTAGTTACATCGGCCAGAACGAGAACCACTGGTTTCAAGTTTTATTATCAGAATTGTAGAATCTTCAATTTAGCAGCATGTATATAATCTCACATTTCACCCAACTAACTTATTACGTTGGGAAACGGTAGTGCCTTTATGATGTATCTTACAAACGCATACAAAGCTCTTCACAAAAATTAGTTGCGTATAGGAATATCGTGTCTCACATCAAGTGCCTACCCTGTAACAGTGCTGTTTTTCACTTGTTATAAAGTGTTGAGTGTAGAAGAACACTGATAGGATATAGATTTGCAGGATAGCAAGTTAACACACATCCGGGGATCACGTTTAATAAAACCATAGAATTAGTTAATATCCGATGCTAACTAGCTAGCTACCTAGCTAACTACTTGCTGTACAAAAGTGTCTGTTAAATTAGTAACTAAGGTAAGCTTTGGACCTCTGTGTAACATTAACATCCAGCTTCACAAAAATATTTCTGTAACATCAGACCACGAAAAGCATCATATAACTCATTTGAAGTGGTATTAAGTAAATTAATGTTGGTGTCCTATATGTTTTGGCAGGTTTGTTCACTCATATACTGTTGGATGAAGCGGCTCAGGCCATGGAGTGTGAAACCATCATGCCTTTTGCTCTAGCTAGCAAGACCACCCGCATCGTGCTGGCTGGTGACCATATGCAGGTAAGGACAAAGAGTTAATGAGGGCAGTTATAAGGTGGCTAGTTTGGTTCGGTTTTGATTTCGTTAAAACGTTTCTTTGCTTGTCTACAATCACCAGAATTAGGTAAGTGCACATTACAGAGCCTTGGATTCATTCTCTCAGATGTTTGAGGAGTTTTCCCTGTCTTCTGAAATAAAATATTTAATGCAAAATTACTGGAGTTAGTAGCTATGAAAAGTAGAAGCGATAACTAAATTTGCAATTAGTTGTGTGTTAGACTTAGACAAAATACAAAAGAACAGATGACAGCCACTGTTGAGCAGTGCTTCTGGAGGACCACTTCAGCCACAGATAACACAAACTTGCATCAGTCAGGCTTTCTAAGCCAACACAGGGAGTTAAAACCTTATTTCCTCCTCTCCTGCTTTTTGTACAGTGCACAGGATTATCAGTAGGCAGTGGATGAAGACGACACAGGAGTCTGGCACACGATAATTGCTTTAATTACTTCATTGGTTCTTACTATTTCTTGGAGCAAAGAAAATGATTTAAAATATAACGTCCACATGTGTATCCATCTGTTTCTTTCTCGATCACTTTTTCTCACCCCTTCCTCCATCCACCCTTCTATACTGTATAACAACTAAGTCACTCTGTGTGGCAAAGACTGATGTACAGTAAATGTGTAATGAAAATGAGATTTTTTCCATCTCCTTAATCTATCACTTTTGCTCTACTACAACAGTTACAACAGTTCCTCTTTCATTATGCAATGGAAAGGGCAGCTGAATAATCAATGAAGGCCAAGACCCATTGATCATTGCTCCTTTTTGTAGGGCATCATTAAAGCTAGCTGACCGTCTCTTAAGCTTAAATAAAGATTAAAGATAAATTCTGTAGCATGTGTTACACTGCAGTGGTCAAAAGAGAAAATGTAAATGAGTCTGTGTGGGTGTGTGCAACTTTGCACATGGGAAGTCTAATTTCAATCAAAGCACATTTGGGAAATGGTCACAAATCACACTGATTACTGAAATAGTTTTGACAGTTTTAAGGAAATTGATTTATGCTTAAATACATGCAGCCTTTTGATATTTCTTCCAAGCTGACAAGAATCAATTGCTACCTGTGGTTTGGTATCAAGCAATCAAATGCCATTCTGCCTTGGCTTGCCATGTTGGAGCAGATCTGTAACTAAGACTGGCTAATGCATATTTGCTCTGACTGTGAGATGTTCTCAAACTATCAAATCAATGCGGGTAAATTCCACTGTAATCACTGCAACTTTAACTCTGTTTGTCTGATGGCATATACACCAGCTGACAAAGATAGCAAGTTGCCGCAGGATAAGCCTCAACTTATAAGCTCCTCAAAACAATAAATAAATCAAGCAACTAGTTTCATAGCAGTTACCAAAAAAATGCAACCAAGGCAATTTTGGTAATACTTGCAACCTACTACTTAATTGTTATGTACCACAGTTTTTTAAATTGGAATTCAGTTTAATAGAAACTAGAAGGACTAAAACACCTGACATGCTTTGAGTCTAACTTTTCATTTCACCTCCCCTGCCCTGCCTCTTTCTCTCACTCTTTTTTTTCTGTCCCTTAATTTGCAGCTCAGTCCATTTGTGTACAGCGAGTTTGCGCGGGAGCGAAACCTGCATGTGTCACTGCTGGACCGACTGTATGAGCACTACCCCCCTGAATTCCCTTGTCGCATCCTCCTGTGTGAGAACTACCGCTCCCATGAAGCTATCATCAAGTAGGTGTGAGCCCTCAACACTGCCTTGTGTCAAACCTGTGGGAGGACTGGCTGAAAAGGTGGAGGGAAAGAGAAATACTAGAGTGAAGAGGTGGTGGGAAGAAGGGGTTGGGGTGAAATGGAGGTGAAGAGTTGACTCGGATTATAAAGGATGTGTTCATGCAGACAAAAGCTCTATGACAAAACAACACAAGGGGCTGGTGTGGGTGTGTTGCATGTACTGGTGAGAAGGTTAAGTACAAACTGAACTAGTTCAGATTGAAGGTTTATCAGATACCAAGAAAGACTACTCGGTACAAAAATGTCCCATTTCAGTTCTTCCAAGATAAACAGTACCTTAGTACAATGCTACAACGTGCACACTTACTGGTCATCACTGCAGAGCTTCACTTCAATTTAGTAATATGCCAGGCCTTCTTACAGGGAAATGTGTGTATTGTGTGCACATATTTGCCCAAATCTGAAACATTATTCTTTTTATCACTTGTTTTCTTTGTCCATTATTCTGATGAAAGCTCTTTCACAATCATTCTCATTTACAGTTCCCTTCACTTGCCCTGTCCTCTTCTACTCTTCCTACAGCTACACGTCAGAGTTATTTTATGACGGGAAACTAATGGCAAGTGGGAAACAGCCCTCCCATAAGGACTTTTACCCTCTGACCTTCTTCACAGCAAGAGGAGAAGATGTTCAGGAGAAGAACAGCACTGCCTACTACAACAATGCTGAGGTATGAATTCGAATATTATATACTCACAAACAAAAAAGTAGAGTATGACTTTTACCTTCCTTTCACAAGTCAAACAAGAAAGCATCTATCTTATGAGGAACAAAATATTTATACATCGGGTGTTCACAGAGGTAAAAAAAAAAAAATGCTAGTACTCATGCTATGGTATTAGGTAAGAAAGAAAATACAGAATTTTATTAATAAACACAAAGTGGAAATGTTATTACAGGCAGCATACGTACATACATGAATTAAG
>JAUBNQ010000001.1:16328014-16339043 GCA_032353495.1 Ctenopoma kingsleyae | reverse complement strand
AGCAGCAGCAGCAGCAGCAGCTGCCGCCGCCGCCGCCGCAGACTCCCACAGAGCCCGGCCAGGGGGCTGCAAATTTAAGCAAACCACCCACCATGTCCTATGCGAGTGCCCTCCGTGCCCCACCTAAGCCCCGAGCTGTTCGACCTGAACAGGTCAAAAAGAACAGCGACCCTCTCTCCCTCCTACAAGAGCTGAGTATAGGAAGTTCAAATGGTAGCAATGGGTACTATTCCTACTTTAAATGAGTGTCACCTCTCCCACTTAATAATTAAGTCATAATATAAAAAAACAAAAAAAAGGAAAAAAGTTTCTAAAAATACAAAAAAATAGTGCAAAGTGCATTTACAATTTGTTTCTATCAGTAGGTTTGTTTTCTGCTTTTTGTTTAATTTTAACCTTTTATTTGAAACAGTCATTCTTCTCCTGTTTCACATATCTGTGAAGAAAATAAGTATATATAATGAATGCATTACTGGTATATATACATACTCATTATGTATATATGAATATATACTTATATTATCTACACTTGTATATGTACGTAATGCTAAAAAAAAAAAAGTAAAATAAAATAAAAAGGCGAGATTTGGTTGACCACTTAGCTACCTGCTTATCTTTCTGTATTGAAGTTAATTTTGTTGATTACTAAATAATTATGTTGAAATTTTTATCATTTTGTATTCCTTAGTTTTGAGTGGATGTTGCATCTTGATTTTCATACTACTGTCATTGTGGTAGTGGACAAAAGCTAAGTGGTCAACTGACATTACGTGGAACGGTGTATAGCAGTAGATACATTTTCCTCTAATCTGTACATATAAAGAAATAAAAGACTGAATTGTATGCCACAAACATGCCCTTAAAGTCCTGTATCATGTTAGCATTTGCATTATGAATTATTTTCTGTTTGCTGGCTTCTGATCCTTAATTCTTGGACTCTCTTGCCTGGGAATCATCTTAAGTGATTTAGTAGTAAATGTGATTATTTACTGAAATAATACAAATATTAATTCTGTCTGTTACTTTTCGTCATCGTCTCAGCAGCAACAATAGAAACAGTGTGAAACTGTCAGAATAGGAACAACTACACATGTCATCTCTCTTCTGTTAGCTTTAAGGATCAGAGAACACCAGACATCTTTCCGTGATAAGATTATCCCAGACTGCTTTGCTTGTGGCCGATGTGCAGTCATTTTATTTTATTTTTATTTTTGCTTGTTCGTTTATTTCGCTTTGTTCCTTCTTCGAGACAGTCGCGTTGTCACAGAGCTATTTCTCAACTCGTGTCAAATGGGGTGTCAATGAAATATTCACCTGGTAAATTGTTTAATTAACTTCTGGACATATGAAATGTTTTTTTTATTTTTTCACTAATGGACACAGTTTTGTTTAAGGTTGCAGTACTCCTAGAGGGTTTGTGAAAGTGAAGAGAGTGATGAGAGTGGTGTGTCATGATGAGCAAGTTGAACCTGAGAGTGTGATCAGCACTGCCAGTCGAATGTTTCTGAACACAGCAGAGTTTCAGCATTTTTTGGTTAAATCTTAGGTGTATTTACTGTGGACTAAATGCTCTGAAATGTCAACATTAATATAAAGAATATTGTAGATGTGAAATATTTCTGATATTTGCATTGTTCTGAAAACAGTTGGCTCTTAGTCGTATGGTCAGATCAGCGTGTGCTGCACATGGTCTTTCACTTTCTCTGTGCTTCATAGATTCTTTCCCATTTCCTCTGTGACAATCGTTTAATCTCTCAATCATATGAACTTTATAATGAATAATAAACGCTTCTCTGAACTGACACTCACTCCTATTTCTACCACATATGTAGATAATTTCTCATAAAATTGAAAGTAAAACATGTTCTAACTCCTGATCATATTTTTCTGTCCCAGGGCATTAAAATTTTATTCGTCAATTTTAACAAACTGCTTGAGATTTAACCTAGAAGCTTAAGCATCATGGTGAAAGTGATTATGCAATAAGCTGCTCAAAAACATACGACTGATAGCATGTCTGTTTTTAGACTGTGCGTAGTACGGATGACTTGGCAAGTTGTTCCAGTCATTGAGAGAATGACATTATCCGCCGTATCAGTCTGATCTGATTGATATATTGATCCTACAGCAGTAACACCAATAAGTAAGTGGATGTAATTCCTTTTTAATTGGAAATAGCTCTGACCATGCTTTTCATCTCCTCCCATCAATATACAATTTTCTCTTGAGCCCAAAACGCATAACGAGCAGGAACACGTATGTTTGAATTTCAGTCAGTTTGATAGTATTGGTTAAAATATGAGGAGGAAGCATGCATGTGAACTTCAGTGCTAAACTACTGAAGCTCCCATGCTGGTAAAATACAGAAAGATGCTTGTACAATAGATCTGCCAATGTTTTTCCTTTATGATAAAAGCAATACTGGGAACAGTCATCCAGTACTTGGTCCTGTTACATGTGATGCATTAATTGTTAAAACGCCACTGCCACATCTGCAAATTGATATAATTGTACTAAAATCATCCTGCTGTGTCATAACTGTCTTAACAGCAGCTAATATCTGTTAAATCTCTTCATCAGAAAGCTAATACCTTACAGCTAACAGTTTAGATGTAGTCAGCGGAGAGCTTCGCACAGACTATGGTTTTATTTCAAAGTTTTGACATTGTAATTCAAAGGTCCAGATTTTTTGACTTAGTGGAGAACATCGCATACTTGTAAATATGCATTTTATAGGTATTTACAAACAAGAACTTTGGGAGCGCCTCAATTTTGTAGAAGCTGTTCAAAGAAGAGGTATGCCCTTTTTAATTATGCAAATTCACAAAAAATAATAAGAGTAATTCTAGAAACGGACAGCAACAACCCAGTTGGTAGTTGTAACACCTGGTTGTCAGTTTTAACTTTTTATTTTTAAAGACAGTGGACGGTGTCTGGCTGATTTGACAAGGAGGAGAGTTTATGTTGCAGCTGTTAAAAGACAACTTGTTTCACTGTACAAAACACATTTTAGATATGTTTTGCTGGATCTATCCTGTTTTACCACTTCACAGCTGTAGAACAATCAAGACGGATTTTATTTTAAATGTGAAGACTTTTCTTTTCATGCATGTTGAGATGACCTGGCTGCTTTTTAACCCTGTTTTGTTTTTTTTTTTTAACCAGTTTGTATTTGTTTGTGGATGGACAAAAAAGACGCTTTTGTTCAACTTACACAGTCATATTTTGGTATATTATTTGATGTGTACAGTACCTTTGTGACATTATTTACAAAACTATTATATTTTACTAACATGTCAATCAATATGTAATGGTCATGTAAGTTAATTTTTTTCTGCAGTTAGGGCTAAAGCTGAGGTTGCTCCCTTGTGTGTGTCCAGGTTATGAGGTTTTGATGGACATGTTTATTTGAGGAATCAGTTTTTCACAAAGCAGTTGCTGGCTAATGTCTCAAGTTGTGCAATACTAATATATGTCACCGCTTCTTCAGCTACACTTTTATTTATATTTGAATCAGAAGAGACTGAGCCAAAGACATTTTAAAGGGATTTTATTTACATTTTTTATTGGTGGTTTGTTTTTAAGGCTTCATATTTAATACACATCTTTGTATTTTTTCAAAACATGTTTGAACGGATCTTTGTTAGGAAATGAGTTCTAACTCTTCAATTGAAGTTTAATTTGAAATGTTTTCTAATATTGCACCATACAGTATCTAAATTTATCTTGAAAATAATCTGTTTTTCCTTCTTAAGAAAGCTAAGCCAAATCAACTGGGGTGTGTGTGTGTGCGCGTGTGTGTGTGTGTTGGGGGGGCACATGGTATGGGAGCAACCTTTTGCCCAGCCAGTAGAGAGCACTGTGTTCGCCCTTCTGTTAACGCCACATCTCTGCCTGTTATCTGTTTGCTCTCCTCTGTTCATCCCTCGCTGCAGTGAATCAATGGCACACCTGTTCTCCCAGCCTTCCAGCCCCATAGGTTCCTCCCTCGTGGGTACAAAATAATGAATAGGTCTGTTTTACTATTCTTCATTTCTGTTGGTGGTGGTTATAATAAAGGATTTAGACTGTGTTTCAAAGGTTTATTTTCTTTTTTATTTGTTTCTCTATTAAAGTGTTTTTATTGAAATTGCTTGAATCCTGAGTCATTTTTCCACATGATCCTGGTCATTTCAAGACTGCACTATACTGAAGTCTCATTGTTGCATTGAGTTGTACTAGTGTTGCAGGCTATGTTAGCCTAAAACTGGAAGACAGGGCCATGCTAGTGCAGTATTTTACATCAAAGATTCAATTGTACATGTTCAAATTAAACATTTTTTATTACTAAAACGACAATTGAACAAATAAAAATGCAGTTTTCCGCCATCTACCTGGAAAACTGTGAAATAATGTCAACAACTGCTCCTCCTTTCATGAGCATTCTTTCATGTGAAGTGTAAACATTAAGTGATGTCAGACATGGAGTTTTCCAAACCTTATGAAGATTTAATTTTCATTAGAAAGTTACAACTTATAACAAACACACTCACACTGAATCTATTCCATTCCAAAAATAGTTTGATTGCATGCTATATTCAATGAGAAAGACAAAAACATATGACGAAAAATATAGAAAATTCATGTCAGCAGTTGCCCATTCCTGTTTTTTGCTTTTCTCTTTTTTATTTCAGATATGTTTACTCAACGTCAGACATGGCCAGAACAAAAACAGTTATGTCCACGACGATGCCAAGTAAAGTATAAACAAATGCCTGGTTGAGAGACTGAGTGCGCCTCAGAATACTCACAGCTATGATACAATACTGCATTATCATACAAGGACATGTCTTTTACTGCATTTTGTATTTTAAGTTAATTAATAATTACATAGCTTCCTGCCATGCCACCTGAATGACTGTAGCTGAAACTTTGCCTTCAGCACCAGTCCATGTTTGTTCATGTTCATTGTTATTTCTTGTTGAATATCATACCAAATGCTCCGTGTGCAAGTCTGTAACTGAATGACCAGCACTGCTATTTTTAATAGAATGGATATATGTACTATTTATGGACAGTGACATAAAATGCACTCAAAACTGAAATCTAAATTCCTTTTTTCATTGTTATATTAAGATTAAGAAATTACCCAAACTGTAGTGCTGTGCTGTATTGTTCTGCTAAACTCCACCACTTTCAGTTACATTGCTGCTGGATAATAGGACTATGTCATATTCCCTTTTTATTTATGTTTGCATGATTTGACTGGGTACAGACAGATCCTAAAACAAAACAGCATTTGAAACAACTGAAATCAAATTCAGCAACAGCCACACTGACACTTTGAGTTGGACGCTGACCTTTTGGAAGTTTGTAATTCTCTGCACAGAAGTTTAAAGCTTGGCATGAACAGATCATGAACCCGTGTAGGTTCTCATGATCCTTGTGCATTTGTTCCACGTAGTGAAAAAACACAGTAACATGGACAAATGCAATGCATCAAATGGGCCAATGAACAGAGAATTTTTTGTTTCAGTTTGGTTTGGGAGCTGTCAACACAAAGTAAAAGGCCTAGTATGTGCACCTGCTAGAACTGAACCTTTTCCAGCATGATCAGTGCTGTGCAGTGACTGTGTGGGTGTTTAGCATTCTGCCTGCCACACACACAGTAATCTGCTCTGTGCTGCTGCTTGCTCTAAATCATTTACCCACAAAGGTCTTATTTGGATGGTACATTCTTTAAAGATTCTTTATAAACATACAACTTAACATATGCATTGTTGTGAAAATGATTTTTGCCTCCTTCCTGTTTTTTGTGTTTTTTTGCATATTCATCACACTTAAATGATTTAGATCATCAAACAGATTGTAATGTTACACAAATATAACCTGAGTAAAGAAAAGAAAAATCCAAACCTGCCTGGTCCTATGTGAAAAAGTAATTGCCCCCTCCTTGCAATGTCGTGAATGTGCTTATACACATTTTTTGGAAAGCTGAGTTCAATTTCACTTTCCACACCCAGGACTGAATAATGCCAGACCTGTTGAATCAAGGAGTCACTGAAATAGAGCTGTCTGACAAAGTAAAGCACACTAAAAGATCTAAAAAGAAGCAACACATCACGCCACGAAAAAATAAAAAAATCAGGATGGGGGCAAATACTTTTTCACAGGACTGTACTGTAGCTTGACCTACTTAACTAACTTAATTGTTAGTGTTTCATTGAGCTATGCCATACAAAAATTAGTTGAACATTAGATATGTACAAGTTATAATAATAATAATAGTAATGACATAATTTGTTGATCCACTTGGGGAAATTGTTATTTGGACAGCTGCAGAGGATGATGGTGCTACTGTGGGGTTTCAGTGTCTTGTCCAAGGACACCTTGACATGGCCATGTGGAACCTAGAGTAGAACCACTAACTGCGAGGTTCATAGATGACTGCTCTACCAACTGGGCTACATGCTGCCCCATATGATACATAAAATTAGGGTACCTCTATTTGAGTGTGGTATTCACTATATTTTAAAAATGTCTTCATGTCTTTTTATCTAAGGCCTGAATGATGATAACATACAGTATGAGACCAAATAAGACCATGGTCACATAACAGTTCCTAATAATCAGTTGTGTTTTGAGATTTTTTTGTATATGCCAAAGGTAAAGGATGAGATGGAAATAATTAGGGGAAATAGAAAGCATTCTGTAAGTGCTTTCAGATATTTGCAATAATCATTTGACCTGTGTCTGCTCTTAGTGAGCAGTATGATGGGTTTTAAACAACAGGTCAGATTTAACTACTGGTTTCCAACACAAACAGTACCTACTGTACAGAGGTGTTGGAGAAGACTTCTTTATTTTACACTGTGAGTGTATAAGATATACAGGATAAGGCAAACATTCAAACATCAGGTTTACGTATAATTTTAGGGAGGTACATTTCCCATCAAGCTGTAGTCCCGTCATATGTACCCAAAACGAATGACAGTCTATCTCATCCTGCGTTCCTGTCTACCACTCTATCACTCTACTTCTGGCTCAGCATCCATGCAAGTCTCCCATGGATTCCTGGGCATCTGAGGCATGGAGAGAATCAGGAGTGCAATACCAGTGAGAAAGAGGAGGACAAAGCCAGTGCAGGCGCAAGCAAAAGACCAGGCATAGTAGTAATCGATCCATATTGTGTCCTTGCTCTCAATCATTCGTTTGACTGACTGACGCATCACTTCCAGTGAGATGAAGGAACAGAGACCTGAGAAGGTGAGAAATGTGTAAACACGAAGTACATAAATCAACCTATAATGAAGTAATTGCAGCTCTAGATGCAGCAGGGATAATTAAATTTTGTTGGTTAACTAAGCCCACCTGCAAATGCAAAGAACATGCCAGCAGGTTTGAGGAGGTATTCCCTTCCTTTTCCTTTTCCGGTACATGATCCCAGCAAACAAAAAGACCCCAAGATCATGAAGGCCAGACTGAAGATGGAGATGGCTGCAGCGGAGATGTTGTACTCTGTAGACAAGGAAACCAAAAGTTCAGGCATTTTGCTATCAAAGATTTTAAGCTCCAGCTGCTGTTGTTAATGCAGTTTTCTTCACATACATATACATAAGTATACATACATTTCACCTTTTTTGTCATTAAGCTCAACTGAAACAATGTGTGAATAGTTAGTGAAAACATTATTATTATCACACATTTTCATGGCTGATGCCACACTGTGACCGTTTTTGATTGAGCAATTTCCTAACACTGTATGATTTTGGAGATAATTTATGCTCTTTACCTTTTCTATCAACCCCAAACCAACTGGTTCTTAAACACGTCACAAATATGGCAGCAGTTTGTTTAAGGGACACCATTTCCTCAAACAGTTGGGCACTGTAGTTTTCAGGAAATATTACTCATATAGGAATAATCAGTGAATTTCTGGGGACTATTTTTAGTAGTGGCCTAATGCAAAGTTGGTGCATCAATGCGTTTTTACTGAAGCAAATCATAGGATTTGATGGCAATAAGAAAACAGAAAACCAGCCAAACAGATGCCTTGTTTTTCTGTGCAGAGAGGTGGATAGGTTGCAAGGCCTTTGATCTGCCGCCTGTTCGCGTGTGAACCATACCCAGAGGAGATTCAATCCTCTGGGGGAGAGAGCCTTCATCTTCTCCTGGCAGGGGAGCATGGGTTGCACCCTTAACACTCTGTGCTCTCTATGATACTATATGTCTGTGGAGCTTGTTGGCTAACTCAGTCTGAAAGACCAAAGTTTTTATAACGCCAAGAGTGTGGTACAGTAGACATCAAAAGGATTTTGAACATTTCAGCCATACATGGCTTGAAGTGATTAAAGCTTCCTCAGTCATCAGAAATACGAAATTAACATGTGACAACAGTCTAGATGATGCTCCAGGGAAACAAAGACATTATTCTGAGACTTTATTCAGGTCAAAAGGCTTCTGGGTAGGAGTATCCTGCTAGCCAAATGGTTACAGCACATGCCATATAACTGCAGTATCCTGTTTTGAGTCCACCTGTGGAGCTATATAGAGCCTTAGGCACCTTTGTGGAATTATTGTTGTGTATATAGTCATGATGAAGGGGATATTTCATTTTTTAGGGCCACAATTTCAAAATGTATTTTAGCTCCCTCTCTTCATTAGCTCTAGCACAAGTAAATCTTATCTTTCTCTGTCTCTATGCATTACGTCAAAGAGGAATTTTGAGTTTAGTTTGTTAATTTGAATTTGTTAAAAAAATAAATGAAGATTCTCTAAATGCCCGGATCCACTCGTTAGCATAATCCGCTATCCTGATCTTATAATATTTTCATTATGCTTCTTTATAATTTTTTTTACTGGCAACCTCCCTATGGAACATTACATTCTTGCTGAATCCCTGTGGTGACATACGTATACTTTGTTCATTCAATCATGTGCACCATTATGGTATAGCCAAATGGCTCGGTCAAGAGTGAATAACACTAAAGGGAACGTAGGTCAGTGCTGCAATCATTCCAGAAAGCTTGCAGTGTGTTTCTCAAGGGTTAGCCATCAGCACTGTGATGCTGTATGTGTATGTGTGTGTTGGAGGATGGGGGAAGGGGTACCCAAGAACGGTCACATTAGTGAGCAACTTCATGCACAAGCCTAGTTGCATATATGTACATACCAATAATAGAGTCTGACAGTTCTCTACTTGTGCTTGGCCCCCTAACACACAGTACATGCGAGATCTGTCATACAACATGCTAAACTGGGCTCAGTAGGGCTGTTGTAACAGGGTCACTGAAAATAGGATGGAAAGAATGGGAAATGGAAGGAGTGGGGGCAGGAATAAACACAGCTATGACATGTTGACTGTACTATATGTGCAGTACATCTCTTGCACTCCTCCCAAGGCACATATGCAAAACTCTGTCAGCTCTGTACCACTACACACTGTGAATTCTGTGACTGTAGTAAATGAACTATGACCCCCACTTGGTGACCATGATGGGAGGAAAACATCTCCATTTTCAAAGAGCATTAAAAATCTTTCAATGTAAGAAAAATGTTCAAGGCACACTATGACACAATAAAAATGAATAGTATCATAATGCAGATGTATATATGAGCTGAAGGACATGAAGTGTTGCCACTCATTGCCTGTGTAGGAACATTGACTTTTAGCTGCTGGGAAACTGAGGACATCTGAATGTTTGAAGGCAGGTTTTGTCATTGACAGTTGCTTGAATACTCCTACTTTGCTGCGGTCAGAAGTGAAACATGAATGAAAATCTGAGCCCACAAAGAGCAGCAGCCACAAGTGAGGTCAGTTGACAAACTGTGATGCAGGTTGTTTGATGTTCGGCCTCTCACAGACTGGGATGTCTTAATGTTCCAAGGAAAATATTTACAAACAAATCTCTCCTCTTTTCATTTTCAGACTGGTTGGAATGAAAGTAACCAGCACAGGAGAACCAGCAACAGAAACCTACCTTTTTGTGTTTTATATTCAAATATCTCAGCATCTTGCCCTGGAGTGAAATGCCTGAAGTAAGTGCAGTTTTCCTCTGTGAAAAGAAAGAAAATAGGATTTAGTTCAAAGTTAACCGATGCCAGAGCCTATTCCAGCTGTCTTTGGGCGAGAGTCGGGGGACATGCTGGACAGGTCACCAGTCTATCACAGGGCTGACATTTAGAGACAAACAACTATTCACACCTACGGAGAATTTAGTGTCACCAGTTAACCTAACACGCATGTTTTTGGATGGTGGGAGGAAGCCGGAGTAACTGGAGAAAACCCACACAGGCAAGAAAAGAACATGCAAACTCCACACAGAAAGGGACCAAGCTGACCCCTGGATTTGATCCCTCGTGCTTCTTGCTTTGAGATGACAGTGCTAACCACTACAGCACCACACCACCCTGCAAATGAACCAATACTAATAAACTTTACTAATATTGCTTCACCTGGTGCTTAAGGCATGTGAACCCATGAACATTATCACACCTCTAGTCAAGTCTTGCCCCAGATACCAGTGGCTACACTCCACCAGCTGTGCTATATTGTTTTATATTTATTTTACTGAGCACTTTGCACTGTCGCAGATCTATATGACATTCTTTTCACACAACTCACACACTGACACCCCTGCGGGGTCCTGGTCTGCTTTATGTGGTTTGACTATCAAAGTAAAAATGGTTACAGCACATATCACGTTTAATTTTTCTCAGGCGGACAAAGTGTTAAACCTTGGGGATTTGCATAAATAAAACCAGGTTGCTTTATGTGTGTGATCACAGAGTTGTTTGGTAGAGTAAATACTCTAATGCTGTGCCAGGTGTAAAAAAAAAAAAAACCCCACTTGGATCCAGTGTAGATTCAGGCTTTGTCTTCTGTCAGATCTTAATTACATTTGACTTATCTCACACCACATACTTCCTACTGGGATTAAACATGTATATATGTTTAAAAGTGGTTGATGAAGGGCACACACACAGGGCAGCTCACACTTAACATCGGAGGTTTCATTACTTGAAACGTGCTCCTGTAGTCATTTGCATA
>JAUBNQ010000001.1:16300930-16312038 GCA_032353495.1 Ctenopoma kingsleyae | reverse complement strand
TTTATGGGGCAGGGATAGAAATGTCATGACACATTAAGTACCCTTGTGATAACTCCATCACCACTTGAAAAAAAAGAGAGAGGATTAAGAGTTGAAGTGTTTGAAGATGAAGAGGTTGCAACGACTTACGTAAGATGTACTCTGAGCTGTCCGTATCGTAGTCGTTATCCTCTGGAAAATGATTGATCCGAAAACAGCTCCCTTTGTTGATACCTGCAGAGAAGCCAAAAGCACACAAAGTGTAAAGCTGATAGCATTAACACTCTGTGGGGGGAAGAAGTGACAGCAGTTAAAGGAAAACACCGTATCTTTATAATGGAATTTGACATGAAAAGTGTCCAATTAAGACATATACTGTATAAAGGCAACAACATGTTGAACATGATCCTGAGAAAAATAAGTTACAGAAAACTGGAGTCTTTCTGTTTTGTTTTTTTTTGTAAAGAATATCTATGTTAGTGCTGAACTGTTTTCACCTCTAACCATGTCAGAAACCATTTGAGGACAGGCGGCTGTGGATCTGAGATTCTGCTCTCAAGCCTTCAGGCACCTTCTATTCAAAGACCCAGTCTCTTCACTGAGGAAATCTTCTCCACTTTTAACAGAATAAAACATTGGAGCATTATGAATATTGAAAGGTTAGACTTTGAATTCAAAGTCTGATTTTCCTGCTGCTCTCTGTCCCTGCTGTCTTTGTTATAGTGTTACATTCTCTGTATTAATCAGTTGACATAGAAACTGAACTGTGTACAATAAACACACAAAACAGACACACAGAAATGTAACATTATGACCTTTTTTGCATTAATGCAAATCAAACGTTTAATACCAGAGTTGAAGTGACTGTGATCAGAAATGAAGATGTACAGAGTGAAGTGTGCAGATTCTGTCAACTAACTTGATTTTAATATTCTTCTGTACTGTACACACCTAATTAGAGCTGTTAGCACTCAATAGATTAAATTACTCTGTAAAGAAATCTGGTGTTTTCAGCAGCTCAAATCATTCAAAATCATTAATCACTTTTACAGCATTATGTCAGATTTTGCTAATTTAAAATTACACTTTGGAGTTTTTGACAACTATGAAACAATACTGACAAGTGTGTGCCTAATTTGTTTTTGCATATTGTTTGTATGCACAAGCATTCGGGTGATGTGATACACAATACTGATGAAGATTTTTTTATTATTCCACTCACTGGTAGAAAGTATCATAGTTTTTATTACTTATTTCCAGTTTCTGCTACTAAATCTTATATTTCAGGGGAAAATATTATACTTTAACACCTCTACATTTAATTGATATGCAGAGGTGTATCTCTCCACTCTATTTCTACTTTCAGAATTTGATTAATAATACAAAATACAATATAGTGTAATCATAAGAAGTTAAGTTCCCCAGTGTGAAATTCACAAGCCATCCAGCAGTATGTAATTCTATGACATGAGGAAAGGCAAGGGAAGAAGAAACCTGCAAGCTAACAACAGATTTAAAATATTTAACAATTTTAATGATGTCTTGATGTGTTTTGGTGGTAAACATTGAATCTAAACTTACATAACCATTGCTCTGTTGACATCCAGACTCTCCTAAATGCTACAAATACTGGAAAAGTGGCTTTCCAGAAATGTGGGTGTGGTCGGTGATGAGCTGGGTTGTGGCTACAACATCATCGTGTGACCGCTGGCTGAATGGCTGCAATCACTGTCTGTTTCTTCTATGCCTGAGTGGTTTTATGCAGCCTGGTTAGCAGCGCTTCTGGCCACATGGCATTTTGTGGTAGACAGCTCATCTAGATGAGTTAAGAAGTCTGAGGCAGTAATGTGTAATGAGGACAGAAATCCATTCACCATGTTTGTTAGACCATAAGGATACACACAGTGTGTTTAGTGAGAATATAAACAATGACCTATGACCTGTGTAAACAAATGGATTTGCTTATGTGGGTTATTTTTAACATGTTTCCTACTAAACAATTTAATTCCAGTCACTTAAATGTGGCATTTGTCTGCATTATTTCATGACTGATCACTGAGACAGCTTGGAAAGAAATTGAAAAATGACAGAAATAAACTGATGAAACACACTTTAACAGCACAAACTGTTTCCTTTTGATTTTTTATGGATCAAACACCGTCTTTGGATCAATACAGAAGCATAATCACTGTAATATATTCAATACACTGGTTGGGTGAGTGTAGCTTCGATGTATTCTATATTTATAAGATCAATATTTCAGTGTAATTGGATAGTTTTTCTGTGTCATCCAGAAGAAATAGGAAACACACTGATGGGTGTAAGCTAAAAGATACCGAGAAATAATCAATATTTTCTTCTTAAGAAGTTGTATTTTGTAAGAATAAGCAAGAAAATATTATTTCAGTGAATAATACACACTAGGCCAGTGAATTAATTATGTGAGGAATGACATTGAGAGAACGAGTGAGCTCAGTAGGGGAGGTATCTCCCCAGAGTCCATCTGTCTGAGAGACCGGAGCCCATCTTTTATTACTCAGCATAGATTCACCATGGCAACCTCCCCCCAGCAACCCAGAACACACACAACACACACACAGACACACACATTACTAAAGCCACAAAACCAGAGAGCTACAAAAGCTAAAAAAAAAGCTCAAGTAATCATGTTACAAAAACAAGTTGGTGAAAATCAGCTGAATTTGTCCTTTTGATGTTTGAAACACATCATATGTTTTAGTGCCACTCCAGCACGTTCACTGATCATCGGTGAGCTGCTTAAGTGAGAGTTCTTGTTGCATTTCAGCATGACTGGCTGCAGAACAAGACTTCACTTTGTTTTCTTTAGAAGCTAGTTTGCCACCAAGGCTCACCTTCAGTGAATGTTCTACATGTCTGTTTAACACACAGACAAGCGTGATTTCATCTATAAGGTTAATCAACACATTCCAGGGCTTAACCATTATTCTGCCACTCGTTTATCCTGATAAAATGTCTCGACCATGTTGTGTAATTAGTTCTAAGGGAATGAAAAATTGAGACAAAAAAGAAACCAAAGCTATGTTAAATATTTGTTCAGTGATCAGTTTCTTTTTAAATCAATCATATGGGGTTGACATGTTGAAAATTGTCACCTAGCCTATTTTTTCACTGGGTGTCATTAACGTTTTGACAGCCAAAGTTTCGTAAAGTCTTTTGGGCTCAGTTAGCATCAGATGCAGATACAGGTGTGGCACCAGAAACCAGTTGGACTGAATTTCACAGCACTGTCGCAAAAGTGCTGGTGTGATGCGTGGGTGTGACAGAGAAAAAGGAAAAGAGCAAGAGATGCTGTGTTACTTTCTGCTTCAGCTCTGTACGTAACACCTCTGCAATGATATGAGTGCGGGAAAACGAGGATGGTGGAAAAGATGACAGATGTTTAAGAACAGGGAGAACTCCATCTCACTTCTGCTGACACCTGTGTCTTTTTGACTATCTTTGCAAGTCCAAAAATAGATATGCTTTTTAAAAAATATCAAATTCCAGTAAGAGTAGTAACAGTACAGGGGAAAAATGTGTGACATCCATGATTAAATACATCAGTCTATGAGATAAGCCTCTAGCCAAGTGTTGCCTCTTCACTTGGAACCCCCCACCAACAACACTGTCAGATCTCTCTACATGTCTAAGAAATGATGCCTTCATGTCACATGCAAACACTGGAGATGCAAGTGAACCCTCTTAAAAATGACTCATCCTCTGATTTGCTAATCTCACATAAGCCCAACAAGTATTCTCTTATAATCAGTAAGGAAATGTAAAATGCAATAAAACCTATAACGGTTTTCCTTATAAATCAGATCCATTAATACTAAAAAGATCAATAAACATGCAAAAAAACAGGCAGAGGTCTCATCTACAGGTGTGTGTGCCAGAGCAGAACCGTCAGTCATGGTGTTCACAGTGAAAACAGGTCAGCATC
This sequence comes from Ctenopoma kingsleyae, assembly GCA_032353495.1. NCBI lineage: Eukaryota > Metazoa > Chordata > Actinopteri > Anabantiformes > Anabantidae > Ctenopoma > Ctenopoma kingsleyae. The sequence continues at coordinate 16,308,095 of JAUBNQ010000001.1, read as the reverse complement.
TCTGGTTACAGTTTGCTATAAATGAGCACCAGCATCTGAGGCTGTGTTACATATGTACAGTTGTTTGTTTATTTGTTTAGCCTAGTTTTTTCCTTGGTTTGTTGTCTAAAAGAAACGGAGACATTCACAGTGCGGATTGCAGCACCAGCAGCAGTGGACAGCGCCACGACACGCATGGAAGACGTCACTGGTGACAACTTTTCTCGGATCAACCGATTAATTTCATTGATTTGGCGTCTTCACAATTTAGCAGTTGAGCGCAGTAATGTACGTGTCCGACCTGTAACATAAGAAGACCAGCCCACAACTCCTCAGGCGTCTTTGTTGGTGATCATGGGTACGCAGCAGAACAGCTGGGGACCTGACAGCATCTCACGAACCAATCTCCCTAAACAGTCTCCCTTTTACTAACACTTATTTTACTGTAAGCAACTTTATGGATGGAGTTGCCTAGCAACCGTATCACATTACTGAGAAAATTAGGACGAATCCTTAAATGATTACGGTACAAAGCGAAATGTTAAACACAACGCAAAACATACAAAGATATTTTATTAAGCTGTATAGCATGATACGACCACCGTCTTTTTCAGAGACAAACTAAAAAGAAGGAAAAAAGTAAAGAATAAAATGATGCAAACGTGTAATTACGCACAGGCAACGACGCCTGTGCGCACAAAAGCAGCAGTTTCCCTCCAATTTCTCTCCACAGAATATCACATAACGCAACTTTCTAAATGCAGTGTCATGCAAATAACACATACATGACTGCTGTGTGAACAGAAATATAAACGGCAGCTCTTGGGCGTTTTCAATTTTTTTCTAGAACAAAAACTGGGCAATTTTTTTTCCTTTTTTTTTTTGACAGACTGCATTTCGTTCATTTTTACTCGGATTTTCAAGTTGGAGCCTTTCTTCAAATCCACCACGGTAAAACTAACAATCAGGAGATTAACTAACATATAATTGGACATAATGCGCACGATCCCTTTGTATATAAGAAAAAAGTTTCTAAACTAACAAATATTAACTTAGACTTTGTTTTACCTTCGATACAGCAGATCCTCCACAGTCCAGAGTGCGTCAGGTCGCCTTTTACTTTCTTGGTTTGCATCTGGGTCTCGTCTGTGGTGACATTAGTGGCGTTGCAGATGTACGCCCGGGAATAAAGCCAGTAATCGGTGCCGATGGCGATGGTCATGAGGCTGAAGGCGGCGAAGGCCCCCACGATGGCCAACAAGGTCTGAACCCCTCGGTCACACCATGCCATGGCGTCTCATAATGTGTGGATCCTCCACAGCAGCTTACGCACACAGTGAGGAGCGCACGGTGCCCATGATCATGGTCAGAATACGCGCTCGCGTCTCGCGGGTTTTCCTCTCATCAAGTCTCACTGCGCTGTGAGTGATCCTCTTCTTACTCAACTTCAGTCGAGTTGAATCGAAGTTGCAGAGCTTGACACAATCGCAGCTTCCTTTGAGTTGACTGGACATGTCTTACATCCTGCCGCAGGTGGAAATTAAAAATGAAATCAGAGAATACATTTATTAAACTCTTTCATTATGATTAGAAGGAAACTCAATAATAACGACCACACTCTGCTGCGGCTTCTTTACAGCGCTCCTCAATATTAAACCGCACGGTGTGACAGAAGATCCAGCATCGTTCATCTAGACCACACCTTCGAGGGATGTAGCCAAGCCAATGAGAAACAGCTGCTGGAAGAAGATGACATACACGACGATGTCAGATAGCAGCAAAATGTGAGGAGGGAAATGTCTGCTGTTTGTCACCTGTAACATCAACAAGTGGACACAAAGATGCATCTGAAACTGGGCTTCAGACGTTCTCCAAAAACACCTCTACTGCAGAGTGACTCAACTACTGTAACAGCGACTTTAAAGTAGTTGAGAGTAAAACCACTGATGGAAAATTTCTCTAAACATCCATTAAAAAAAAAAAAATCTTTGAAGCTGAAAGCTCTTAAAGCAGCTTAAAAATAAGAGGTAAATCTTTGCCACAACCACAAAGTCGCCTCCCTAAATAAAATAAGTTGTATATAAGAAGTAACTATAACACAAAGCCTGTGTTACTTTAAGATCGTTTGTTTTCTATGGTGCTGCAGTTTGTACTGTCTCATCTTTTTGACTGGGCCTCATCCTAAAATCCCAGCCTCTGGGATGAGGCCCACTTCCTGTTGGCTGTAGAGCGATGTGGAAAGCAGAAACAACACAAGTGTGTGGTGTTCGGTGAGTGTGTGTGTGTGTGTGTGTGTGTGTGTGTGTGTGTGTGTGTGTGTGTGTGTGTATGAAGGGGAGGCTGTGAATGATGGGGAAGGCAGAAGAAGAGGATTAGGAGTAAAGTGAAGAAAAAGAGGTAGAGAATGTTAAAATGAGAATATGATAAAAAGAAATGTGCATACAGTGGGAGCAGAGAAGAGGAAGATATGGAAAAGAGTTCACTAGTTTAACATTTTACATATAAAGAGAACAATGTATATGTGTGACGTTTTTGGCGGCGATGCAGCTGAGTGGGCTCAGCTCTCAGTTAGTGGATGGAGCTGGAAGAAGCCCACTGGACTTCAAGTAGCTAAACAAAGCTGTGAGTGCGGGGGAGTCACAGCAGGTGTGCAGACAGGTGAGCCTGGTGAGATGTGATGTTTTAGGTTGGACCTGCAAACAGAGAATCACATTTTGGTTCACAATGCCCTTTTTATTGTTATATACAGTTTGAGAAACAGCTACAGGCCTACAACAACAACAGATCTGAACTAACCAATGCTCTCAGATGACCAGAAAAACTCCACAAACCCCTCAGCCTATGAGTAAAAACATAGAGGAAACATCAAGGGAACCAATTTAACAAGCACTCCGCCTTTCTCAGCTTTCTGGTGTGGGTGGAAAAAAAAATGCAAATGACTGCACAATAAAGAAAAATACAAATGCAAGATACAATAATCAGCAGTAAGATTAGACTAAGGTCTCTCTGTGTATCTATAAATCCCTCATGGTGTCTAAACTCCAAGACTGGAACTCTGCAGAAAAGACAACATCCATATCAGTGGACTTATTTCTTAGTACCACTATGGTCTTGTGAGTCATGTGAAGTGGCTTTGGTAATAGCACACAGAGGCACTGATAATAAACTTAATTCTTATTGCCATGTTCAGAAGTTCAACTTCACTTCTTCTTCTGGCTGCTTTCCAGCTTCTCCATTGTCCCTTTGAAACTTGACAGAACCCCTGTCTCTTCACTCTGGTAATTGATGCCTCCTCTGCCAGCTTCCTCCCTTCTCATGGCATTTTCGCCTTTCATGCAGATTTTGGCCTGTGCCAAACACTAATCTGTGACCTTTCTCAACCTGCCTTACAAGTGCGTTGGTTCAAGTGTTTATAGCGAGTCCTAGCTGCTTTTTTGATGTTTTGAGTAGCTGCCATGGTCTGGCCTATGCAGCTAAACAGATTAATGGGTTCATGGCTGCCTGGTGCATAGCATTAGTGAATGTGCCAATGTGCCAGGGCTATTAAGAAAGGAAATTGGAGGCCCTATCAAGGAATTAATTGGTTATTTCTTTGGAAATAATTTTGTCAAAATTCAGGCTGATTTTGGCAAAATCGTAGGGTGAAAAAGGAAGCATTCTGATCTTGTTTCTTTTGAAAAGCAGATGAGAGAAAGAGGGACCAAGTGAGATGCGGATGAAAGATCGACACAGGCAAGATGAGAGGGAACATTAAAAGTTTGAATATGCAAAGAAAATACAGTATATACCAGCTGAGACATGGTAAAAGTTCAGCTCCAATTCAAAGAACATTAATTTAGGCTTCTGGGACCAAACACAGAGCAGCAGTGGAAGAGTTCTGGTGTGCTGTTTTATCTTTGAACCTATACTGTATGAAAAAGTAGATAGCTGCGGTATAGCTGCGTAGTATGAGTTAGAATACAGCATGTACTATATATGCTGTACAGTAAACTCACTCTAACAATAAAAAAAAGTGTCATTAGAGAACAGTTCTATTAAGATTTGTGCAATGTTCATGTCTGTTCAGAACAGTTGTAGAAAACATCACAAATGTTTGACAGTAGACAACATGTGGGTCATAAATTAATCACTTTACTGAATCACAATAATCATTAATAGACAATTTGTACTATGCAGCTAACAGTTTGACTCCACAACTACATGAACATAAAACATGAATGTTCATCATATTTATATTATATCGTTATTTTGCAAGATAAGTGAAGGTTAAAAATAATGACCAGCATCATCAGTTATGTTCCTGTTCGCTTGCTCATCTTCTGGTGTTGTTCAGGGAAGGGATGAAGCAAAGACTCCACCGCCTGCTGCAGTCACAAGTGAGAGGTTGTGTGAGCAGACAGCGCCTGGAGCAGAAGAGGGAGATAAAGAGCATATGAGATTGTGCTAAAAGAAAGCAAACACAGACTGAGCCCTCAGGCTGCCAGAGGCAAGCTGTGCTATGACAAGATGCAGTTTCCTCCAGAAATCTTCTTCTTCTTCTTCTTCTTCTTCCAGTTTCTTGCAGTAATACTACTTTAAATTCATTTATTGCGACCTAGGTCTTCAAATCTTAATAATTTGTCCTTTGTCTCACTTATAATAACAGTGCTCTGAGAGTCGAGAGTTTATTTAGATATAAACACACACTGTATTTGGGGATATAATCAAGGTAAAATTAAAAAATAAAAGAGAGTGCTAGTGAGACAGTCACAGGGAGAGGAGAGGGGAAAGAAACAGACTTTGCAGTTTTCTAATTTTCTTACCCGTTTAGCACAGAGTGGTATCAGCACCAGGGCATTCAGCTCCATGGTGGTTTCGGGGCCCTCAGCATGGACCATCTGTCCCCTGTGCCCACTGACTTTTCCAAATCCTTTAAGTTAGTGGCAACAAGCAGTCAGTTCTGTGGGTGGTTTAGATCTGTTAAAACTGGGGTGCATATTGCAGCTCTGATCTTCAAAGTCTCATTTTTATGTCCCATGAGTCCAATCAGACTTTGAATCTGGCTGCATGACGTCAGTGATTAAAAGCAGTGAGTTCTTTCTGAATATATCGGGAAACCAAGCTGTTATATCTTCAGTTAAAGTTGCTTTGTTGGTAATTGATTTGGCAATCATTTGTGTATTTTCCCTCTTAAAAGGTTAAAAACAAGCATGCAAGTGAATTAATTGCATAATAAATAGTAACAAATAGTAGCACGTCTGGGTTTAATAGATAACATGTTTTGAAAGCAATTACTTACTGACAGGAAACTCTTATGTTTGCTTTCCTCATTTCTGACTAAAAGGAGTTAATAGTGCAACAGGAAGAAATAACGTATGGACTGTTACGGAGTGTTTGGTTATGAAAGCTCCAGTGGTCAAGCAGTGCTGAACCACAGCATCCCAAGCTTGATGCCGAAGGGTCACATTTGACATATTATTTCCACATATTCCGCAGTTTCTTTACTGTTCAGAAGCTCATTATTCTCCATTCTTCACTTTCCATGAAGCCTATCTTTATTCTTTCTCCAAGTTTAATGAATAAACATATCTCAGCAACTGAGTCCACATTTTACAGCGCACTGACCTATTCTCTGGACCAGTGTTTTCACTCCCAGGCCCAATCATGGCCCAGATGAATAGGATACAAGTGTTTGGTGCTTGTTAGCAATGTCTCTCTCTGCTTGTTTCTCTGTAATTTTTTCAAGTAAGCCTTGGACCTTATTTTGTTGTTGTATTCCTTCTTTGTTCTCCCTTCTCTCCTTTTAATCATCTCCTTTTAACTGTATATTTTAAGACAATGCCTGAATTACTATAACAACACAGTATCATTGTAATATTCATAATCATGTTTTTAGTACTAGAGGTTAATCTAATCAAAACTTTGGGAACAAAAACTGATTAGAAACTTGTTTATGTTTTAAGATGGTGGTGTGCGCATTAACTTTAACATTAAACATCAAAACTGAATGCCCATAAAGTTTCACACTATAGACCAGTTCTCTCTCTCTCTACACACACACACACACACACACCTACAGAGAAAAAGTTTCTGCAGATCCATCAGATCACAATTCATTAATTACAGTAAGTATACTTAACAAACCAGGCATAACCTTGGGCTCTGCACTGACATCTCCTTGCTTGTTCTTCGTGACTCCCCCTGAACAACTTATTCAACGGAAGGCAGCAGAAGATATGAACACAGACAAGAGGGGAAAAAAATGTGTGTCGTGTGTGAGAGAGAATTCTGAATGTTCTTTCTTGCTCTTGCAATTGGACTCATGGGATAAGTGTAGCATTATAATAATCCTTTATAGTAAGATATCTACCAGATTCAGTTCAGTCAGTATTATAGTTTATGAATGCTTCAGTTATACTGTAAAATAAAAAGCATTTATTTAGCATCACTCAGACCCACCATTAAGATGATTTAGCTAAAATAATACATTAACACTAATTGTGACAACACAGGAAATGATGTACACTACTGAGGGCACATGCATTCGTTTGTCTGGGGATGCTGCACCCAGAGTCGTATCTAGTTTTGTGCTGGCCCTATGCAAGATCATTTTGGGGGCCCCTGTTTTGAACCAATACGAGGAATTTAAACCCTTCAATGATTTGTGGCAATGCATCACCGTAGGTTCTCAAAACTGAAATTAAAAACAACAAAGAACAAAATCAAACTGAACCAAACAATAGACTATAGAAAATAATAAAGGTAAAAAAAATTCCCTCTCTATGACCATGCAGGTGCAGAAACTTACAAACCAAAGATGTTCAAAATATCAGGCAAAATCATGAGCAAAGATTCAAATCAGATCCACTGTTTTTAAATTTTTGTGTTATGATATTAAACAATGTCGTTTATTACATAGTAAACTTAATTGTGTAAAGAGCAGGCTGTCCAAACCTTTAATATAGAGGGCAGAGGTTTGATGATATGAAGATTCCTGTGGGCCTCTCAGAAAAAGATTTGACAGCAAAAGTTACACAAGTGCACAGTTCTTGGGCATATCTGGTATGAAGCAAATCAAAGTTAATACTCTGGCACATTTGTTTTTGCAGTGAAATCAAAAATACTTCCCAACGATTTAGAGAAGTTTCTTTTAATATTACAGTCAGTCTGAGAGATATTTAAATTACATTTAATTCTACTAAAATAT
>JAUBNQ010000001.1:16287774-16299201 GCA_032353495.1 Ctenopoma kingsleyae | reverse complement strand
TCTGTGGATACTGTGGTTGTGCAGTTTTATCTCTGAATGCCACAAAAAGGCTACAGGAGAAGAGAAAGTCAGAGAAATAAGAGGGCATGATGAAAGAAAACTACATGTGTTTTTATACGTACTTTCATATCTTCTCTATTGTTGTTTTGTTATTCTAACCTGTTAGTCCATTGGAATATTTGTAGCTCCACAGAAATGACACTAGATGGAGCTGTTGTCAAAAGGCAGTGGACTACCTCTATCAGTAATCATCTGTTACAATACAGTAGTAAAGTCTAACATTATTCACCACCATCAGGTTAATGAATGAAAGTATCCATTCAGCTTACAGTGCACATCAACACATGATGCAGATGAGCTGATTCTGTCCCGCTGAAAGTCCCATTACAACTCATCCAGATGGGTTAAGTTCCAGCTGTCACTGGATTTACACTGGCACCGACATTATTCAATTTAAGAGAACTGTTTGGGTGTGTTCTGACAACCTATGTGAAAATTAAATGTTCCTCAAAGTATTCAAAAGTGTTTTTTTTCTCTTCTTAGGAGATTAGCTTTGAGGTTTTACAATGCAGTCCAGTCAGACATTTAAGACAGATTTGGAAAAAAAATCATTCGTTTTGTGACCAAATAAAAAAAAAGAGTTTATATTGATATTATATAATATAAGTTGATATTTGATTATTAAATAGAGGGTGACATTGTCCTGAATGTTAAATATATATTAAATATATATTGACTAGAACTGTTTTCAACACAATATAAAACATCTATTTCATCACATCATTTATCTACAGCAATATTTACAATGTCCTCATAGAATTGAGGAGCTTCAGGTGTGTTTAATGTTTTATGGTCTTCACTGAGTAACAGTGCTGCCAAATAATTCATTTTCATTTTCTCAATTATCAATCCCACAAAAATGTACTCTCCTTTATAATGACAATTTTTTAGAGTTTTACCAATGTATAAATAAGCTTTGTGTTACAAATTATTTTAATACTTACCACTGAAATGATGCGTCATTAAAAACACACACATATAGAGTAACACTAGGCCAAATAGAGAAATTTCAGTAGAGACATTGTTTGATAAAAGTTCATTTATCACTGTGACACATGAACAGTGAATACCTCACAGTTTATTATGCACATTTCAGAGACACGCAGAAAGAAGTTACTGAAGAAACAAGCTTATTGTTTATCAAACCCATTAAACTTTATTTCTTTGAGAATACATATTCATTGCACATTTAACATAATGAAAATGACAAATAGTAAAAATACACAGATATTGACATTTCATGTCTGACAGTGACACCATCTCAGTACTTTTCATTTATGTATATAAGTATGTATAACGCAAAAGCTCACATTCTCAATGCGACTCAGGAGGCAAAGCAGTTGTCACATACTGCATATGAATCTACTCAACAACAGAACAACCATATTTTACAGGTACTGCCATCTATACAAAAACTGAGTCTATGTACACACAGTTGATTTCATATTTACAGTGTTTAAATAAAAAACCTGTATTCATTCCCTAACAGTGCTTAAGAGATTGAACATTAACTGTAGTTTGCCAGTTTGTGTTTATTAATTAATTAATTTGATGTACTTTTGTTTACAAGTTCTGCAAATGGAATCCAGGGATGAAATGTTGCATACATTTAGTATATGTGGAGGTTACACCATGCAGCATTAAATATTGACAATAATTATAATTTTAGTACTATATCAAAGGTAAACATAAAATTATTGCACAGGACAAAATGCTTCTCTATAATATATTTACCAACACTTATGAAATGTATATATTCAGTACTTTGCCACTTAACCTAGATAAATTTTCCTTTTATTATAGGGGTAAATTATAAAAATACTATCTATATTTTTACTATGTCAGAAAAATCTCATTTAGCAGTGGTTCCCTCAGTGCATCTTACATTCACAATGGATCCATATGAAAACAGTTTTTCATGTCATGTGACATTCTCCACACAATCCCATCTACTCCTCTCTGGTCCTGTGTCCTTAATTAAACTAAACAGTAGCATTTCATTTTACAACTCAGCAATAACGGCGTAACAGTAGGGTCATATTTTTATAAATACTTTATTAATCCCTTTGGGGACATTCTTTGTGGACAGACAGCCCCTTTGAGGTGCCAAGGGTTTAGGGTTCAGAGTCTTGTCCTGGGACAAGTGTAATAACATGGTAACAGGGTGTAATGTTTCAGTAATAACAATGTAACAGCGTTATTTGGATGAATATTTAAAGTTAGATTAAAGTTATATAAAATTAAAGTTATGGTTATACAGTATAATGGTAGTTACTTAAGTAATAACCAGGTAATAGCATGGTATAAGCAGTGGATATACCTAGGTAATAGGAGGACAAAAACACATGATTAATCATGTGTAAACAAACACCAAGAGCTACAGTAATTACATGAAAACACTTCACTTATATCAGGTTATTATCTTATATTATTAATTGTAACTGCCATGATATTACAGTTCTCTTTATTAACATAATAACCTTGTTACATTGTTATTACACCGCTGTTATGCTATTATTGTTATTTCCAAGCTGTCAGTGTACAATAACCCCATTATTACCAAGCTGTAAAATGCTGCCAACTTGGCCAGTGTTTTTAATCTAACCTAACTCTATATAAACACAATCAAACACTCTTGACCCTGTACTGTTTGTTTCATTTTTTCATTTTGGTTGTACATATATTTTTGTATTTCACTTCATGACTTAAGAAAACTATTGTACAGAGGAATAATAGGTTCTCTGAGAATATAAAAAGCTATTTACAGTTATTAATGATGGGTTGTAAGAGTAAAAAACATATCTTTTTTGTTTGTCTATTTCCTTTACAAGAACATACATTAATAAACACAAAACTTTAAATATCCATTAACGTATTCAGATTTGGGCCGATAATATTTTTGGGCTAGCAGCATATAATACAAACCATTCCTTTGGTGTAAATACTTCAGATTTCTGCTTCCAAATGAATGTATGAATTGAAGTAAACCAAATATAACATTAGCAAATACAAAAGAAGTTCTCCAGCTTAAAAAGACCAGAAAAACACTTTTAGTTATTGTACATAACAATCCGATGCAATGGACTTGGAAAGGGACGTTAAGTATTTATGGTCATTATGATCTTTAAATTGTTTAAAAATTACACTTGATACAGAAACACTCACAAGATCGAGAAAGAGGTGAGGTTCACATAGAAGGTCATATAAATCCAACTTTCCCACCACATAACCCACTGTTTGTTAATAAAATGGTATGTTCATTAAAATAATCAATTTGACTGGGCTTATATTCACATTCATTGTATGTGTCTATATTTGAAAATAAAAACGTTCTAAGCTCTAGTTCCTGATGTTCCACGTGAACATGTCTGAACTTGTTGTGATGTGAATGGGAATACCTGCAAAATTACAACAAACTATATTCTACACAAAGTGCCTTTATAACTCATAATTGTTTATGTGAAACTTGCTTATGATGTGTTACAGATGTGCAATTTGTAGTAGAACAATTTCAATAAATCAGAAGTCTGCACAATTTGATTCAAATTAAGGGAATTTACTGGAATTCTTAGCAAGTTTCTTCTTCACCTGCTGTAGTGTCGTGTAGTGTAGTGAAAATATGCATTTTCTTCATCCATTGCACACAGTCCACTTCTAACGTGTTCTACACTGTCCATATCTGCAGATGCACAGGATGTAATCCTGTCAAATAACTATGAGGATTGCAGCAGTACTGCAGAACAATAATGACCTTTCACACTGCAGACTGGAGCTACTAAAGTCACTCCTCTCAGATGACTACCTAGGTCACATCTGCAGGTTGTTCGCCACCTCTCACTAAAAACTAGAGAAAAGGAAGATAGAAGTACAACCTGGTCAAATTGTTCTCTCATATCTTCAAACAGTTCTCTTTATCTGAGAATAAAGCAAACAGGCTGTCCTTCAACTTCTATTTTATGCCCCACAGAACCAAAAGGCATTACTACAAAATCAGCAGAACGGAGGGTAGAGAGAATCGGGTCAGAATACTTAAAGTAGATACTTGTAGTGATTCAATTTTATGCCAAAATCCAGGCAGATTAAAATGACCCCTATATGGTGTTAACACAACCGCTCATCCTCTGGTTCAGCAAGGTGAGGAGGACATTTGTTCATACTCCGGACACTTGAGGAGGGCAGGGTAGTTGGAGGAGTTCATCTGGAGGGAGGCCTCAGAGGAGATGGAGGAGGGACTTCGGCCACGTCCAGCCCAGGCATCTGGATGGAGAAACTGACCAGAGTAATCAGAGCAGTTGCTGAGGCGAGGCCTGTAGAAGCCTTGGTGGGGCCGGTACATTTCCTCTGCTGTGTAGCGCTTCATGAACAGGTACACTGACATGACACCTGCCGTCTGTGGTGGAATGGAGACAAAGGGAAACATAGTTTATTTTTGTTTGCAATATCTTTATAGTTTCTGTGGAGTTCAATCTTATAAGCTTTTAGTTATATACCAGATTCTGCAGCATGTTATGTTTGTTGTCAATTAAAACAATGTTAGGCTGTAAATAATAAGGCTTTATTGATCCCCTTGGGGAAATTGTTGTTTGGAGAGCTGCTAGACCTGTGTCAGTGCTACTACAGGGTTTTGGTGTCTTGTCCAAGGACACCTCAACATGTAGCTTTGGGGTCACTGAGAATCGAACCGCTGTCCCTTGGGTTGGAAGACGACTGCTCCACCCACCAAGTTATCATGCCACCATGTATGTTCAACATTGTCATAATTTCTTAATGCACAATTTCATAATGAAAGTTATAAACTGGAAAAAGCAAAAAAATAAAAGCCAGTGCTATCTTTAAATTAAGTAATTATAATATAAAAGTGTGAACTTTCACAGACAAGATCATAACATACATAAAAAATAGGAATTGATCAAATATTGTCCTGAGCTTTATTATTATTATTCTGAAATGATTTAACGTGGGACTGTAACATGCCTGTCTCCTGTTGACCTACACTGCATCTGTGATTCAAGACACACACAGCCATGACCAAGCACGGCAGAAGCATTTAGCTTTTGGTAGGGGCCAAAGATTTAAATCAGTTTGATGCATGCTTGTGAAATGTGAGTTACAGCAATACTTCATATTTGTTGCTGTAAAGACGTTACCTCAGTGAGCAGAAAGGAGATGGCAGCGAAGGCGAAAGACCAGCCATATTTGTAGCTGAAGTAGGCCTCGTTACTTTTGGTTCGGTTCAACATTTCATCGTTAATGTTGGAGATGTACAACACAAGTCCAACAACCAGAGACAGGCCTGTGTGGAAGCAGAGAGAGACATTACTACTTACTGATGACTATAGGCAGAGAGGGAGATTATATTTACAAAAATATATGTATATTGATACGTATGATTGGCATCGATCTCTTGTTGTCATAGAGTATTACAAACAATTGATATATTAATTGCAGATTGTAACGTTACAACTATGTATAATTGAAATAATTTTGCCTTGAAATTGTTCCAGCTGTACATATCCTGTTTGTAGCTGATGATGTGTTGTGAGTAAATGTGTACCTGACAAGATGAAGAAGATTCCAGACACAAAGGCCAGGATGGTGCGATGGGGTCGGATGTGGCCAATGTTACTGAGTACAAACCCAATAAACATAAAAAAAAGGCTCACGAGAGGGAAGGGCGTAGCAGAACGAATCATCTCTGAAATGACAGTAGGAAAAACGAGATGAAGTCAGTTTGACTGAGACCCTATAAAAAAACACAATAAAAAGTTTTCCCTCATAGAGTAGCAGCAGGGGTTTTCTACTTTCTAGTTAGTCTTATTCTTCATGGGGTTGCCATTTCATGGGTTTAGGTCACAGTTCTTTATTTATATTAAAATGGGCTGGACCTCCCTACAGTGAGCAAATGGGACAGTACCTCCCATAAGTAACCACAGTCATACTTGTTATACTTGTTTCCAGACCCCCGTTGTGTACTCCATTACACAAAATATTACTTTTCCATCTAAGCGAACCAGATATCTCAGGTCAAAACCTTAGTGGAGCTTGTTATTTAATTAGTTGAATAAAGTTAGGATAGGCCCTGTATTAATATTTGATACTGTGTGTCCATGTGAGATATTTCAACAAATGCATACAGTATGTTCACTTAATTTCCCAGTGTACCTGAAAGTATAATTTAATTTAAACACTATTATTTTTACACAATTATTTTCTATAATTTTCATAATTTTTTTGGACGAAGAAAATAGTAATTAACTCTTATTATCTCTCTTATTATCACTGTCTGTAAATCCTTACTACCTATATTTTGTCCAAAGCAAAGAAAATATACACATTTTTATCTCACATTTTTTACCCTTTCTTCTGTTTTAGTTATCATAACTGTGTTATAATTTTGGTCTTTTGTAACCAACAAAATGAACAGGTTGAACACTGGATTGATTAAATTAATATCATTTTTTAGATATCCAATTTCTGATGTTCATAAAATGTGTTTAATTGCGCTCAGAAATTGTTAGGAGACAAATAAATACGTGTCTATATCTTGCAAATAAATTTGTTCACTACTTCATAACAAACTTCACTGAGGAAGATGATGAGAAGATGAAGACAACTGATTGAAAGCTAGTAAGTGGAGCTAGTGAAAATCCAGATATGATTAACTTTGCAGTGTCAACACTGTCCCTGTCCTTGGCCTGGAAAGGGCTGCTGACAGACATGTGAGTCCTCACTGGCACATGGTGTTAACAAACACTTCTTTCACCTGCCAGCAGTGAACTTCACTCAGAGGCTGTGATGCCTTGGATTCCCAGGCCGCCTCCCTACATCCACTCAACCTCACAAACTCTGAAACAGTGTTCCCTCAAACGATGTATGTATTTGTAACATCTGTTTGTGCTCTCTTCCACTTTTCTCTGCAACGTCTTGGATCACTTCTTTTACTTACTCAGGACACTAACAGTGGATTCAGAGGTCATCTGGACATTGGTGGGCATCACATACTCTATGGTAAAACACCGGCCTTTCTCCTCCCCTGGAAAAAAAGGACAGGGATAAAATATAGTCAATAAAATTTCACATAGTGTAACTCTGTAGTGGACACAGGATACAACTGATGAAACTGTTCATTGTCCCAGCCTGACAAAGAAATGTCAAATGATAACTTCTATTATGGCCAAACGTCATGACTGTACATTGCAAACATGAAGTTTTCCGTAGCTTGACACAATGTATTTTCATGCACTGAAATTAGGCAACTGTGTGAGAAAGGTGTGAACTGATGTCAGCTTATTTCACCTGAGAAGCTGTTGGAAGCCACTTAAAAAGAATCTCACAGCAAGTCAAGTGAATGTGAAATCAAGAGCTTTTTTGGCATAATACGCAGCTTCTGCTTTCACTATTTGTACGAGGAACACCCAGCATTAGATTTTAGCACCTTCCTCTTTGACACTTCCACACATACGGAACAAAGTCTGACACCAAACACACAAATATACACTCCTGCAACTGATGTCTTTCTCAACACTTAATTAACCTCAGACACTGTGAGGTGTTGAATAAGGTGATATTTTGTGGTTCAGCTTTCATGTTGTGGGTTGATGATACACTTGAACCACACGTAGAGAGACGCAAAATATTTAAAAATATTAAAAGTATTTTGTAAATGTTATTCATACACCGTATGATACACTCATATTACCAGGCAGTGTTGGAAGGATATTCACAGATAAAAGGAGTATGATATTCATGGGTAAATAATTAGTGTTTTTACAGCAATGTCTGATGCATTCAATACAGTTTTCTTATCATAATCAGTCCGTCCAGAATTTCGCTTTTTGTTTTATGTTCTTTTTATACTTTATTATGAGAGATGGAAAGGAAGAAAGATGTTAGACATTAAAAACTTGTAAGTGCCTAGGCACAGATCCAAACAATCAGCGCTGATTGTTCTCTATAAGAAAATATGGTCTCATGCTCTCAAGCATTTAAATTAAGACATGTTCTGAATACATCATGACTAAAGTGATGTAAAGGGTATGAAGATATTTATGACAGTCTTCTCCCACACTTGCTTTTTATTATTCTTTTGATTTTGACATTAAGTCAGTATTTCATACCACTAATCGGAAAACATCCACACACCTACAATCAACCATTATGTAGTGTAAGGTGTTAGATATGGTGGTTCCCTGAGCTTTTCCTCCCTTGGCGTATTAAACCATCATCTTAAGGCTTTATATCATTGCATGACTGTAAAGATAGCGTTTCAGCTTTTTTTTATTGTCACTGATCACATTTTTACATGTTACAACTAAATTTGGTGTCTGCATTTGACCCACCCCCCCTTGGGGGGAGCAGTGAGCAGCCCAGGGACCTAGCGCTAAGTGTCCAGCTCAAGGACACACCTGGTACGTGGGTGGGCTGGGAGGCTGGCTGGGATTTGATCCTGCCACCTTTTGCATCCCAGTCTGATGCTTACTCCATTGAGCTATCAGGCCGCATTGTGTTTTTTTTTTTTATTGTATACCGTAGGTCAGAATGAATGTAATTCTCTGTTTATGTAAATGCAATTGCAATAGATGGAAATAATAAAATCTAAATAATAACTTTTACTGAAAATATTGATTACACTTTACTTAATGGCTCATTTTCAGTCGGTCTTAAAAGACTCTGCTAACTGCTGTTCCAGATTTTAAATAAAATTATTATAGAAGAAGAGAATGAACATACATTAAAACTAATGCAAATGTGAATCTAATTATGCTGTCTTGAAGCAACAGTTTATCAAGGGGACATTATGCTGTTAAATATAACAAATAATACACACACTCATTTCCAAGAATGGAAAAACTAATTGTGCCTATTTAGTCAGTGTCATTGCTACTCTGGCAATCAGTTCTGCTAAAAGCTCTACGGCCTGCAATAAATACTTTATGTCCTACACTAAACATGAGACACAGCACTCACAGTGGTGGACTATAAGTATGTAAAGAGTTCAGTGAACTCATAGACTGAAACACCCAATGAACTCAAACTAACATCAATACCAGCCAAAGCACCACACAACAACACTCTCTCACAGAGCAACATACTGTCACAGTGTGCTGTAAGTGTTTCTGGGTCAAACATTATGCAACAGAATAATTAATTAGGCAAAAAGGCCACTCAATTGCCACTTAAAACACACACTAGACTATTAGTCCATTTATAGCTATGACCCCAACATCCATTACCTAATCACAATTGGATTGCCAAAACATTTGCCACAACTGAACCATTAACCCTGAAACAGGACAGAGCACAGGGGTTAATGGAACAAATCAACAGAAAGTGGAATCGTGTAATAGTTTTTTTGCACAAGAAAATGTTTCCAGGTTTTCTCGGTTATATACTTAATATCTAAAGTAACTCTGAGTATAATAAACTATATCAGATGCAAATTTTTATATCAACATCTAGCCATCCAACAAGATTAACACATCATACTGTATACTGTTGGTGTTACCAGAAGAAGCAAGACAGTAAGAACAAAAGTTGATACCTGGTTTACTCTGGGACAAAACTTGTCTGGAGGGTTGTGACTCTAAGAAAAGAATCAAATCTAACAGTTAGTGTCTCTTTTCCAATCAAGACCTCGAAGCATGCCTTTGTGATGTTGGAGCTGAGGATGAATGCTGTTTTGATAGATAAAAGGAAAGTATGACCATGCACTGTGGAAATGCATATGCTTCTGGAGTAATCTTTGCTTTTCAGGTTCAGTGTTACACTGGGAAAAGAGATGCAGGTCAGAAAGAAAAGGAAAAAGAAAAAAGCAGTCACAGACTGAGGGTTTCCTGCATCAATTCAAAGAGCCTCTGGTGCTACAGAATGCAAATCAGCTGGGTAAATCAGGAGCAAAGACAATACAACAACAGGAATAAAAATAACTGACACCTTCAAGGGTGAAAGAAAAAAATACAGCACAGGAATCAGAAACAAAAGGAGAGCTACTGGTCCTATTGCTGCACAGAGCTGAAGGGAAAGTTTAAAATTCATGCTCAAGCATTAAAACACCTGAATTCACTAATATTTCAAAAGTTGCTTCGAAAGATGGCTTAAAGATTTTGTTTTTATTCAGACAATATCATTACTTCATGATTCAGGCCTCATCACAGAACAAGTCAAACTCATTTGTGCCATAAGTTTCTTTACATTCACATCTCAGTGATTGACTTCTCTGTCAATAGTTAACCATTCCACTGACTGACAAAGCACATTAGTCTCCAACAATTGGACTAAAATCTTTCTGTATGGATAAAATGGACGTCCTGACATTTACTTTATGAGATAATATACAGATTTTTTTCATTTACATATGTCAACTGTATGTTTCAGGCCTCATACTGACTCACCAGCCACGAAGCAAACCCTCCAGAGGCCAGAGTGGAGGGACATGCGTATCTCTGTGCTCTGGTTGAGGGGAAGAATGATGCCCTCCTCCAGGTAGAGCCAGTAGTCGGTGCTTACGGCAATCCCCAACAGGCCCAGGCCGCAAACAGCGAACACGCTGCTCAGCAACGTCAGCACCTTCCTGCCACATAGGCTCATACCACAGCCTCTACAGCAGGGGGCGCCACCGGCAGAAAGGGGAGCTGAGAGGGACAGACAGAAGAAGTATTTTAATCAATGTCACCAAAGAGAAGGAGAAAACAATTCTGAAAGTTGATCAAACTGGCCCTGAGGAAACATGGAAGAAACAAATGAGAAAAACATATCTGGAAAGAAAATTATTCGTTTTTATTACAAAACATAACGGAACTTTTTTGAGCACCCCACACAAAAGCCATTATCTAAAGTATTGAAAGAAAATAAATTTGATTATGTGATCTTTTTGATGAGAGACAAACACTGATTTCTGGAGAAAATGGGGATAAATACAGGAAAAATACACATAAGTAACAGTATGAAGGAAGTTCTGTTTCATTGTTTCATCTTAATTCAAATCTGCTACAGATAATGAAGAAACATTAGAAATAAATGAGACTGTCACGTTGACTTTCTTCTTCTCAGCTGAAAACGAAATCTGGGAAAGATTCCCTCTCCTTCAAATCTCTCATTAGAATTTAAATTACCACATTGTGCACAGCCAAAAGCTTAGTGGGACATTTCTGGAAAAAAAACATTATGTAAAGTGTTTCATTTGACTGCCCTCACATTGCCTTCTGCCAAAAGAACAGAAATATAGCTCATACCACTGATAGTAATCAAAATACAGTACTGTGCAAAAGTCTTAGGCCACCGTTAGATTTGCTGTTTTTGCAATGCTATTATGACCATATATGTTTTTATTTCTTAGTCTCGTTATTAGAATACAACTAGAAAATATAG
>JAUBNQ010000001.1:16245305-16284593 GCA_032353495.1 Ctenopoma kingsleyae | reverse complement strand
CCATTCCTGATCAGGTCATTTTCAGACTATGGAAGGATCAACTTGCATCCAGATGAAGCTGCCAGATGCTGAGTCGGCTCCTTGTTGGACGACTTCTGGTGTCTCAGAGAAAATCTGTGAGAAGCTTCTCATCAAATATTGACAGGTCTTACTCTCCTATTTTCGTCTTTGACCTCCACAGATTCCTCTACAGAGATCACACTAAACAATTGTCACTTTAGCCTAAAGAAGCTGTTTATAAAAAATATTTTTGTGTTTTCTAATACTGTGTACATATTTCCTATATTTTCTAGTTGTATTCTAATAACGAGACTAAGAAATAAAAACATATATGGTCATAATAGCATTGCAAAAACAACAAATCTAACGGTGGCCTAAAATTAAAAAAATTACAGAGATATCATATTTTAAGGGTGTTACACTAATTCACAGAAAACCTACTGTATATTACCCATAATTTAAACACATTTGAAGTAATAAATAATTTTCAACCACCATGCGATACTGAACATTGCCACTATGAGTCCACTAGGAGGCCATGTTGGGATCAAGTAAGGCAGATGCACACCACTGTGAGAGTAAAGGGCATGTCATCACCAAAAGTAGGGCATTCCTCTTCTGTCTACTTTGTTAACATGCACCTAAGCTCCTGTCAACCTTAATTTGAATGGATCACTGCAAAAAATACCAAAGTTTCCATGAACAATTGGTAATGCAATGACAAAGCAAAGAGTAGCACAGATGTCAGAAGCCTTTTCAATAGTGTGACATACTGCTGAAACACAGAACTCCAGGGAATACTATATTTGTGACTTATTAGCAGAAGGCGGGTGACACATAATGTAACATTACATGTTAGAATATTTTTCTGGCAGAAATTATTATAAAATAATTGGGGCATACAAAATGTAATTTAATACTGTATGTCCCAGTAATGCTGCAGAACATAACATTCAGAATTAGTGACCATCTTAATTGATGCTTTAAAATTTGTAAAAACAGACATGCTTATTGACCCAGTTTCTGTGTCGGTGACTACAATCCCTCTGATGCCTCTGATGTGGACAGGCAACTAACACTGTGGGAGTTAGTTGCTGGGGCTGACTGGAGGAGCCTGAGGACAACAGCAGTCCAGTGTACGAGAGGATGTCATCAAGCCACAGACACAGCTGGATAAAGCTGGCAGCCCCCAATGTTGGCCTGCTGAGAATCTACTTTACACTATGCAAGCCAACACTATACATGCACACATTCATGCACACATGCATGCTCTTAATGTCCAGATAGAGATGTTCTTTCACCATACAGAATATTGCACAAATCGCTCTTGTGTATGAACATATCATCATACATAAGAGCAAATTTCCCTGACCCACAAACTGTCTACAGTGACTTTCCTTTGTACTGACAGAGGGAGTGTGTCACTGGTTATAATAGTATTAAAAAGATATTTATGTATTTCAATAGGCTAAAATGTCAAAATAAATAACAGACAGGTGATTGTACTATTTCTATTTACTATTATTTCAACAGTTATTATTAAAAAAAACCCATCAGGAATCTGAAGTGACTTGAAAAATATTTTAAACAACTTGTTTACAAAACTGTGATTGTTTTTTTGCTATTGTCTACTTATAATACATTTACTTACTCAGAAAATAATAACTACAAGGACATTTTCTTCATGTAATAAATAGTGAATATTGCAGCTCACTGTATAGACGTAAACCTGCACAAGCATCAGATCCTCAAATATTCATTAATATAGATAAATTAATTTAAACCTATGTCAATCTCTACACTTACTGTATCTGTTTAAAAAAAAAAGTTTTAACGTTTTAACCCACCCTCTGCTTGCATAATAACTGATAAGGTTAACACTGGTACACGTTTATTTATGTCACATATGCAAACATAGTAAATTATATTAAAATACCCAGCAACTGAAAATGTAGTTTTTTTGTGCAGTTGGGAAAAGTATGTCGAACCTATTGACTGTTGTTTATTCTAATTTATCATTTTCATCATCATTTATCATTCAAATAATAACAGATAGTGTAACATTAACTGAATAACTATTGCTGTGTTCCTTATTTTAAATTACTTTTCAAACTATACAGAATATCCATCATTTTTAAAAAAAAATTATGATACTCTGTGACTGTGTAACGCTAACAGTAACATTGTAGGTTACAGAAAGGGTTTTCCATATGCTCTCATATATCAGCCATTGTCTTTATCTGTGTTGGCTTCCAGTGTTGAGCTAACAAGCTACAATGATTTATATGTGGTGTGGTCTAATTTAAGAGGTGCCTCAGCCCCCTGGTGGAACAAGCTGTCAAAACAGGGAATGAAGTGGAAATTTAGTGTCATATTCTCACCTCCGCTCCATATTAAAAATCACTGGATTCGGGTTACAAAATCAGCCAACTGGCAAATAAACAGTTGAACCAGCTGACCTAACGTAGGTGTTCTCGTCCATCACCCTCAAGTCAGCAAAACGGCAGCACATCTCTCTCCTGTAACATCAGATCATCTTAATTGGATGGGGCAGCTCTGGACATAGCTCAAGCCTTTCATGGCGTTCCAAAAGTACTTCCCTTATGTCTTTTAGCAAATGTCTTTCGGCTTTGAGCTGTCATTCCTGTTCCTTCATTCAGTATTGAGACCAGAACGTGTACAGGCAGCGTGTAAGTCAGATTGTTCTCTGCATGTAAAATCTTGTCATTATCATAAAAAACAGTAAGTCATAGTGAAAATGAACTTTGAATGGTTAAACAATGACTTTAATTGACTTTGAATCTTCACTGCAAAAAACCGTTCGAGGATTTGTTTGCTTTACCAAAACTTGTGCTTACGGGGCAATTATCCTCAACGTCTTCATTCTATGTACAGTAGACCTAAAGTGTCTGTAAGAAAGATGACAGACATGTCTATTTAAAATACAAGTGAATTTCATAGTAGTAATAGCTAAAGGGGTTGGCAATCCATTGACTCTGGCACAAAAACTGACCCATAGAACGAGCATCCCTTTTGCAGTGTTTGAAGAGAACAAGTCTCCCATTTTTAAGTGCTTGACTTGGCCCTGTCGCCTGGCAACACCATACAGAGAGGCCTCCAAATTAGTCAAGCATGAATGGACTGAAGAGTGAGTCCCAAAACAAGGCTTCCTATTTAGTGGTGCATTTTACATGCCGGGAAACAGAAGAAAACAGGAGAAAGACACAGAGACACAAATACATCATAGATGGTTATAGACATGCTGTTATGTACAGTGGTTACTCAAACACACATGCAGAATAAAGACTAGGATTCATGACATATATTGTTCACAGTCATATAAACGTGTTTCCAAATCAATTTTATTGTTATTAATTAATACATGCTCTAATACATACAAGCATGCGGCTCAACAGTCGTATAATCCGTACATACGTATATGGAAAGAACAGACGGAAATTCCTGTTGCACTATGACAACCAGACTTTTTGAGGAAATTCCCATCAGGATGTTACTTAGAGGATGAGTGATCACTGAAACCCATGAGGTGCAGCCAAGAAAGCAGGTTACTGCTTGTTTACTGTGTTTAACAAATGTGTATTTTGTGTACCATGCTTCATAAGACACACTAAGAATAGCAAGAGAAGTTAATGAAGGGTTGAGAAATCAAACAGAACCAGTACTAACATTGCTATGCCACTCGCACAAATGTTTGTTCTCCTGAATAAACCTAGTTGTTTTTGTCTTTTTAATGAATAAATATTCCACTTACACTGACATAAATCTTAGATTAATTAATTTTAAGCTTTTGTCATAACCTGCTGTAGCCAACTCACGTATAGTTAGTACAACAATAGACACATTGTGTATAATAATAAAACTACTGTACACACTGAGGAAACTGAGTATGTCCATGTTTTCAATATGGACTTTGTGCCAGATATTTCTATTGATGGTGACCTACAGCTGGGTTTTCCTGAGTGACAAATTGTTTAAGTGTGAACAGTATTATAGCTGAGCTGACAGGATACAGACGTTAATTAATGCCAATTATGACTGGCCTGATTTTATTACATACTTTACTGATCCCCTTCTTCGGACAGTTGCAGTAGATGACACCACAACTGTAGGGTTTTGATATCTTGTCCAAGGACACCTGAAGATGTAGCCTGGAGGAACCGGGGATCTAACCACTCACGTACACATACTCGTACATGACTGCTTTACCAACTGAGCGACTTGCCGCCCCAACATTCACATATCAGAGATTAAATATGTGGTTTTAGACAGTAGCTTAGGATTTAACAACATGGACAAGATCCAGCACAAAGCTGACGGCAATGACCGCTGCATTTTAGTAACAGGATAATAATAAGTTAAATCACGTGTCTAACAAAGCAGCAGGTTATAGAATAACAGACTTTAAACCCATTTGTGTTTTGATGAATGGGAAAAATGAAAGCTCTATAAAACTGAGGACACAGATGAAACTTTTGAAAGATTCAAGTGAAACTGAAAAAATGCCCGACATCTTACACAAGTGGCATTTCTCCATCGCTGAGTCACAGTCTGAACTTTTACACTATTTACACTTTTACACACAACCTATTATAAAACCTATTAATGTCTGCATCACTGTAATGAGTAGTTTCTCATCTCGAGAGGACGGGAGTAGCCAGAATTCAGCCTGTATCGGACAGTGGCTGAAAACAATTTCTCTTCTGCAATTGCAGAAAAATAATCCCCTGCAGCCCACAACATCGCTGTCTGAATTTGTGCTATAACAACATTTGTCTGGCTGGCACACTGAGAAGTGGATGTCAGCCAAATAGGCCTGTGGGCTGCCTATTACTGCACGTTTTCCAAGTTGAAACTGCAACTGAATCTCCAGTTTGTTTACACTCAGAAAACGTTTTTGCAGTTACCACACTGTTGCAGTAAATGACATGAAAATGTGCTTTAAGTTTCAGATACTGATTAGATTACAATTTACAGTATACCAACATCCAAAATTAACAAATTAATTATTAATAATTAATTAACAAAAAAAATGTCACTAGATGATTTTAAACAAATAAATCATTGTGAGTCTTGGTGTAATGAGAGTTCAGCGCTGTCCGCGGTGCTGAACAGTCACTTCACTGATGTAGTGGAGGCTGCTTCATCTAAACCTCGCTCGTCTGCGTCTTTGTCGAGGCAGAATTCATATCGACATCGTTTTCTTTTGTATTTTGACTTAATGTGACTGTCTGCTGGATTCTCTACGTCTGTGTGTTTGAGAGTCTTCTGCAAATCAGTTTACTTTCAAAATAATAAAAGTGAAGTAAGTTCTTTTCATCTGAGATTATTGTCTGTTATCACCGACTGAGGGTTTCGCGTAAGTTATTTACTGCACAGTGCACAGGGACAGTTTTCCTCATGCGTCCCTCTCTTGCATTTTCTTTCATCCTAGAAGCGAGTAGTAGTGTCACTCCACTTTCATGGATGTAGGTTTAATAAAGGATGTGATGAAGCTCGACTTTCTCTTTTTGATTTGGATGAAATGAACTGCAGATTATAAAGCGTGTTTTTTTTTTACATACATTCTACATCGTGTCAGATCAAGCTGATCTCTCAGGTAGAAATGTGGATATAGTGATTTTAATTAGTTGATTAGAATAGCAGCAGGTTTCACAGTGATTATGATAATTTTGAATTTAACTACAAAAATAAGCACATAACAAAACATCGAGACAACAACAACAAGCAGCAAACATTCCTTGGTAGCTGCGTTTCTCTGCACACACCATCCTCTGACATTCATCTTTTCACAAAGAGATAATGATTTATTACCTTCTCGAAGAAGACGCGTTGAGGTAAACGCAGTTCTTCCTTTTTCTCTGTTTTTTGTTGTCTTTTTTTCTCCTCGTGCAGTCGGTCCGGGTTGTCTTGGCTTTGGCGCGCAGTAAGCCTGCGGAGCTCGCGCACAACTACTATCCAAACCAGTACGCACGTGGCACACAGCATCTCCACCTCTCTCTGGGTGAGATGCTGCGTTCACGTGATGTGGATAAGTTTAGGCAACATGATTGTTTTCTGATGATTTACTAAAATCCACCGCAGCAAATCAAATACTGAACCGTTTTAGGTACTTTCATTAGGAACATTTCATGCACATGTGTATTTTATACTGTACAGTGCCAAAGCATATTATATTTATATAATATAAGCATATTTAGGCTGTATTCTGCACATAAACTGCTCACTATGTAATTATTAATTAATTAAGAAAGTGATGACCAACCACACAAAATGTTAGAAGCCAATAAGGAAATCTTTAAGACAAAATCACTTTTCTGTAAAAAAAAAAAAAAAAAAAAAAAAAAAAAAATCTCATATCACAAATGCAAACAGCCTTCAATTGCTACAGTGGCTCTAACACTGACACTGAACATAAGTCTTCTATGGTTTTATACAGTACTTCCTCACATTGATCTGCCCATATGAAGTGTTTTTTTTCACTGAGACACAAACTGTGGTTTTCACATGAGCACAGACGATTTCTGTAATTGTAACTTGACAAATTAAGCACATGCTCTATTTCAACAAATATATACAAATGCATGTTAAGTATGGCCATATGGTCATAATGCATAGATTCATTAGACATGCTGTCTGACTGAATTCAGCACAAAATGTCTCTGAACACACGGACATTCATTCAGTTATTTAGGAGCATCTTGCAGATCTCATGCATGTGTATGACTAACTAGCACATTCTGAGCTTACAGCCAGGAGTGAGGGTGTCATCAGCTTGGCTTTCACATGACCTCGGCTGAAACCTTGACAGGAAGGCAATCAAGAGCTTTCTCATCCCATTTTGTGTCATTTTGTTTCCCACATGTTTCATCATGATGCTGTTGAAGCAAACTCAGCTTCTTCACTGCATTGACAGTAAAACATCAAAGCCAGCAAAGTTCACGATCCTCCAGCCTGAACACACTTTACTGTCATCCACCAGGAACATACTGTACAGTGTGAGTCTACGTTACACAACTACAAATGTCAATACATTACAGCAATATTACAAGCCAAGAGAGAAACAAGCAAAAACATTGTAAAATACCCTCAATGCACCACAATGTGTTGTTAAATCTTACAAACCTCTTCCTAGCACTGAGAAACTGGCTGGCTGCCAGATCAGAAATTAAGTAGTAATTATAGGCCCTCATTTGACAAAAGGTCAATAAGATAGATGAAAGCTACCAACTGAGTTGTGAAGAGTCTGCAGCTATGCACTGTACAGAGGCTAAGACTAATGAGTCCAAAAAGAGGTCAAGGTTGGAAGAAATTAAAACTTCTCAGTGATCAATACAATAATGGACTGTTTTATGTGTCTTTATGGGATTGAGTGAACATTTTACATGTTCTGATTTTGTTCTTTGAGCATTGCACTTGATCTCTTCCTGAAATTAGTGTTTATGCTACTTGTAAAACTCTAAATAATGTCTAGGCAGGAGAAAAGCATTAAGCAACTTTTGAGCCCTGCTGCATAAATTTTATGTTTTATAACACAAGCAACAGGGTCCAGTTTTATTTGCAGCATTTTTGTTGTAGTACTGGCCCCTCAAGGCAAATTAAAACAAAACTTTGTTTGAGCTTAAACACTGTATAACAAATTGGAAATATGACAACAGGGTTGAGTTTCCAAAAAATCAGTATAGAATTGAAAACATATTGAAAGGGTTATTTTTTGCCCAATGTGCACTCACAACTGTGTACATCAGTCAGGCTATTTGAATATGATTGTTGCAGTGATATCATATTACGTTCATGGGTAATGATGTACAAACACCAGTCATGAATCACTAACCCAGAAACACGTGTGGTAGTTCCTGTGTAAAAATCATAAAGTATTGCTGTAATATGCTGAATTACTTGTTTCTGTTTTATTTAACGATAATATCTGTAGTTACACGACATCCTGCTCCTTTCTTGCTAAGTCTGGACCATTTGTATCAGTACAAATGGAAACTTTTGCAGATGCACAAAAGCTTCATTCAAAAAATTGAAATGTTTCTTCTCTTTTAAGGTATTAACTTGAAAAATTTAACAGTTTGAATTCATTTATTAGTTAGAAACAGGCAATTTAGCATTTTTCAAAACTGTTTCATGGTTATTACACAAAAAAGGACCATACATGTTTTTGGGTAATTAGTTAGTTGGGTAGTTCTTGGTATTTTGTTTAATGACATGATACCATGAAATATAATAGAGCGAGGTAGTTTTGCATTTTCCAGTTTTGTTTAATGATTTTTACACAAAAAACCCACAGTGTGTGTTTCTAAGTAATTACTGCAGCTGTACTAAATATTTATTTACTGCAGAAGTTTGGTTCCCATGTTATTATGGTTTTGACCCCTTATTAGTGTGGTGCAAAAACTTTGCTCTGCTATTGCATTGTTATAGTTTTTTTTAACCCCCCTACTACTACTCCTTATGTTGTTAATAATTTTCTACATTTTCCCCCTCTACCTTGTTATTACAGAAGTTAAGTGCTACCAGGACATCAAACTCTCGCCAATCTTTCCAATGAGTTGCCATCTTAAATTTTTTGTATTTTCAGTGCATGAATATGATTAGAGATTCTCCAATGACTTCAGTGACTTTGTTAATGTTTCACTGAGGCACTGGGCACTGTAACTCATACCACTGACATGGCACTGAACCCAAAACCCTAACTCCAAATCTGCAGCAAATGGCAGCACAGGATAACTACAAAATATATTTAAAACATGACAAAACACTCAGATAAGTATGGACCTGATTTTCCTTCTTTAATTTGTGTTATCATACATTAGGTACAAATGACACAATCAATTACAGGTAAGTAGCTCAGACTTATTTTAAAGGTTTCAGGCTGACAAGGGAAGAAAACAAATATACGCCATTTGCAAAATACAATATATTTTCTTTTACAGTCTATGCAGATGTCAACTGTAAGTCATATATGTACAACAACAGGGATGCTCAGGTTATGAACAAACACAGAGAGGAAATTGGAGACCATGTTACCATATTGGTGACGCGATAAGGCATTCCTGCACATCATTGATCCTGTGCCCTGTACAGCCAAAAGGACGGCAGTTCACTTCAGCTCTCTCATTTCACGGGGGACACGACACGAAAGGTAATGACTTACTACAAACAATGAACATGATTCATCTAAAACAAAACTGTACCTAAAAGGACTATTTTGAGAAATACAAGTGCCAAAAAGAAAAACCAACAAGAAAACCTCCACACAAAGACATAACAGACCTTTCTCTCTGAAAATGTCACACATAAGATAATATCTTTAACACCGAATGTTGTTTCATTGTTTACAGGCCATCCTAATCATGAACCATAAATTAAAAACAAAAATGTGAGAATATCAAATATAATGTAAACAAAGTAAAACACCAAATACATTTGGCTAACTCCTTTTCCATGGTGCATTAGGGAAAGTCTGTAGAGAGGAAGAACTGATGCCAACTGTACGGAGTGATCGGTACAAGAAACTTCAACTGCTTTCCTGACCTGATGGGATTTAAAGGATGAAAGGAGGAGGACACTGCTGATAAGTTGATGGATTGGCTTGGTGCAGGCACTGAGGAAGGAAGAACAGGTAAAGCAAAAGAGGGCGAACGCGAGACATCAGGAGGGAAGGATGGTTGTGACGAGGCACAGGGTTTGGCCTTGAAACAAGCCATCGCCATCTCTCCTCTCATTCATTTAACTGAACCCCATCCATCACTTTTTCATTCCCCGATTATCACCTCTGATATTGCTGATAAAATTATTAATCACTCACTGCACCAATCAGTCATTAATAGGCACAGGGAGGTAAAGGTAAAGCAAGCAGATACATAAGGATGAGTTACATTTTTCAGACTGCATTACTGGTGTCAATGTCCTTAAGAATTTGATTTACAGAAAAGATACTGGATCAATTATGTGAATAAACCGTGCAAAGGAAATTATATTTACATTCATTAATAACTGCGAGATGTGCTGAAACACTAAAGTAAAAGCTGACTTAAGTAGTTCATTTGACAATGGATTAAAAATACATTAAGTTAAATAATGATGTGGAGAAAAAAATGGATTATGGAGAGTTTAGACTAAAACAAAGAAGGAAGAGATTAAGAAGATGTTAAATAAGTCTGTTGAAGTTGGGAAAGGCACACAAGGAGAGAGTATATTTTTCATGCCTACACTGACTGTGATATTTTGAAAACATTTCTAAGACGAAGAAGATTGTGAAGTAAGTCATTACTTCTACAGTTTCTATTAAAGGGATGGGTCATTACAGCAGCGCATACAGAGGTGCACGTAAGGGCAAGACGGGCTGAGTAAACTCTGAATATGTACAAGGAATATTTTCTGTCACATTTGTGAAATTCACTGTGGATGTTAAATCAAATGCTGCACAAGTTGAAATGTTTTTCAGATACGATTTCGCCCGAGGCTAGACAGACAAGGAAATCTACTACCATGTATAGTGACTGGACTGTCAAACTGACTGGCATTGTTAAGTGTACTGACACAATGTGCACTGGTATCATCATGGTAGCATGCTAGTATATGTAATGTGGTAAACAGAGTGTACAGCAGGTGGCTTTAGGCAGGTCTCATCCTGTACAGGGAGAAGCTGCCACAGAGAGTCATCCATCTGACTACAGCTAGTGCAACACTGCTATTGTCGGGTACTGGCGTTATCTAAGTTTGGCACATGCAAAAGGTTACATACGATAGGATACACTCTAGGAGAGCATGAGTCTTAGAAAAAACATTGAGAAAATATTACAAATCTATCAATAGTTCCCATATATGGCAGTTAGATATTTCTAATGTGATTTATCCTTTGAAACATTCCTGAATTTCTTGAACAGAAGGTAGAGAAATAAAACAGAAAAATAAAACAGCAAAAGCAAAAACAACTACAAAATGACAACAACACAACATTAAGAACATAACATAAACTCCATTCATGAGACACTACAGAGTGAAGGGTCATACTGGCCAAGAAATGATCGGTTCTTTTGCGTCACAACTAACCATAGATCTGGATTCAGCGTTCCACATTTCCCTAAATACATGTAGGTACAGGCAAAATGAACTAGGGGCCATAACGTGCATGTCATAATAATAATAATAATAATAATAATTGATACTTTTTGATCCCCTTGGGGAAATTCTTTGTGGACAGGCTGCCCCCTCTGAGGCGCCAAGGTTCAGGGTATCAGTGTCTTTTCCAAGGACACCTCGACATGTAGCCTCACCCTTGGGTTTGAAGACGACTGCTCCACCCACTGAGATATCATGCTGCATGTATTCCGAGCTTCTACAGAAAAGAGCACTGATCTAAAGCCAAGGAAAATATCTTTTAAAAAGTAGTATTACTATCTATTTAAAACTATAATCTGTAATACAAGTCCATTGTCTGTCACTCAGCCTCTGGAATCACTGTTGTTCCTCACTCTCGCAACTTTCAATGCTTTATTACTAAGTCTACTTCTATTCTGCACAGATGACATCTATTGCATGTCTGTCCATCATGGAAGAGAAAACCCTCATGTGTTGCTCTGCCTGTGGTTTCTTACATTGATTTTCTTCATTAAATTGTTTTCTAAATCTGAGGGATGAAAAGACTGTAAAATAGGTGTATTTTAACAACAACATGTACGTTTGAAATAAACTGAGCATCTAAGTCAACAACAAAGAAGCAGATCATGATGCAGGGATGGTTAAAAAAAAAGTGGGCATTCAGATGGTTGTTTCCATAGAGAAAAGCTGTTAATATTATTACACAATGTGAATTTAAGCTAACTGTGGCATTTATTTTTCAAGGTTAATAAAGGTACAAACTTTCAACATTAGAAGGGTGATGCTCACCTCTGAAGTTAGATTTTGAGTGGAGCATCCCTTTAAGGTTGCAACTCCTTCGAGTTTCATACTTGCATGGTCACATGCATTAATGACGCATTCCAACAGCATGCAGATAGAGCGGGACGATCAACAGCCAGACACACATCTAACCGGCACACGTTTTACAGTAAAAATGAACATGATTAAGAAAAAAAAAGAAAGAAAAGATTTGATGATAAATCTGCCAACACAAGCAGAACAGATATTTTTTACAGATTGCTAAATCTGGATTGTATTTAAGACGTCCAGCTGTTAAAAAGTTGATCTATACTGGGTTATGTTCCTAGTTTAAATTGTTTACACATACAAATATTGTTTTATCTAATTACTGTAATAAAAGCACATTCAGGTGTTGGTATAAAAACTGTAACTTGCTATACTCTTTTTTAAAATAAATCATGATTATTTACAAAGGAGTTATACACAATGATACAGTAAAATATTAATCTGATCTAATGGAAAAATATGTATGAAATCCCAAAAAAAAGAGGAGAGTAAAACAAATCTAGTTAAATGACATTAAGGAAACAAAAACTGATGCAAAAAAAAAGGTTCAGCTTTAACTAATAATGACTGTGTTGACATTCTCCTAATGAAGGATGAGTCTGCTGTCAGGAGAACAAAACAATGTCAGAAGTATTTTTCATTTGCAACATTTAATTTCTGTATCCAAGTAACCTGACAAATGTGTTATCTGCTCTTGACGACATGATACTGTATGCAATAAAAAAACTGCATGTTTAATACAGAATGAGTATTAGTAAGTGATACTGAGTAGTATCAGTAATGTATTTTCAAAAAATAATAAGAGTTTATTAAAACGTCTCGTACTGTTTCTGTGAAGACATTTATGACTAAGGGTAGAGTTTGTAATTAAGGGCACAGAGTGGGACAGAAATAATAGTTAACACTGACTAGTCTTAAAAAATGACAAACTGTAAACTTTTTAAGTTTGATTTTTCAAGGTAGCTATAAGACTGTTCTGTCACTGCCCACGTTCTAAACTGATTACTAATCTAGGTAAAATGCAGCTTAATAAAGGGCTTGGAAATGTTAATTATTATTTTAATAACCATGTTAAACTGTTAAGCTAAGTTACGATTTGACAAACTGGAACCAAGCCGGACACTTTCAAACCTATGTCTCACAGTTTGGGAATTTTACAGGCTGAAAATTATTTAATTAGATAATTACTCACTCTTCAGCTGACTTGATCTGACTTAAATGCCATTTTAGCTGAATGCTCCTTTATAATTGTCTTGTTTAGTTCACATACAGGCTCATTTATTGTGTTAATTTTATCCTATACTGGCATAGATAAATAAAGCCTGACACCCTTCTGTCTCAGTGCATCCAGTTATGGTAAACATTCAATATAATTTGCAGGGATCAAGACGGAAATCCTAGACTACAGTACATGTTCATTGTTATTGTAAAGGAAATTATTTCTTGTGGTGGCCAGGAAGCAATCTAATGTACATATTCCATACTGGCAAAGATGTTATACAGAACACATATGCATTCCCTAAATTTTTGCTTATTAATAAAACCAGTACATAAACATTTATCGCGGGCCTTGATCAAGTTGTTAGGTTTTTGGTTGATTTAAGTAAGTGGCAGTGTACAGTGATCTTCGGGAAGGTTTCCTCATCCTGCTCATAAGCTGTTGTTGAGCGATGGATGTACAAACTGTGGGTTGATGAAAGTGAACCCTGCAAACTCTGCCTGGTCGATGTTGGCGATAACCAGCTCATCTGGTGGTGTGAGCTGGGGCTGGGTGCGAGTGAAGAACTTGTCAAAGTTCTCTGCTGCTTTGCCACACTGTAGAAAGAAGAGAAAGAGAAGAAGGAGAAGCTTAGACAGAACATATGTAAAATAATCTGAAGAGTGCAAGCGGACGGAATAGACTGAACAGACAGGAATGTGCGCGCACTGCAATTCTGGGAAGGCAAATACAGTACAAGGCAGTTCTCAGAAGGCAACAGTCAGTACATTCAGCAGAATTAGTTTTTAACTTCTTGGAACTTTTCAAATGAGCCAAAAGCACAGGGCCCAAATTATTATGAGAGAGTCATCATCAAACATCATCAGTCAGGAGCATTGTCATCACCTTTAATATTACTACATGAAATCAGTCACACTGGGCTCGGCAACTTGACAATGTGCATGGACAGTACAAAAAGACACATTTGTGAGCTCTACCACTTAAACCGGTCAAATAATTAAAATGCACCTTTATCCTGGTCCCTGGCCTACATAAAAACTGACAATATTTCACACCTGATCCCCCACTTTTCCCACTGCTATATGCAGTTTGAAGTTAAAATCAGATTACATGCTCTACATCTCGTTCACCTGAATCACAATGCACCCATCTAAATTCCAAGTCGACACTGCCACAGCTGTGAAACAGCAATGTTGTTTCCAGCAAAAAGACCTATAATTAATTCTGTAAGAGGAAATTGTGTCAGGACCTCAGCAATAAGGCACACTGCGTTTGCACTGACCTCATCATACCCTACTGTGATGCACTTCCTTCTGACTTCCTTTTGGTCAGATGCGATATGTGGGTACTTTTGTGCACTCAAACCAACTGTCAAAGCTAATTATAGAAAAATGATTCATTGTGTAAAAACAGCAACAGCATCAATGTGCAACAAGGTCACACAAGAGTTAATTAGTGTTCATAAGAGGCCGATCTGTCCGTATTTAAAAGTATCAAAGGTGTTTCCATTTTTCTGTGATGAGAGGATAATCAAACTAAGTCAAAAGGAGGTGAATCGTGTCACACGGCGGATAAATTAACACTTGAGAGAAAGTAAAGAAAGGCAAAGAAAGGTCATGTGCATGTTTGGGGATGTGGGTGTGCATCTTATTTTTATTTTTAGTCCCCTTGAATGGAAAAAGCATACTTGACATGTATTACCACACTAGCTTTCAACATAAAACACATGATTAAAGTGTAATAAACATCCTCGTTATTGCAGGTCCTGCAATATTTTGTAAAGAAAAATGTTACTGCACATATTATGGGTTTGTGCAAGTAATTCAGCTGAGATTTGCATTTACAATAGCTAGTTCTTTAGCCCGTAGCAAAAACAAAAAAAAAGAAAAAAGGCTGTAGTAGGTTCATTCAACCATTTCCAACACGACAGTGCTTGTCGGCCTACAAAACATGGATACCAGCTCTTTAATCTCTTTCCAAGTTAATCAATTCCTGGTGCTATTATTATTGCAATAATTCTGCTCCTGCCACTCAGTGCTACTGACATCCTCTTAGGATTTACTTTTGTCAGAAATCTTCTCAGGAATGTGTTCCCTAACATAAAATTACGAGTGTGGCACCTTTAAGACGAGCCTCAGCAACGCCCAGTGATAGTTGGTGCAACACCGTATTCAAATACTTTGCCACATATAGACAAATAAATACACAAGCCTGTGTCTGTACTTATTTGTGAGGATCAAAAGCTCTATGTCTCAGTAATTAACGTTCTGATAATCACGTTGCATGCAACACTAATCCCTGCGCAGTGGTATATCATGTGTCAGAATAGTGAATTGGTTCTTTGATTACCTGTAGATGGCTGCAATATGTCTTTCTATTCAATCAAAGTCAAACTGTAAAATTGTTATTACAGAAATTTTTCTTCTGTCTTTTGAGAAAGAGCAAGTGAGAGAGACAGAGATGTCTGCATACTGTACACTTCTCCATCCTCATCAGCCAATCCACCCACACACCTACACGGATGCATGCGTTCGCAAACACATTCAATCATACACCCAAATACACACATGCAGTGCACTGTACTCTGAAACCTAGTGCACCACTCCCTTAGGGAGGTACTGTTCTGCAGCTGGCTGTGAATAAAACTGAGTCTGTGAAGTCAAACATCATGGGGCTCAAATGCAGGATCTGAACAGAAGGAAAGGGTGATGGCAACATGTTTGTCACTGTTGTCATAGAAATAAACACTGATGCATTAAAGTCATGTTGTTGTGACTGCAAAGGCAATATTTCACCAAATATTACATCAGACTCTCAGGTAGAGTAAACAAGGCCTGATGCATAATCTAGAAATATAAATAAGCTTTGGAGGGTTAATAGTTTTGACAAGGTCAACACAGGTTTGGTAAGTTTGGGTACACTACATAAATTGTTAAAAAAAGGAAAACTTAAGTTAGATTGTCATATAAGTGGTGTCTCACTAAATTACCAAGTCTGTCTGTGTAATTTTTAATCAGTTTTAATTGTAGCTAAAAGTGGTTTGTTAGGATGGATGAGAGAATATTTAAACATGATAAGCTTTGTCAGGACAAATAGAAGCATTTTAACTTTGATTTGTCTTTTTTTTTTTAAGTGCCACTGCTGTAAGCTAATTCCTTTTGGCATGTACTGATCTAGTGACTGAGTAAGGGTGACTGCTTCACCCGACAGAAATCTCTTCCGTCAAAGCATTTGTCCTTTGTCTGGACTGTAAGTTCTATGACGGCTGAACAACAGTGAAACATCTGCTGACCCTTTGCTCGACAAATAAAAGAGACATTTAATCATTCATTACACAACATTTCCTCTTAGTTTTCAGTCCCTTACAAATAAAAGTAATTGTTGGTAAGTGAGCAGCTCGACCCCAAAACTTACTGTGATCTCTTAACTAAACTAAAGTCATTACCTGCCCTTATATACTGCTGGCCTACATAACATTGTGTGTGTGTGTATATGTACTAGCAACCAACTGTGTGTTTAGGAATATCTGTCTGAATAAAACACAGTGGTGTTACGGAACAAACATTTACATTTTGTTTTCTTCCTAATTGTTTTTGTTGGTGCTGATGGACAGAACATGATTTAAAGTGATTTAAGAGGCACAGATGTTAAACAGATGTTTCTATGCTATCTTCTAGTGACTCTTGTATCTGACAGTTGAGGTTTGCTCCAAGCCACAAAAAGCCAGGACACACACTTGATGCATCCTAAGAAGGGGAGCAAACGTGTCTGTTTGTGTGCGTGTTGTCTCACAGAGTACTGTCTCTCTTTCCCACACAGAATATACCTGATGGGTAATTGGCAGCAACCTTCAACTACTATGTCCTTCTGTGTACTTGTCTTCTTCGATCCATCACTGACCATCTGTCGCTCAAGTGAAGCAACAAATATTTCACTCTGACTTCCACAGACAATCTCCAGCACCGAGATGTCCCTTTCTAAATCAAACAATAGTTACTCCTTGTGACAACAGGCCTCCATTCTCAAGCAATACTCCTCAAAGCCTGTACCCAAAGCATACGGTATGTGGGTGGAAGCCTCAGCTGACTTCTACTTCTACTATGGCAATACGTGCTCAAAGTTGAAATTATTTGTGTTTTATGTAGACACTACAAATAAAAGACCTTCAATAGGTCAGTAAATTAACTTTTATAAGTAAATGATAAATGAACCCCAAAAGGTTGGCTCAATAAGAACAAATGGAGAAAATTGGGTTGTGAACTATGATCCTAAAAGCCTGTGTGCATATTTAGGGACATAAATTTTGCCCTTCTGGAAAAGCACAGCGCTGGTCTTACATCTTCTGTTTCTCATTGTGTGATTCAGCCAACCCTTATGGTCTGACCAGAACTGTTATGCTGTTGATACATCCTCCCATACATGGTGACATTGTGTCCTACATGGATTCTTGACCTACTTTCTCTCATCTTTAATCTCTCTCTCTCTCTCTCTCTGCACACATACAGACATGCATGCCTCTGCACTCAAGCATATTAAAAGAACACTCAGCTACTTATGATGATAAATGAGTGCCAGCCTCCATTAAGAGTTGTGCCAAGACTCTCTCGCTCACTGTGCCTCCCTCTCCCTGATGCCACTGGCACAGGAAGCTCTCCATTCTTGTCATCATCTCCCAAACATTATTCTTTGTTTTGCTAAGTTGTTAGCTCGTCACTTGCAGCTTAAAGAAGAGCATGCGTCTTTTGAACTTAGCTTATATGTTATAAACATTTAACAGGAAAAATATATCTGAAATTGGGAGCATGGAAATAACATGCTTCATGTGTTAAATTTGAATTTAAATTTGTTTCAGGAACATTGTGACAAAATCACAAAGCACAATTGAAACCACTGGTAAACTAAAACCAGTGCCTTACACGACCATCACCATCAGTGCTTTTGACTCTGCACCAAGAAATTTGAGTTGTTGAGTTGTAATAGTTCAGAACATCCCTGGTCCTGCTTTAACCCAATTTGTGTCTGTTGAGAAATAAACTGCAAATTTTATTGTAAATGTGATACAAACTATGTTGAGCCCACATTAGGAAATTATAAGCCAATATTAAAAAATATATAACAAACAACCTGAAAACACAGCTTCTCAAATCCCATAAGCTGAACTAGGAAAACAGACAAGCTCTGTCAAGTTTGCGTCTCTCATTTTCTTACAGCTACAATATATAACAACTCATCCATCTTCAAAATACAAGATTCAAGACGTTTTTATTGTCATTATGCATTACACATAAGAAAATTTCCTTCGGTGACTCTCGGCTTCGGAAAGGCAAAGAAAATAGCACAAAGAAGTATTGCTGTGTGTGTGTGTGTGTGTGTGTGTCAGTGTATCCCATCAGGCATGCACATCCCTTCCTTGAACAATGTTCCATGACTTCTGTGCAATGACTAAGTCCTCCTACTCTTTCTTGCCCTGCTTTCCTTCCTTCATTTACTATCAATCACCAGTTTATACCTATTTGACCTACTTCTTCCATCCTGCTCTGCTTGACCATCCACAAGTGGGTTCAAAACATGTGGTTATTAACTATGTGTATGTTGTGTTGTACTCTCAAGAATTAGCCTGATTTCAAACCTACACTGTTTGCTGGATGTGGCTGGCATTTAATTACACGCTTGTTTTGTTACTTGCAGTAGACAGCTGCACAGTGACAGCATCCAGCACTACAAATATGCAACACTAACTACTGTCAACATTAACTGAGCTTGCCCTGACACTCATTCTACCACACAGACTGCATCTTCCATGTTATTTGAAGCACCGGTCCAATAGATACAGATGATTTGAATCTCTCAGCTGGATGCAGCCGGTGTATTGATTGCAATTCCACAGCTGTCACGGGCAAATGAAGAGAGACAGAGCGGGGATAAATGCACAAGAAGAGAGGAAAGAGGAAGAGTGGATGAGAGATGTAGAGTTATCTGGTGAGGAACTCTGAAAAAATGCTGTATTACATGGAATAGTGGGATGGATATGAATCATTATAGAGTAGGTTATATTGGGCCCATTCAACAATGTTTCGTTACTGCCTTTCCACTTCTCTCATCTTTCACCCTTATCTGCATCTACAGACCATACCAGTGCACAGAGGACATGCACGTTTGCATGCAACCATCTCTCTGCAACTTTAGTTTGGACAAATAAACAAGCACAGAAACTTTCTTTTCTCCTGCTAAAATTGATTACCCCCCTACACACCAACAAACCTGCACTCTTATGCAGCAAACAGCAACAAAGACCAGGCGTACATGCAAGAAATCTTCCTCCTTCGCTTTTCTTCCCACACATACATACATTTTTTTCACACATACACACGCTCACAATGCGCACACATCATTTCCAGGACACTCAGCACAACCACTCAGCAGGTGACTACAGGGATGAAGAGGCCAGGATTCACCTTATTAGAGGAGCTGGAGCCCTTGGGGTTTGAAACAGAAGAGAACTACAACAGTTAAAATAAATATATAAGTAACACATACATACACAAGACACTGAGTGACCTACTTCATTTTGTGTATGTGCATGAAGAATGAAGAATGACAGAAAGACATAGTGAGAAAGTTTGTGTGCTCTACATGACCATGTGTAAACTCGAGAGAGTTCAAACCTGCCCTTTGCTGCGCAGCAAAATGAGCTACATGAGACATGCATTCATAATAAATGGTTGTAACATTAATTATGCATTAAGATGAGAGACTTTGAAATTACATATGGCCCATATAACATATCCCATATGACGGGACGGGACAAAGTCAGCCACTCTTAATGGGAATGTTACAATGGAGCACTTAAATTACATCAGCCACCATTATCATTATGTGAACTCCTCACATAATGTACATGAATAAATCCTATGTAATGCTTTCATCTTCATATAACAAGACCCAACATGTGATATTTTTGCAAAGCATCTCTTGTACTTTTATCTTAAATTTTACACGTGTGATGCTTCTGCAAGAACAGTGGAATTATTTTAGACATGAACTGGGGCAGAGGGTTGTTCCATGCGTGGGGATAGGCTGCATGCCCCATCCTGCACATAGATATCAAAATAGATGGATGCATGGTTCTCAAACGGCAAAAACAAATATATCATCATGATAAAACCACAGTGAATGCAAATACTTTGCATAAGAAACAGCAGGAATAATTTTCCATGAAATCAAGTCTGTGTCACATCCTAGCACCCACCTGTGTCCACAATTCAACACCACTGGCAGCTGTCTTTGTCTTTATTCTGTCTAACTCAGTGAAGAACGTCACGATGCTGAGTGACTAAGCTCTGATTAAATTCTGAAATAACTATTCATCATTAACTAAATCATAAAAAAGTTGGGGTTGCCTTTCTGTATAGTTCAATGGGGTTAAAATGTACAATATACCATATGGGGCTAGCATTCAAAATGACAGTGTGTGACAGTATGTTGGAGAAACAATGCTGGTAAATTAGAAGAGTCTGCCAAAGTAACATTTATGTATTTGAATCTTTTTTCAGGTATAATTTTGCTCAAATTTTACATAGCTGGTTGCTACAAATGACATTTCAGAACATAGTGCTGACTGCAACAGACTGCTTCAGCATTAAGTGTTTGTGTGTGTAAATACAATTTTGCAGCAATGTCAGATATCATAATTTCTAACATACATAAATTCATTTCACGATACAGCTTATTTATGCTGTGGACACATGACTATTTTACTCATAAGTTTTATTATATTAGCAAGAAGGATTTCCTGGAGAGATTAGATGAATTTTAAGTGCATTAAATGAGATTGGATGTTATTAAAAACCCTGAAGAAAGTGACCCCATCAAAAACTGTGGCATGCAGAGATAAGGATTATCTGTAATCATCTGAGCAGTAACAAACAAACCAGCAGAATCAGTTTTACAGAGCTGTAAAGTCATTTTAAGTATCTCATTGATATTCCAAACTGCTGCTTCTGAATACATTATCTACCGCCTAACTAACTTTGTCTGGATGACTACATTATGCACCACCTGTTCCATTTTATTTGAACGGTGTTTACTTAATACATCAGACACAAAATACCTACCACTGTGCACACTTTGTTAAAACTAAGTCAAATGACTTAGAAATGAAAAACTTACTTACTTACCTTACTTTACTTAAGTAGCAAAGCGTAATCTAGTGGCTTTCCTTGCTTGTGTGTGTATTCTGACAAATCTGCCTGAAGGCTGAAGTACGAGTTGATAAAAGAACAAATAGTCCCAGAGGGAGCAGAGAACACAGCATAGGGGCATGAAATGTCTTGCCACACTACATTTGCTTTATAGTGTTGAAGACATCTGTTCTTGTTTCCTTAGATATATTTGTTATATTTGTTTACTTGTCTTGTCTGTGCGTTGTCTGTGTGTGTGTGGTATACTGTGCTCTGAGAGTTAGTAATATGCCCAGTAGCAATTTTGTACAGTTATTATCACCATTAATGGGTTTCAGCAGTAGAATTTCTATAGACAAACAAGTTGACTGTTTAGAAAACAGACAACCTCTATCAGCTGCATTATGGCATGAGGGGGAGGTGTTTGATGGCACGAAACAAGAAGATGGCACTCCTACTGTAAAAGCTTTCAGCCTTAAGTTAAATTTTCAGATGATGATCTTAGTGAAAAGATAAATAAAACATGACTTCACTAAAGCTAAAAAAAGAACAAAGAAAAGAGAAAGAGTGCTTCTCATGTGCATCAAGGCACCTGTTGCAAAGTGCAGTCAAATGTTGCTCAACAAGTAGGGGTGCACTTCAGATATTTTTGTGGCTGGAGATTTTGGATGGACAGCCATTTGTCAGGTTTCCATTCAAATGTAGAGAAAACATGGAGTGAGTGTCCAGATAATCGACAAAACAAAAGGATTAATGTGCATCTCAATCCACCACTATTAAGCAAATATTAGGCGTTGACTGTAATTGTCCATTAACACCTGCAGAAAAAGAGGGTGGAGCAAGTTGACATAGTTACCGGTATCCTGTGGCAAAGACCTAATTTTCTGATCCATCCTTCAACCACAGCCTCAAGTAAGGCATATGTTCTGGCTCCGTATGCTCCGCATACACTACAGCACCTCATTTTCTTCTTTGCTTGTGGCGTAATTTCCATGGCTGCTAAAAGTTGCCTAACTTTAACACATTACTGCTTGTTGTAATAACCTGCTGGCTCAAATGACACGCAGACTAATTTTTTACAAACCTCTCTTTGCGTCATAGACTCAAATGTAAATGAAAGAACAATTTCTTTGTCACATGAACAGAAGTCTAATGGGAAATGTGGCCTTCTTCTAATGAAGGCAAAACTGATTGAGAGTGGCTAGCAATCATCTTAACCTTGGTTACAGTAATTATACCAAGTAATGACACTTAATTAGACTGTAAAACACAAATTAAGCCTAAGCACTTTTTTGCCTAAATGTGTGTGTTCACGGGGCTTACCACTTTGGGCTTGAAGGGCGGCTGTATCTCCCGGTTCTCAAGGCGTTCCCAGTCAATACGTCTGAAGAAGGCATGTTCTCTGATGTCTCGCTCTCCCTCAAGGCCACAGCCAAGACGCTTGGACGGATGCTTGGTCATTAGCTGTTCATTGTAAGAAACAAAAAGTAGGACCTGGGGTTAGACCAAAAGATGGCTCCACTAATCTGAATCAATTATACCCATTTTGATTTGATCATTGATTTGTCATGATTGAACTGCTGAGAAAATGACTGTTTAGTCTGCACATGGAAAAAATAACTGCGTGTTGGGTAATATAAAAAGACGTCATGATTCACAACAGCCACTATTCTCTACTGTGACACATCTACCACACACACAAAAAACGAAAACAGCTGTCAGCCATGGATGCTTGTGATCACACAAATACACATTTCAACTTCTGAGTACTTTAGAAAATACAGTAATATTAAATAATTTGCTAAAATGGCTAGCTTTTATGAATGTTGAATTTTGACTTGTAGAATATCAGTGTGCCAGTTTCTTTGCTGTAAGCCTCTCAGTGGGCTGGGTCACATCAGAACTAGCAGAGTGCATCAAGCTGGCAGATCAAAGACAGCTGTTGACAAGGAAGCAAAAGTCATTTGCAGCTGTCTGCCTGTTCATAGGGCTATCAGCGACGGTGAGAAAACATCCTGCTGCAAACACAGGGCTGTCACCATTAAAATAATTCATCTCACACCTTGAAATGTCTTTTAAAGTGACTGACTGCTGGCCTGTCACCATATCAGTCAAACACTCTTTTTTAAACTCTTGGTTTAAATTATGTTGCATCAGTGTGATGGACAATCATCTCCAGAAAGAAAAAGAAAATGAGGTGTTGTCATTTCATGGAGGACGCCCTGTCTTCAAACTGTTGGCACTCAAATTTCAGTGGCTCCACCTCGTCATGAACTGTCAGCAAAAGGTTTAGAGGTAGCACACATGTTAGCTACATAACTTTTTAGCTGCCCTGATGTTTCTGCTTAGAACATCAAATTGTCACACTTAGAGGGATGGTAGGGAGGGGAGAAAAGGGCTCCAGGAGGCAGAGAGAAAACATGAATTAGAGTAAAAGTCA
Source organism: Ctenopoma kingsleyae (assembly GCA_032353495.1). Classification (NCBI taxonomy): domain Eukaryota; kingdom Metazoa; phylum Chordata; class Actinopteri; order Anabantiformes; family Anabantidae; genus Ctenopoma; species Ctenopoma kingsleyae. The sequence goes on along the minus strand of JAUBNQ010000001.1, from coordinate 16,260,796 downwards.
AAGCAGATGGGGTCTCTAAGTCAGCAGGGAGTTTAGCCAGGGTCCAATTATGTAATTTAGTACATGGAGAATTTAAAAATGCACACACCATTATTATCATTCTTTCTAATGGTACAAACAGATTGCTACAGTCTAGACATCTGATCAAAGTGCACAGTTAATTGACTTTGCACTGTGTGAACTCTTTACACACATGGACAGTTTATTTATACTGCATAATTGCCTTAGTTACCTACATTCTTGTCTTCATGGGGCAAAGACAAAACTCTAACAACTGGGCAACTGAAACTTACATTCTGATGACACGTGATAACCATTTCAAAAATAATTATTAGTTTGTATCCACCTAGCAGTCATCAGATACGCCTCGTGTCATCAGTGACTGTGACTCTGTTGACAACTGACAGAATTCATCTGTTTTTAATGCACATCAGCTCCACTGAGAATAAACGTATGGATGAAATGTTTACATATTGTCAGGGCCATACAAGGCAGAGGTGAAAGTGCAAGTAAACTACTGTATGCACAATTTCTGTACACTGTTAACACAACGAAGATCCACATTGTCACTGAGATCAGTAAATCTATTACATAGGGATCCTTAAAGATTCCTCAATATATCTGCATCTACTTTCAGCTTTCAACTCACTTACGTTCAACTTCTAACAAAATATTTTCTGTGATACACCAACCTGTTCTCATCTCTGTGGTGTCACATTCTGCTGTTGCCGAGCTGTTTGGTGTATGATACTGATGCTAAAGGTACCCTTTGGCAAGCACAAGGTGTCCCCATTGTTAATCTGCTCTGTATCACTGATGTGATGTCAGTGTATTAGTGTAGTGTAGTGATATGAGCTACATCATGAAGTTTACATCACTTCAAGATGTAGCTCATATCACTTTACATGATTATTTTTTTTAAATGTCTGTTGTATTTGCATTTGTTTCCCTTCAATGCTTTACTGTAATCATGCAAATGTTAGAAGAAGCGAGAAGATAAGAGGGGACGTCCAGCTGCATTCCCGGATACTATTTTAAAAAACCTACACAAATTATTTGTGACGTATAGCAGGCAGTGTGACACAGCCTAAAAAATTTTATTTTTATAAAAAATAAAAGAAGCTGCAAGAATATCAGCAGGTACAAAGCTACCTATTTCTGATAACCAAATTGATTTGCTGTCTTTATGTTTGTGGAATTTGCTGATCCACAAAAACTGGTTAAGAAAGTTTTCATTGATGATGAAGAACCACTCACCCCCTTGCAGATGGAGACGGCTTCTTTGGACAGGGACTTGGGGTAGGACACATTGTGCTCCATAATGGACTGAAACAACTCATCTTCATCCTCTCCATCAAAAGGAGGCTGCAAGTGGAAAAACATAATATTGAGAGCGTTGCTTGTGTTTCATCCATTATCATTTTGTGAATAAATAAGTGGACGCAGTTATGAAACCATGTTTGTTTAGAGCATGTGTTGTACCCTCCCTACTCCACGGGTTAGTTTAGTAACATTTCCCTTAGAAACCCCCCTGATCAATTAAAGTGAAGAAGACAGAAAACAGGACACAGATCTGACTGAACAGGGTGCTCACGTAGAAGAAACATTATGTGAGAAAAAGACAGAGACAGAACACTGAGAACAACAAATGCATGAAAAAGAGAAAAAACAGCAAGGAAGGATGGAAAATTTGTGCAAATGCGTTTCTCAGGTAGACTTTGCAGAGCAAATGAAGTGGATGACCCAGCTTTTTTCCCTCCTCACTGGGTGGTTATCATCAGTAACCATAATGTGGGTGTTTTGACAGTCCATTATTTGTCATTTCCACTCCATCGACCCCTGCAGCTAGAGATAACCTGCATCATGCCCCCTTTACCTGATTTTACACAAGTCATGACATCTAGATGAAGAGAACATCTGAATAGGCAACAACATTTGTGTTGTTAATTGTTTAACAGCTGACATTTACTCTGAATTCATTTAGGGAAGGAAAACATACCCACATTTGCTCTGGGGGTATGAGCTTATACTTGCAATTTGCTTTTGGCCTTTGCACTGGGGTTTACCCCAAATATATCTTACTGTCATCAAGTAGTGTGTCTACAAACATGTTTTTATTAAAACCTGTGGAAGAAAACACTCTGATGTAATGAGAACATTTTTAAATGAGAACCCTTTTTAAAGAAGGATCTTAAAGCGATTCTAGTCAATCCACCAGACTAATGCAGTACTGGATAAATATACTTCAAATGAATAATATACACTATACTGTACATAGAATACATCCATACTGCATAACATAAATGGAGGTAATTCAGTGTAGAAGATAACATAAAAATAATATATATATATATAAAATAAAATAACAAAAATGGAAGAATTAAAACACATAGAGAACATCAAGAGATTTGGATTTGCAGTTAGTCCAGTTGAAACTTATGCCAAGCTCAGTACTCCTCCACAGGAAGCATCCTTGACAGTGTTCAGATAGAGTAACTGCGTGTCCTCCTTCTCCTGACTTGGTACAATCGATTCCATGAGAAGCATGTCTTCACTGGCCAACAGATTACTGATATGTTCTCTTTATTATCTAAGAACACTGTCTACAATATTGACTCGTGTCAACTGGCAGCACACTATGCTGCATCCAGGAATAAACAAAGAAGCTGTGGAAAAACTATTTTTTCTTGTTGTTTGATGCATGAAATTAAAAAAAAAATTTAATTAGCTCAAATTGTGCACAAATCCGGGCAACACAAAACTCTGTGATTGTTTGATTAACTGTCACTGTCCAGTGGTTAAACTGTGCACCATAGAAATAAAAACTCAGCCAACTATAATAAAAGAGAGTGGAAAGTTAGTAGAGGTGAAAAAAAAGGTGTGTTTATGTGTCAGTAAAGCTTTGAATTTGTGTGAATAATGTGGGTCTGAACTAACTTGTGCATAAAGTTGTTAACATCCTACTGTATACAGCAGGCAATTACACAAGAAGTACCACTGTGTATGTGTGTTTGTGTATGTCTGTGTGTGTACCAGTCACCTGTCCTGCCAGCATTTCGTAGAGCAGCACTCCATATGCCCACCAGTCCACAGAGCCTCCATATGGCTGATATGCAATGATCTGTGGAGGAAGGAAGACAAAGCTGAGGAAGGAGAAAACCTCAAACTCAAATAATAGATTCTTAATGTGAAAATAAGACGATGCAGGCTGCAGACAAAGCAGAGGGATTTATGGCCAGCTGATCGGCCATCCCAGTGACCAGATTTAGTTTTCAAGTTTGATCAAGTTTAATGATTTGCAAATATCAACTAATAGCGACGCCCATTTTTTGCAGTATGTGTGAAACTGCAGTCTATCTTTATATAACACAGTTAATTTTTTCATATTGGTTCATATTGCTACTGTCTGTACCAATACAGTATAGTGGTACATTTTCTGCAATGTAAAGCACATCTTCAAGATAAACTGACTCAAAAACAGACATTTGTCATCAATGCAAACTAGATCATAGCACATGTGATCACTTAGATAGGGAGCTATTTAATTCTCTCTAAATATTTCAACACGTCAGTCCTCTATTTCAAGCCTACCCACTTATCCTATATTCTGTTACATACAGAAGATTATTTACTTGCGCTTATGTACACTCAGTCTTAAATCCAGCACACAATATATGTCTTAGATTTCATAATCTTTATCCTGATGAGTTCAATCAGGTCTCCAACAAAAGCAAATTACAATAAAAAGAAAGCTGATGCTGTGTAATGTGTAACTCTTCGTCTGACAGAATCATTCAGGACGTTTTTGCAATAAATTCTATGACACTGACACGCCATGACTCCTTTCCACGTATAATGAAATAGCACATATTGTAGCAGTTCAGCAAAGTATCAAATGACTCAGTGCAACAACAAAGACTGTTCAGAAATCATGTTTTCTAAATTTTTTTGTTTACTGGTAAAGGGAAACATTTAGGCCAACTCTGCCTTAAAATGCTAAAAACACATATTAAGTTTGACAGCAGCGTTGAAAATCCTCTTTCATGCAGTAAATAGTCAAAGGCAACTCGCTCCCCTCTTCCTACAGAGCTTAAACTCAGACAAAGAAAAGATCTAAAGCAAAGCTGTGACTGCAGCTGTAAATGAGCATAGAAGCAGAATGACCAGTTAGTTATTACCTACAGTATACTTTAAATTACCTGCAACAACAACGATTCGCCACGATTATACAAAGGAGCTGTGAAGCTCAAAATGTCTGACACGAACTGAGCATTTGGTGTGTGGGTAGAAAGTAGATAACACAACACAAAGAAGAGTCACCATCTATAATTTTACAAGACACGAACACCTTAGAGCTACCAAAAACAGCTCTCGTAGAATGATGTGGCTGCAGCTGAAGCCGAAAAACACACTTCACACATTTTCACACAAAAACAAGTTCAGGGGAGGAGTAAAAATCATGGTGAATAAAACATTTACTGGCTATTGTTTGCACATTTGGAAGGATATATCCAAACCTAAGCATGAGCATTTCTCATAATATAATCCTCAGTATTTGTGATATTAGCGACACATTTAAAGCAGGGATAAGAAGAAAACAGGCACAGACATGAGAAGTGAAAGTTTTCAACAAAAACGATATGTTCTCTGGCAGCAGAGGGATTTCCTGTGGGTTACTCTGACAGTGGACTCATCCAGGTCACACTACGCTGATAACACATATTTATTCTTATACATACACATCCAGTCACTTCTCTGGAGCCTCTCCTGCTACATGCTGTAGCAGCAGCTGATGCGGCTATGTGCATGTACACATGTACAATCCAAGCACATATGCACATTGGTTAAGACCTTTGATCGATGTGCACACACACAGACACACATAGAGGACATATATGAAACATAGAGGACAACGTGGTGACCATCACATAAAACAGCAGTCCTGTCATAAGGTGCACTGCTCTATAACCTTTACTGAGTAACACTTGACCTCTGTGGTCACATGCAGCCCTGAGACACTCCTTCAGCTTACTCATACACATATACGGACACTATATTGTATATGACAAAACAAAAACGCATGTAGATACACACATGAAGTACATACAGTATGTACAATGGAACATACAGTGTAATGCAGATCTATCCGAGGCCAGACGGAGTCAGTGACATACAGGAAGTGGAGAAAAAGGAGGTAGGTGTAGCAGGTTGTGTGGCAGAACACAACTTGTATAACCTTCACCGCTATAACACCTGACTTCTACCTTGCCCATGGGAACCCATGTACACACAAATACACACACTGGAGAACAAATACACCTCCAGCTCTGCGTTCTACAGTCATGATGATGTCCTGAGGGTTGATGAGAGCAGGCTGGACACACAGTGCATCCACGTGTTTACCCTCATACACAAAGACAAGCATGTGCGCCAACTTGCATGTCCATACACTCTGAGAGTCACACTGAAATATCACAGGATGTGTGACTTGATCAGTTCTTCTTAAATACATTAGATTTTTCTCACAAGCTTGCATATTCACAAGGGAGCAAGATATTCCCTCCTTTCTACCACAGTGTTTTAAAAGTTTTTTGTTTTTATGTTTTACTTTGGTTTTCCTTTATTCGTTATTATTCTCAGGGCATCATCACTGATCAGAGAAAGGCCAGACCAAATGCCAGCGATCTGAAGGGCCAAACCAAAAGAGTGGAACACCAGATGGAAAGTAAAGGTAGTACAAAAACAAGTCAATAATTAATGACCAGTAAAGTAGATTCCCCTCTCATCTCAGCTCATATAACCTCACCTCGTGATTTCTATTCGAATGAATGCTTGAAGTCATGCAGTATTTATTCCCTCATTTTTAACAAATATGGCTGCATGCCAAACTGACAGAGCTGGAAAATAAATCTGGAGATCTGGATGCAGAAGTGAAGGCACTGTAGGCTGCTCATCAAGGTAGATGAAGAACATTTGTACAACACGATTACATACCTCAGTATATGTGCAATAAATTCCGAAAGACAGGTAGAAAAACAATGCTTTCTCTTTATTTTTTGAAAAGGAATTTGAAATGGCTTTTTGGTGCATTCGCCTGTGTGATTAAATATTTCATGTTTTAGCCCTCCATGTAAGGAGCAGAACTAGAGGCCAGACTGACCACTGTTGTCCAAGCGGAGACATGGAAAACATTTATGGAACAATTACAGGTGGAAATTAAAGTGTGCAGAATATTAGTGTGATTCCATTGTGAATATATACTGTAAGTGACCAATTGGGAGCCAGCAGGCTACTGATGGGATAATGTACTGTATTTAACAAAACTACTTTATTTTCATCATTTTGTCACAGGGGGAGAAGCTGACTTAAAGATGCACTGAAGATAAAAACATATGCAGTATGATCCTTTAAAAAAGGATTTTAAACTATTTGTTTTTTGTTTATTTACTTTTAGATGTTTCCATGCCACTCCACTTGTTGCATTGTCATGCTAAGAATATCAGTGTCGGCCGGTCAATTGATGATTATTACAGGTTGGTCAATCCACTGGTGTGGTCCAAACCAAAACATGAACTGTTGGGTTAATTGTGCATTCAGTTTTATTGCCCCTAATAGATAGATTTCAGTGACTTTACTGATTCTTGACTTGTATCTAGGTCAAAACCTCAAAGTGTATGGAATGGCACAAAATTTAGTGCAGAAATACAAAACTCCTAGATGATTAATCTGAATGGCTTTGTGGTTCCTCTGACATTTAATCTGTCACCAGAAGGTAAAATATGTCAGCAATGGACCAGGCGATCACTTCATTAATAGACATGTGGTTAGCGTTATGGAGTTTAGAAATTAGAATGGTAATGCATTAAACTGAGGCTACATCTAAATTAAGTCTAAATTAGTAAATTAGTCTAAATTTGTATACACATATTTGTCTCTCCATTTTGTACATCTGTCTGGCTAAAATGTTTCTTTCCACCAGTATTGCTTTCAGAGATATAAAACTAATAATAAAGCTCTGTCTTGCCATTATAGTGCGTACAGAGAAATCTGAGAGAAGTCAGTGATAATTTTGACAAGAATTTTCAATTTAGTTTTAGTCATCATCATTTCCTGAAAACTGTAATTTGTTTCATTCCCCTTTTTGGTCATTTTTAGTCATATGGTCATGATGCTCTTAAAAACTTTGTGAGGGTTTAATAATCCGTAACGTGTACAGAAATTATTCTTATTGAATATGTAGGTATGATCATAGGTAAATTTTGACTAAATGTGGCTGGTAGCAGGTGAAATAAATATAACAATGAAAACAAAATAACAATAACAGGGCCGTTAACATAGACGGCATGGTGGTGTAGTGGTTAGCACTGTCGCCTCACAGCTAGAAGGACCCAGGTTCAATGGCCGGGTCGGCCGGATGTCTTTCTGTGTGGAGTTTGCATGTTCTCCCGTGCCTGCCTGGGTTCTCTCCCGGTACTCTGGCTTCCTCCCACCATCCAAAAACATGCATGTCAAGTTAATTGGTGACTCTAAATTGTCCGTAGGTGTAAATGTGAGTGTGCATGGTTGTTTGTTTCTGTGTGTCAGCCCTGCAATGGATTGGCGACCTGTCCAGGATGTACCCCACCTCTTGCCCGATTACAGCTGGGATAACACGCGCAATGTTATCATGTCTAATTATCATTCCATAATTGAGCAGGTGGATACTGTATGTGGACAGATGATTACCTTTGTGTCACTTTGCATTACATATGCAACTGGAGCTGCCTGTGCTAGTGTTTTCCACATCTGACAGGAACAGTATGGTCAGACAAGTCATTGTGCAGAGTCCTACTTACCAGGTTTTAAAGTGAGTGATTATACTCATCAGCCAAAAGAGAAACAAAGTGGTGGTTTGATCTTGTGGTTTAATTTTAATGCTGCTATAATTGACAGGTGTCCAAACAACACACAGTGCGTAACAGCTGCTACATATGGGGCTGTGCAGCTGCAGACCTATCAGCCTCTGCAGCTATCAGAGTGGCCATGGTTTTCTTTGGCTGGTTATCCTGACTGTCCTACACAAGTCCTCAGTAGGGGAATTGCACCATTTGGTGTTTCACTATGGATAGAAGTATTTACAGTAGCTGGCTTAATGTAGATGTCAACATACAACAGCAAAAATTGTACCTGCTAACATTAGCATGTTAATATTTTCATTGCCCTGTATGACGACATTTACCTGTGCAAGTGCAGCCTCACTAATAGACTAATGCTAACCAGTCCTAGTTTGTCATAACTACATGACACTGATTAGAAGTGGACAGAAGATTTACATTCAGAGTGTGCGTGAGGAAAAAGAGAGAGAGGACAATTAAAGTTCAGCAAGAAGCAAATGTTTGGATCAGTTTCAGGCCATCCCGCAAAGAGCCGCAAGAACGTGACGCTCCTGTGACTTGCTGCCCTTGCCACCCATTGCTTGTTCGCACCAGCAGACATTTACGGTTTCAGGCACAGTGACCTTTGCGCTCTGACCCAAGCACATTGAGTCTAAATCTTATGCTTTCTACTTTTTACTATGTTCAGTGATGTTTGTTGCTTAGCTGTTTTTGTAAGACTGATAAATATATGAAGTGCTCTTTCCTTCTGCCAGGTTGTCAGTGATAGAAATAGACAAGCGTGACCTGTGCCTGACATTCCCTGCTCTCATCCTGTTTTATTTTTACTTTATTGTACGAAAGCCTCTGGCCAGTAGAGCTCTGCTGATTCACTGAGGTACACAAACACAGAGTAAGAGAGTAGCGAGTAGAAGAAGAAATGATTTTCTTTTGTTAATATCAATCTATATATACTTATAATTCAGAAAATCTTTAATCCATAATATCTTTGTTGCATCAAAATATGTTTTATGTGCCTGTAGAAGTATCCGTGTGTGTTGATTTGTGCACCTGTTCTTGTGGCGTGAACAGTATGTGTATATCTGTATGAGTGTGGTTGTGTGTGTGCACAGGCATGAGCGTTGCAGCGTTGCAGACATCTCTCTCCCATTAGGGATAATGCTACATGACAGTTCTGGATCAGACTGCTAGCTATTCAAGGCTACTCTCTTCTACACATACAGTACACACAGAGACACAAACACACAAAAGCACCAACCTGTGCTCCTAGAACCTTTGTCCTCCATATGGAAACAGATTTTTAAAAAGTATGGTTGAACAGCAGAGCACACAGCACAGCCCTTGTGAACAACACTGTTACAGGGTGCTATTTGAACATCTGCGTTGCTGCGTTGCTGTTGTTGCATGAGCAGATTCAGTGTGCATTAGGTCAGTCTTTAGTGGTCTGTTTTTGAAAACATTCTGCTGCGATTGGTTTCATACACTGGTGATTTTAATGAACAGCCTTGGGGTTTACACGCATCCTGCACTGCACCTTTTTACATGTGATCAACTAAAGGGATACTCCAGCAATTCTAAGCATAAATAAAAAGCATTAAGTTTAAATGACCCAATCATAACAAAAGTAATCTCAAGGCACTTTATATAGCAAGTTTAGGACCTTGCAAAATATAAGTAGAATATGAAGATATGCTGATCTACATCACCTACGCCTGGATCACACCCACTGTGCACTGTGAACCCTATACTTCCCGTATATGTTAATATATTAACATTTATTAACGTCTTTCGAAACATTGTTTATGTCCTGCCTGATGAACACTTCCTTCAAACATCATGTCCTCCTTTTGTAACAAACATTTTCTGTTAGATAAACTGCCTGGCCAAAAAAAACAAAGACATCAGCTATATTCCACTAAGCAAATAGGTAGAAGCCTTCCACTGGATAATTATTGCAGTAAACAATATATTTTAGCTGTTCAAAAAATATTATCATGTGTGACTTTTTTGGTCAGGCAGTATATTTTAATATAAGCCTCAAATGGAATCTGACAACAAAGACCAGTTCAAAGCCACAATAACAGGCTATATGAAGAGAGGTAAACTGAACCTTATGTGTAAAATCAATAGAGTGCCGCTTTAAAGCAGAAAAGCAACTTCATAAAGATTTATTAAGTTGTTCTGGGACATTTTTCTTCTGCATCACATAACATGCATCTCATATACAGTTTGTCTGTATATGGGCCAAAATATAAATAATGAGACACACACTGGGTTTAATGCAACCACAGCATATGATGTATTATCAGTGTATTATTACTGAAAAATATGACTTTGCATACACTGTGCCTTACCTGCAGCATGCTGATTAGTCAATAAGTTAACATAAGCTAATTATGATTAATTAAAAATAAACATAAATGTTTCTATAATTGCTGCGTTTTCAAATAATCTGGCTTCAGAAAGTTTGCAGGCCTCTTGCTCTCTGTATTCCTCTCCTATGCCACGTTTGCAGCTTGCTTTTCACATTTCTTTCACTTCCTTCTCCCTGTCCACCCACACCCCAGCCTTTTCTCACTTCTCACTCACTTTTCCATCTGCAGCTGAAATTATTCTGTAAGTCACCTAATAGGCGTGATCTGAAAACACCACTCTGAATGCTTAGTAATTGATGAAGAGATTGAAAATGGAGCTGTCGATGCAAAAGCATGTGGCCAGATGGCAAGTCCACGATGACTCAGTGTTATTATTTGTAGTCCTCAGAACATTTCTCAGAAATATGGAACAGCAACTGTCATTATTCAACAACAAAAATAGAACTACATCTCTGCCTCTCTCAACTATGCATGGTTAGGTCGCCTGAAGCAAAACAATTATGTCTGATAAATTAGCTACATTTCAAAGTTATGAGCCTATGTGAAAACTTTTGGTTCCAAATGAACAAAAGTCCTTAATTAAATAAAAAATAAAATTTCAGTAAATAAATGCTATAATTATAGCACATTAACACTTTCTAGAGGAACAGATGACAGTAGATAGCAGTGGCTAAATTTGTACTTCATCATCCTAACACTACAAACACCCCAGATGCTGCTTTGGTCCAAAGAGCAGCAAGGAGTGAAATGCACACCCATCCCTCCTAATGCCACACAGCACTGGGGACCAACTAGGGCGTAGAGGGAAATGGTCCATGCCAGACAGCTCAGTATCCTCAAATGCTCTCCTGAAATACTGCACAGAGTCATCATTAGGGAACTCACTTCAATTCCTGCTTTCTTTGCTCCTTTCCATCAGTGTCTGGTTACACTTATCAGCTTGTGCTGTTTTCGTTCCAGGTAATACCTTACAGTACATATGTCTCCTCTGTTTTCCCCTTCCTGTCTCTCCCTACTCTCTCTCTCCCTCTATTCCTCACTATCTCTTTCTCTCTGTGTCAAAGTCACTGAGGTGCAAATTCACATTAGCGTGAGCATTCCTCCCAGACAGAAGCTGGCTGAATGACTGGCTATATAGGTCAGAGTAAACAGTGAAAAGTTTGTGTGTGGCTACTAGCAGCAGGAACACTACAGCATTCTGTCCAATGTGTGCTGACAACCAGGGGACCCACTGTTACAAAGAAACATACTCCCTCACTGATGGAGTTGTGAGCATGTGGGCAGGTGTGTGTGAAAAAGGGAAGTGTGAAAATGTTTCCCATCTCAAAGATATATCACACATGAGAAACAAAAAAGCACAAACCCAACAGCACAGAAGTGGCCTCACTAAAGCAGCTCATACAAACACAAGCACACACTATATTTGGGAGGCTTCCATATGCAGGGTTGCAGGTTATCCCCACTCTGCCTCTGTGAACCAACCCTGCGGTGTCCATATTGGTGGCTTTAAACCCTATGGTTGGATCTGGAAAATCCAAAATCCATTTTCATCCTTTACCATTATCCTTTAATCTACATTATTAAGACCAAATAGCCAATAATAAAGGTAGAGGGAGATAAATTGCAAACTGTAAATGTTGTTCACTACTGATATAAAATCTCTCTTATTCTCAGTGAGACCTCACTCATATATGCAACTTCAGGACGAACGCATCAATCGAACACTACCCACTGTAGAACAATGATGAGCTGACTCACATCTAAAATCGACTAATCACTTTTACTAGATTTTGAAATCACAGAAAAGGACTGTCCTGACATCTTAATAAAAGCACACATGAAGCATGAACAATACAAAGGGACCAATAAATGATAACAGTATGAAGCATGTGTCCAATCCATGAAGCAAAATTCTGCTAGTAAAATAATTAATAGTTAATCCTTTTGTCACACACAATTTGAGAAGCACTTTGCCTTGATTATCTCTGAAAATGTCACCACTGTGGGCCCACTTATAAGGTCAGCCTCAACTTACAGCAGTAGTGTTACCTAATATGTGCTGTGTTTGTGTGACCAACTGAAGGAAGATATATACAGATAATAAGAGATGTACACAGTGTGTGTATGACATTCTGTCATGCATGTGACTGCGTGACATCATATGTGTAACGTAACATAAAGTGCAGGACATTTAATGTGTGTATTGGCTCACTGTGTTGAATACAGTGGAAACATCCTCCCTGGCTGGCGCATTAATGTCAGTCTGGCTCTGAACAGTCACAGCATGTTCACCCTGAGTCTGTGGGATGGAATTAACCTCCCAGTCTGTCAGAGGGGGTTTTTAGAAAGAATCAATAATGCAACCCACCATCAAATAGAAACCACCTGACTAAAACTTCCAGAGAGTTGGACAAGCTAAGTACTACATTTCTTGAAACTAAGAGAGACTAATAAATAGATTAACAGGCACAAAAATCTTACTGAATTATGGATACTTGATCTGGTTTCCAGATTACATGATTACATGTGTGTTGAGGTTGCTAGTAGGAATGATGGATTCTTAACTGCACTATGTCTATAGCATTGGGTTTTGCTACAGTAGCACCATATGCTAGGTCAGACTTTTGATCTTATTTGTTTATGCTTACATCAGATATGTACTGGTAGAAATTCCATTATATATACTGTACTTTTTAAAAACCCTTTTACAGTATTTTAAGATATTTTGTAGAACAATGTAGTGCTATTATTAGTCAATCATGATCAAAAAGTTCATTTCTACAGTACACTGATTTTATCTTATATTACATAATTATCACAGAAACTGCTTAAAACAACTATCTCATCAGAAAACCCACTGGGATGTACAGGGAGCCCAGCTTGTGTGTTTGGGTTAAGTTTGCCAGTGGCCATACTGGGTTTGTCTGATGGGACGCTTACGTCATTAGGGAGTGTTTCTGTGCATGTGTGTGTGCTTGAGTGTTTATCTACCCTGAGGCAGTGACCTTAATCTGAAACCACAAGGGTGACACAGGCTCGGACCAGACAGTGACGGAGATGAACTCATGCATCAAAACACGCACGCGCACACACATCTCTCTGTGGTGAGCTTCACCTACCTCTGGGGCTATGTAGTCTGGAGTCCCGCAGAAGGTGCGTGTGCTCACTCCTTCCAACATGTGCTCTTTACACATGCCAAAGTCAGCAATCTTAATGTGTCCCTCAGCATCAAGCATCACATTGTCCAACTTCAGATCTCTGAGGAAGTAGACAAGACATGTCCTTCTTGAAGATCTTGACTTTTCTTTTAGAATTAGTTTCAGTTGGCATTCACAGCTAACGCTGGCCTAATTGTTCTCGTTCCTGATTTCTGAATATTAATTCAAATGTAGCCATTGAATTTGATTAAACTGGTTCATACTCACCTGTAGATGATTCCTTTAATGTGCAGGAAGAAGAGACCAACAGCAATCTCTGCTGCATAGAACCTGAAACAACGATAGCACATTTACAGACTCACAACACAAGGAAAATGTTGCTTCCAAATGCTTTGCTACTTAGCAAAAACAATCTTTTTTTTGGATCACACTTATGCAATGGTCACACAACTGTTTACATGAGGTTCAGGTAAAAACTAAAATAACAATTATCTTGAATGCATGCCATGTCTTACACAGCCTGAGGTTCCTTGAATTTGCCCACTTGTTGGATATGGTACATGAGATCTCCCCCATTCACATACTCCATGACAAAGTAGAGACGATCCTGTGGTGAAAGAAGCAAAGAGGTGTTTGGGACAGATAGGGAAACAGGAGAAAAGAGGGACAATATACGCAAGATTTCATTACTTTGCACCAAGTAATGCAATTCCTCAAAAGCTGTAAAATTCCACAACATTTCAACATTTTTATTCACTGACAAAACTCTAAAGTGAAAGATACAGTGCAGTGTCGCAGATTCCCCCAACCTGCTGTCTGAGTCATTCTATTATTCCTGTTACACTTGCCATGACAAGGTGACCTAAAAATGACCACAACAAAGCATTTCATCGAAAATGAAAACAGTCAACACAGACATCTGCCAGGAAATATTCTCTTTGTCTAGCGGTGCGGGGTCCTTACAGCCCATGACATGTTTGGCCTGACCCTATTTCAGCTGTGATGGACAGTCACTTTCTAGCAAAACAAAAACCATTCCACATAGCAACAGGTCTCTACTGACTCACAAAGTGTCACTACCCCACAACAAAGCAGACCAGGCACTGGATTTGTGTGGACTCTGAATTTACTGCATTACCATGCACACTACAACTTCTCTATATCTCCATACTGGTAACATTGAACTTCAAATGGCTCAGAACAAATGCTTTAGCTGGATTTCATTATGATAAATGTTGACAACATGCTGTCTTTGCAAATCAAAGGCAAAATCTGACATGGGTATTTCATCTAATTATGCTCAAAAGGCCAAGGCCTTATGGAGAAGACTGGGCAAGCTAAGCCATTTCAAATTTGTAAACGAAAACACAAGACATAAAAACAGAGAAACAAAATTAAATCAACTAACATCAATCCTGCACGCTCCTTTTCTATTGGTGCTTATGTTTGTTAGAACTTAAATCTTTCATTACATTATCTATTATATATAGTGCCGATTATGTGTGGAAAAACAAGTATGTCTTAAAGCATCTTGATGTCTCATGCATTTTGAAAAACTGGATCAAAGTGCCTATTTCAGTCACTACTGAAAATTGCCTATGGCTTGGGCTTTGCTCTTGTGTCTCTTTACTGACACAAAAATAGACTTTTGTGAAACAGCAATAGTTCATTAAATGTACTAAGAATAAAGGTCAACAACTATATGACCGACCAAACCGCACACTGAAACTGCCAGCATTAATCTCCTATACACATATCTTTAGACTCTGTTGTAATAGTTTATTGTTTGTCTGACAGGTTAATGATTTCATGTGTGGCACACTGTGTGATCATATGCATGCAGACAACACAAAAATACTAGAATATAGATTTTTCTATATAAGAAATTAGCAAAAACATTGTGGAAATATTGGAGTGTGACTCTGAAAGTGTGAGAGTAAGTTAGTCTGTTTCGTAGGAGAGTGAATGTGTGTGTGTGTGTGTGTGTGCGTGCGTGCGTGCATGCATGTGTGTGTGTGTGCGTGTTTGCGTATTCATGAATATGCTATGAGTGATGTCAAGCTGTGTCGCTTCCTATTTCCTCT
>JAUBNQ010000001.1:16209128-16228013 GCA_032353495.1 Ctenopoma kingsleyae | reverse complement strand
TAAGTGTGTGTTCATGTATGGGTTTAAGGTACATTTGACTTCTCTGGCAACCATGTCACTTCCTTTTCGAAAAGAAAAGTTTTGGGAGACAGATTTGTCTGGGGGATCCTGCACTCATCATTTTGCATTCACTTAATTAAGCCTTATCTCTTAACATAAAGTTGCCATATTTATTCTGGACACTCAATGTCTATTCATATGTTTTGTACATACATTGTACATCAACCTAAGTCTCACTAAGAGACTTTTTTTATTTTAGTGAAACTCATTTTAGTCAAGACATTTGAGAAGATGAACAGCAGTCAATAACAACTTCTTTGAACACCTTCCAGAAATCAGTACAAATCTCACTTTGCTCTTAAACACTGTTTTAACCTATTTAATTGTCTTGCAGAAGGTAGAAAACAGTCCTCACAACACACAGGTATTGGAAAATTTTTGCAGATATTTTTCAGTTCGCTTACATAGCACAGCAGTAAAGCCTTGAAGTTTCTGGTCCAATCACAGTGGGAACTCATCCTTGTTATTCAAGTTCTTCAGTGGCAAAAGTAATTAGCTACATTCTCTTTACAGTGTGTTTGACACGCATACATCGACAACATTTTGGTTTAATATAAGTCTGTCTATAGTTTGAAAAACACATGCACAAATAGATACTCAACACAAGCAATTAAAAAAGTCACTGTGTTTTCAGAATTATACATCTGAAAGTGATGTCAATTGTCCTCCACCCAGCCGTCCATTGCACCTTCTTACAAAACTCTTTACCACGTAACAGAATTCTGTTTGGCCGTCTGCAAGGTGTCTACAGCAGCTAATGTATTCTGGCTTGTGTGGGCTGTAGGCTAGTACAGCAGTTCTATATGTACACCCACCCACACACACACACACACACACAGCCATAAGAACACGTGCAAACACACATGTTGAATTCACATAAGGAATTAGCTGCTATGTATGACAAAGGGCCAAGAGTCTGCAGGTTTTCTCAAATCAAACACGACTGCGAGTGATAATGGTGGTTTCCCATCCGCACATTACTTACACATTGTACTTAAGATACAGTGTGAAATAAGCATATTTCTTCACACTTTCTGTGAATACACATCATTATCATGAGTTGCTAGCATTCTGTGATAATGCACAGCTCAGCAAAAATGAAAGCAAAGCGATGAATACATATGATGAGGTAACAGAAAACGGATAAAGGTAAATGCAAGGTCTTTGCTTACTACATATTACTGCATTATTGGACCAGCTAAGTATGTTCTGTAGTACATCTTATCTGTGTTTAAACTGATGTCAAAAGGTGATCAAGTTTTGTGTTGGTACTCTTCAAGCAACCAGGTCTTTTATTTTCTTTTGCAAAAAATAACAACAAAATACTGTATGTTGTTTGTCTTCTCAAATCAGCCAGAAGTAAATTCCATATGTGTAATGCCTGATAAGAAAACAATGACTGTTCAAATGTGCTTTTTCTGCATGGAGAAATGCAGTTAGATGTGTGAACAGCCCTGTAGTGTTCCTACAGTTAGCTTTCTTGACAGTAGAGTACTGTTAACTCAGACAACACTGGGGGAGCAAGACCACTAAAGTGGCCATATTATGCTTAATATAGGATTTTATTTTGGGGCTCCACTGATTATGAATTATATGATATGATTTTCAAGTTTAAAAAGTGCTAATTCATGTTATCATGCCTCTTTATGCAACAGCTTCTCTGGCCTCGAGACTAAGAAGGCTCCTGTGTCTTTAAGTCCCTCCTTGCACCCCACTGTCGTCTGAATGGCCAGCTTGTGTAAGACTTCTGGGGGGCGGTGTCAGGCTGGTGTTGGTGTCATGGCGATTAGACTTCTTTCATGTTAGGTTGAAACGTTTTACTACTCATCTAAGAAACGTCTTCAGTCTGTTATTGGTCTACAGTTATTAATGTCATTGTTGCTCCCAGATTTACATGTTATATTTTTATATTTAATTCTACATTATAATGTGTTCAACTGTGATCAAAAAATTAATGATAATAATAATAATTTTATTGCTCAGATAATGACAACTGTCATGAACGAGAAAAACAAGCATAAGTCTATTGGTGATTATATAAAAATGTTTGTAAATGTTTGTGGTACCCATGCACATACTGTTATAGTTCCCTCCAGTGATAATTTGATAAGTGAATAAGTCAGTGGAGTTCAGTCCAGGGTCTTGTGATGCACTGACCCCAGTTAGCCAGCTAATTGAATGATTACGTGCGCCTGGTGTCAGCTCTCTGACGTTACTACAGTTCTAGCAGATGTGCTAATGCACTATCATTACAGCCGAGGGATTCACAGCTTGCCTTGAAATACAAGGCAAAACTGGCTCTTGCATAATCTTGCGATGGTCCATAATAAAATCGTGCAACAAAAAATGCAGTGTGGCAATGTCCACTATTTTTAATTCATATTGTTTATCAAGGCTAAAGAAAAAGTAATAATGTTTTATTTATATATATATGTTTTAGTTATGTTTCTGCACACAGAGATAGAAAGATATGTACTTTAACATGAACAGCAACATTTCTGCACTATAGCTGCTTTAACTGCACCACAGGGTAGAGCAACTTGTTACTATTCATAACAGGGTTTAGTTCAGTGATGCAGCAACCTACCGCAGCCAGGTTACAGCCACGAAATCCTCACTGCATATCCAAAACTGCACTGACTCTGAACTGACAGCATCAACAAACATCGTTTCATTTTCTTCTACATTGAGCTGTGGACTCATCACAATAGATACATTTAACAGATGTAACAGATTTAACAGATGTATGCATGAAATTATCTCTGCTTAACCACAGCAGCTAGACCATTATTTGCATCCAATATTTACTAGAGGATTATTCAACACTGTCTGCAAAGTTGACAATTATGAATAGTAAAATAATTTTGACTTATAAACTGAAGTAATTAAGCTTAAATATTACTGTACATATTGTTTATATTGAAAAAACAACCAAAACATGCAAAAGATGAATAAGCATGGAAACCAAATAAATGAAAAAACAACAATGGGAGGAGCAGGTGCTAAGAAATAATTTCATGCATATTATGGAATTTGTGGACAGACAAAAAGAGTTGTTACACTGCAGAAACATTAATTAATCAGGACCTGATGTGCATCTTTTTAGATGACTCTTTTGGCTGTTCTGAAACTATTAACACATGACTACAAGGAGATTTGATCTGAAAAGTCATCAATATGCATTATATTACATTCGGCAAATGCCGTTATTAGTATTTCTGTTCCATCCATACTTGAACTCAGTGGGTTAACAGTAGGTGTTTCTTTGAAAGTGAAGACGTCAGTAATTAAAATGGTTGGAAGGGATATAGCGATATGACTGTGTGGAATAACCTTCTAATGAATAATAGCCACACAGATCATTATAAAGGTGTGACCCTGCTCACAAGCAAAGCACTCAGATCCTGTCTATGTAATTCTGATTAGATAGAAATTTATATTTCAAGCTTTTATTTTGCTTTACAGAGACAATTCAGTTACATGAGAAATTCTAGCTAACATGGAGCAAGTCGTGACTGTTTAAAAAGAGTAACAACACGAGGCCCACGCAGCAGACCACACACCACTGCAGGACTACATATTTGGATTGGGATTGCCTTCCAAGTGTGTCGTAACTGTGAATTGTTTCTTACAGGAGAATGTTTAGCAGAAGAGGCTGTATTGATCTGTGCACCAAGAGGAAATAGCCTCTGCAGCATACTGATAACTGATAGTCACAAGGCCAGGTATGCAGCTATCAGCTGGATTCACTGCATCACGAGCAGGCAGGGTTAATGATGAGTGAGGTTTAATTCAGGTTAATGGCAGCAGGAGATTGACTGTCTGTGTAAAATTAGACAGTCGGGGTTTATCAACAAAAAGGGTAAAGTGTAGAAATTGATCTAAAATCACAAACTCGAACGAGAACAAAAGCATAAATCTACAACCACCTACTGTATACCCTGATACCAGCTCACCTTGAATGACATACACACACAAATGAGGGAGGGCTGTGGGGACTACAGTACCTGTGACCTGCAGCTTATCCACGCTGACCTCACACTTGAGGTAAAGGCGCCCCCTCCTTTCAGTGTGATCAGTTCCACACAGGCTGGGCACATTCATAACACACTGCTTGTGGACATTCATATCGCAGGCTGGAGGGACAAAGAGAGAACACAGAAGAGAATTTATTGTAAATCAAGATAAGCTTCATGCATTTCTTCCAAATCAGACCAAAATGAATGACTCAGGTATTTCATCAAATTGACTGATGCTGTAAATTTTCTAACGAACACTTCTCAGCTGATTTATTTTGATGGGGTTTGTGACTTCAGCTAAGCATATTTTTACATTTATAGTAACAATGCTATCATTACAATGATAAGCCTTAATGCTAAAAAAAATCAGTTTGGTAAAACACCATCTTATAAAAGCTGTGTTTGCATAAACACAGCCTTGCAAAGCCTGATGTTCCAATACAGTCAACTACATTACTCTCCTCTACATACAGTATTTAAAGACATGTAGCAATGCCATTCATTTCAGTAAATTAATTAATTCATTTTATTTTTGATTGATATCAAACAGTTTTAAAAAAAAAATCTGTGTGAAAGAAAAGATAACAAAGGTATACGCAGTTTTTAGCACTGTGATATTATGTACTGTATATACTGTATATGTGTCAGCCAGCAGAGACACGCTGTCATGGATTAGGAACAATTTCCATGGTTACATCATCATGTCACCAGGTCAGTATGTGAAAGAAAATAAAAAATGGCTATGCGGCTATTTTACTCTCCATGTGAACATTTATTTTTTGTGCCACACTGCAACAATGCTGTAGTTGACTAGTGCTTTAAAACACTACAGTGTAATGTCATTGTGGTTTGATTAAGAATAATAGTAATTAACACTTTATTGATCCCCTTGGGGAAATTGTTCTTTGGACAGCTGCTAGACCTGTGTCAGTGCTACTACAGGTTTCGATGTCTTGACCAAGGACAACTTGGACATGCAGCTTTGGCAGGACTGAGAATTGAACCACTCACCCGTGGGTTGGAGGACGACTGCTCTACCCACTGAACTATCATGCTGCCCCAAGTGTAATTGATCTGTTACAATAATTTGTTACTGATTAGACATAACTTGTGGTCAGTAGTAGGTGATGGAAAATGTATTTATGTAAAAATGGCAAAAATTAAGGCATTCTGACTTTAATCCACCAACACAAGACTAAAAAGAAAAAGAGTGGGGGAAATACATTAAAGAAGACTCAGTAAAGCCTTGATAGCAGGCTTATTCAATTTGCATGGAACATAGCTCAAGCCTGAAAATAGACAATGTGTGACTTTTATGAGTGAAAGGAAGAGGATGAATATATGAGTCTGTGATACTGTATTCAGTGAAGACAAACACTGACAGTACTGATGGTAATGTCATCAGTCAGAAAACAAGACAACAAAACATAATGGGCCCTATTTTCATGAAACCAGACACAATCCAAACGCAGGTCTAATCTCTCTGGATGAAGGTGTTATGGCTGTGTCCAATGATATTTTTTATAATTTTCATCCACCAGTGTTGATGTTACAAGGGGCAGCCAGGTGCAATGTGGAAGAAAGGTGGGATACATTAATACTCTCTCATCCCTTTAAAAGGAGCAACTAAAGGAAAGAGTCCGAGGTCTTGGAGACAAAGAAAGTTAATCTCAATGAAGGACAACAAGTTCAGAAGTTAAAAATACACAGCACTACAATTATTGATGTAAACTGCCATAAATATGTTATCAAAGATAATGTCATTGTGCTTCCTGACAGTATATTGCGCCCTGAGCTTTATCCTTCACTGTCCAGCAGCAGCTCTGATCCCATATTTATTTAGTGCTCAGGTTCTAGTAACAGGTCAAGTAAGTTCAAAAGTGATTTAGCGATATTTAAAGGTGGCAGGTCAGTTCATGTTGAGCTCTGTGGGTCCACTCACGAACAGGTCTGCCGACTGGATCCATGTAGTATTCTGCTCTGGACTTCTTTTTGAAAATATTTTCTCTAACCACAACTGCAAGTATGTTTAAACATCACTGAAAGGGGAAAAACACTGACCATCATCTTTCTCACAAGGCACTTTTTGCTTTTAATAAAAATATTCTAGATCTAATGACAACAAACGCTGGCTTTGAGCCTCCATGAAAACAGAGTCCAGTGTGTTCAGTACAAAAAATATTATTTAAAGATGCATAACAGACCTATGGCTGATTGACCAGTATAACAGGATAGTCCAGCATTAATAATAATTTAATAATAGTGATAAACAATTTAAACATGATGAAGCACAAAAGTCTAACAAAGATTTTCAATCGTTTAGAGTGATAACATGAAATGCTCATCATACACTGACTGAAATGAAATTTAGTAACTTACAGTCGCATTTCATGCCCTGGTGGATGAGTCCATAGAGCAGAGAGCCACAGTGATCACAGAAGGTGGGACTCCCAAAGGTGTGGATCTTAAACTTGTGCTTTGTTCTGGGATCCTGGAGGAACAAAAACAATATCACCAAATGAGAAACACCGACATGGCTGAAAAGGCAAAAACGCTGCAAACTGTCTGTCTGTTACTACAAGAACACGTACTCTGTAGGTCACTTAAACACAGGGCAGAAGGAACAACATTTATAAAAATATGTGAATTAAAAGCTGAAAAACAAGTGTGTTTCTTAACACAAGTCATAATGCCAGGACATGTGATCCTCTGTAAAGGTTGGAAAAAATTATTTTGTTATTTAAAATCCAGTGTTTTCTGAATGTTTTACTGTGTCACAAAAATAAAGGTACTGCCAACTGACTGCAAACACCAGTTATTTACTTATTTCTTCTTACTATTTCTTATATTTCTTATACAATTTGAAGTGATAGCTCTTCAATCTGCAAAACACCCTTTATTAAACCATTGTTCTTCAGTTGTTTTGTACTCAGTGGACTTGACATTAAATTCAAGCACCAAAGCAGTCCAATTTACTCTTTACATTACATGATTAATTTTCATTTCAAGTGCACCTAATACAATTGAGGACCTACCCCTGTAAATAATATTGTGAAAAAAACCCACAATTAAATATTTTCGGATATCAAAGCCATGAAAGCTGTTCATCTATCATTTTGTCTACTATTATCACTGTTCATTACACCATGCTCTGTATGTATTATACATATTATATTAGTCATAGTGTGTGAAAAACATTTGTGTCTACAGAGTATAACACTGGGTAGAAAAGGACTACTGGTGATTCTTTGAAAATTTTATTTTGCAAGCACAACATGTGACTTATCACGAGAGGATTTCCAAAGATCAGAGAAACAGATTAACCTAGTAGGCAGATACCACTGTACTGTACAAATTAAATACTGTTAATGGGTTATTCCTATAGCAACCACATGGGGAAAGAAATATGCAATATGGCAGCTTTGCATGACATATATTTCATACATTTCATCTGGTTGACGTTTCTGAATTACAGCTCGGAACCAAACTGAGTACTGTGGTACAGTCCGATATTTGGGGAAATTATTCACTGTAATGCAGACAAGGATTGTAAGACAGCAATGGAAGAACAACCTATGTATTGTGCTTCATTTGCATTTGTCATTCCTGAACAGAGGCCGAATATTTGCATCGGCAGCTTCCTTCCCCCTTTTCGACTAAATACAGCACCCATCTTTATAAGCTGCCCATCGCCGCTAACTGGGTGAGCATCCATTGTAAATTTGGATACTGTAATTTGGATACTCAAATGAGAGACTATGTAGCATAAAGAGTGACATTTATATACTTTCAAAAGAAGCAGAGGTGTAGAAATATACAGCAGGTCAAATATTACACTTAGCTGAAGTGCTTCACAGATAAATTAACACCTGTTAACACATCAGGTGATGATTCACTGGACTGAGCAGAACCAACTGTGTGGATTCAAGTGGAGGTAAAATCGTGCCGGTTGGCATTTCTGTTATCCTGCATGTCAGTAGATACAGTACATTAATTCAGCACCAACGCTCTGCAGATCATTTACAATTCAATTAAATGTTGTTTTCAACTAAATAAATGGCAAGTAAATGCCAACTCTGCCTAAGGTAAATACCTGTAGGCATTAAGTAAAACCTCAAGTTTGTTTATGCCATGTGCTGAACTAGCAGAACCAGTTCCCACCTTCATTTATCCTTTTGTGTACTAAGCAGTACATATATAAATACAGATGACTGCAGTGCAAATATACAGTATGATGCATAAAGTATGCATATGTTACTGCTGTAATATTTGGGCAGAACTTGAAGCTAAGTTGTATAGTACAAATAATAATGCTACTGCAGCACTTTCATTGTGAGGCGGTGGACACTGGTTACACGTTCAGTTGTTCATTCATTTCATGTGTTCAGCCTGAGGTTTGTAAGGCCAGTATAGAGCAGTCCTCCAGTGAGAACTGAGTGACTGCCATGTTTCCAAGTACTGATTTGAAGTGCTTTCCTGCTCATTCTCGAGCTGTGCTGTACTATAAATCTCTAGAATCCCTTTCAGTGGATTTCTATGAGAACATTATCCAGGCTAGTCCATTTTCCTTCTGTTTTCAATGCATGTATTTGAAAGAACACCTGTCTATGTATTCTCTGCAAACAGATGAGGTTTGCTTTCCCAGAAAAGAAATTATTCTGGCTGGGGTAATGCATCATTGCTAAGCATATTGCTCAT
The DNA here is from genome assembly GCA_032353495.1 of Ctenopoma kingsleyae. Classification (NCBI taxonomy): domain Eukaryota; kingdom Metazoa; phylum Chordata; class Actinopteri; order Anabantiformes; family Anabantidae; genus Ctenopoma; species Ctenopoma kingsleyae. The sequence continues at coordinate 16,219,236 of JAUBNQ010000001.1, read as the reverse complement.
ATTTTTCATTATGTGGCAAAATGAATGAAAAGAGGTTGACCCAGAAGAAATTAATTATCAGTAAGGAGAGCAGCATGTCATTGATCTCAGTGAGAGATGACAGTATTACACAGTAAGACGCCACAGTGATCAATGCTTCTGTTTGCAATTTCAGTCAGTTTGACACTGGCCTCTAGACTAATGCAACAGAGAATTATTCAGGCTTCTCTGATCATGCTTCCAACCTGCCATGTCTTTGCCCATCAGTAGGTTTGTTGTAACAAAGAGAACTACTTGCTTCGTCTGTCTTTTAACCGTCCACTTCTGTAAGTGACATGTAATTTGCCAAGGGGTACATTTTAAATTCAAATAAATATGATCAAGTAAAAACTGAATCATCACAATCAATCACAACAACCTAAACTTTCAAAATAAATCATGGCATTTTTGTGTTAAAAGAAAAAAAAAAAGGTCTCTTAACTATTTAAAAAGTATCATAAATTAAAGTATTTCACAAACTCAGAAGATATTTCTGCTCTCCTTTTCTGGATGGATCTGTGGTTCCTGTGAAGCTCACAGTAAGTTTTTCAGCACATCTCAAGCTGCCAAGCTGCCAAGCTGCTGACCTGCACCGCTATGGGCTTGTGGTCAGTCTATCTGAGACGTCCATCATTTTGAGGGACGTCTAACATTATATTTTATGCAAACACACAACAGATACATCAATATCACATCACAGCTACAGCAACAAAATGATCAATGTACAAAATATTATAGTATATAATAGCATTCTTACTAATAAGAAACCTGGTACAGGAAAGATTTAACTTTTTGATTTAATGGCCAAAATCTTCAAACTCTGATCTTTTGTCAAGTTGTTGTTTTCATGCAGAGACAGGGCAAATTGCACAGTCACATACTGTGCATATTGTCCAATTAGTGGCCTGACCACTTTGTACAGGCCAGCAGTCAGTGTGTTAGTTAAGGTCAGGCATGAAAAAGAGAGAGGGAGACAGAGATACAGAGAGAAAGGGAGAGAGAGAGTGCCAGCTGCACTTACTCATGTCCACCCACACACAGCTGATCCTGAAGGATTATCCTTTCACCCCTCCAACTCCCCCATCCCCTGCTTTGTTCCCTCCATCTACTGCATGAATGAATGAGTGATGGCGACTAAGAGCCACATTCAGCTGCAGATGAATCATGTATTTTTATCAACTGTAACATCAGCTTTTGATGGTTGAAATATAGCTTAAATGTCCACAGATAATGGAAAATCAGAGATATTTGCCAGATGCATGCCAACACAATCTATGAAGTAGTCAACCACTGCTACAGATCATGAAAAGTTGCCCTTTTGAACTGAACTATTTAAATGATTGTGCATGAAATTGTGAATGCATTAAGCTTTGTTCATGTATGTGCTGTTTTTACAATAATAAATTATTCTTGTACTCTACAAAATGTCACAAACTAACAACACATGGGAGCATCTCTGTGAAACTCTAATTAGGTTTAGCCGTGCTTCAAGCTAACTGCAATGTCAGCATGCCAACGTGCTTACAAAGACAATTATATCATGCTGTTGGCCAAGCACATATAATGTTGAACATCTCATGATAGCACTGATGCCTCTGAGAAAGTGGCGGACAACCAACAGTCTGATACTATCTCTATAGCCAAGCTAATAATATTTACAATTATTTTACCTAATTAGTTACTTCAGTAAATCATGAAGCATGAACCATAATAGTCACTAAATAATGTTTGTACGTTCAACCACTTGTATGTACCTAATGACTCAAAATGATTTGTCAGTTTTAATGCCTTCACTGACTGATTTGCAAGGTGCCATATAAAGATTCACTAAGGCGAGCGGTAATATGCAGAAAACAACACTCACATTACTAGGTACACTGGGTTGCCCATTAACACATCCTTTCAGTGAGCTGTGGAATGGAGGGGTTTACCCCTGTGGCTTCTATCCTCTATTAAAGCCTAATTGGGTCTTAATGGAAAATTTGAGACAGACTGGGTGGCGCTGCCTTGCCAGAACAGCAAGGGAAGCAGAATGTCACGCCGACAGCAATGTTGAACTCAATAACTAGGCTCAACACATAAAGGTCATAATGAGAATTACAGGCTGACTGAATCACGGAGCAAGAACATCGTACTTATGTAACTGGTAATATAAAAATCAACACAATTGTCCAGACAACACCTCAGTAAAGGAGTATCATCGCTATTATTCTCGGTTTATGGGTGTGAGGAATAGAAGATAAACATGCAATCACCTGTTAGATGAAGCACAAATAATTACTCTTTCAATATTGATTAATGTTGACTATGACCAGGATGAGGATAGTAAGGAGGAAACTAATCTCAGATTATTTTCATCAATTTATGGCAGAAATTTAAATTAAGAAATTCCTCCACCACTGAGTATTGGTTTGAGACAAACGTGGTCACCTAAGTCATTTGTTCTATTTGCCAAATTTTATTTCAAATGCTATCCTCTCTCTCTCTCTCTTTCTTTTTGCTAAAATTGAAAGGTGCTTGATTCTAATATTAGCCACACTACAGATGAAAAGTGCTTGTTTTTTATACATGCTACAATTCTTTTAAAGTATGACTATGTGATATTTTTCAGTAGCCTCAATTAGATTTTCCTTAAATAATCCCTAAACATATTTTGGCTTTTGCCCTGTAGTAATCCAAGGTAGATCTGCATGTAAAGTCATACATCAAAAAAAACACAGGATAGAGGGCTGATCAAAAGACGGGAGGCAACCAGGAGATAGTGACGAAAACAGAAGCACAGGGGGTCAACACCGTGATGTTGGCTAATTAGCCAGCCTCTCCAATCCAGTTTAATTAGTAAACAGGACGCCGACCAGCCCCTCCTAATGAACAGCTTGGTAGGGTGAAACTAAAGACTAGGGTCATCCTTCATCCTGCATCCTGCACACACTACAAAACAACACTGTTCACTAATTGAATATAAATTAAGCTCAACTAAAAATGCTACAACTCTCACAATTCAGTGATGACAGAATTCGGTTTTAAATATCCCAACAGAAAACTGCAGCAACATCCTTACTGCTTAAAGCAAACATTTTGAGCACAGTGATTTAATTACATGCAAGCAAAAACGCAGCAGAATCACATTTCCCAACATCCACAAACATAGCATATCAATACTTTCACTTATCATTATAATTATAAATAAATAAATCGATAATATTATTGTTTGGTTTGTATTACGCAAACATATCCATACATTAGAGCAGCAGGCTGGATGGTGTTAAACACGTTAAGATTAAAACGAATGCATAGATTCTCAGCACATATTAAAACTGGACACAAGCTAATAACCTCAACAAAAACATTCAGTTGAACTTATTTTGGATTGATTTCCGTAGCAACAGTTGTAATATCTGTATAAAGATTCATTATAATGTAACTTAACATAATGAGAAGCAGTTAACATATTTAACATGCATAATTGGTACGAAATGCCATATGAGCTTAGAAGCCAATAAATGATATGACACTGGTGCAGTAGTGAGGAACATTGTCACAGGAGAACATTAAATCAACACATAAATTAAAAAAGATTTCTGAATTTACATAATGCATTCTGGTGGCTGAAGAAACTTGAAAACTAATCTAATTAACAACATTCAGCAAACTCTCGCCAAATGGCTGAATGTGTTAAAAGTTTCAAAATCTGTTTACAGTGGGGTGTGCCTGGAGTTACAGAGCCAGTATTTTAGCTGCTTGGTAAATAATGAATTCCAGTCACTGGGTATTTTTTAGATGCAGACAGAGACGCTGAACTGTGCTCTCTTCTGAAATAACCCTTGAATCAGAGCTATCAACATGGGGCATAGAATATTAATACTTTCAAAATACCAGCAAGTCCAACTGGTCGATATCAAACTCTTCTCTGCTTCTCTCTCCATTTGATCCCTCACACCACCCATCGTACAATTACAGCAACCCAAGCGAGCACCCATATGAAGTGCAGAATAAATATCAAGGCCACGCACACAGTTAACTCTGGGGCATGGCATGCTAACAAATAGTCAGTGAATACTGGCTGTAGGTACTCTAAGTAACTAGATGAGCACTAGAATTTGTATATGTATTGTATTTTTAGTTTTAGTGCTGCAGAAAGCAGCCAATGACAACATGTACTGTTCTTTTCATTCAGATGTCTCAGGAAACTGACTGTTGCTCTGCCCTGTGCATGCTGATTTTCCCTCTACAACATACAGATCAGACCCTAGTTTATGCTACATTACTCCTCAAGCAGTTAGTCATCACTTGTCTTGATTATGGCAACATCCTACTGATAGGTCTATCTAAAACAGCATCATACACTAAGCTTTCAGAGTCCAACTTATCTATTTACTTGTAAGTCACTGAAGTGCCAAGTCACTGAAAGTAAATGTAAATGACAGAAGACAGTCAGGAGGTTTACATGCCAACAAGAAACTAGGTTACTCAGAGATCTGAGGTTACGCAGAAAATGGTAAAACATGTTTATGTGTACTGTAGAAACATAGAAACATAGATCCTAAACTCTGTGTGGACTGAATACTGAATTGATGTTATTCTCCAACCCAGTAGATGCTAACAAGAAAACCACTGAATTGTCTCCTGAATCTACTTCAGGTAGTCAAATATCAGCCATTATAAATCAAAACAACACAGATTTTATTAAACAGGAGGAATATGGAAAGACCCAGCTGAAGAAATCATCAAAGGCAGCTAATACAGTCCACCCGCATCCCACAGAGTCAAAAGAGATCCACCTGGTGTGACATTTGCAGCCAGAGGGAGAGGGAGAGAGAGAAAGTGTGAAATGAAACGCACTGATCACTTCGTTTCAGTCATACCCTACATTCTCATATCTCTTTGACCCATCTGTTCCCTACAGTACTGACAGTATGTGACTTGTGGGAATGAGACAAGTAATGATCAGAGTTTTCTCTGTCCGCTCTTATGTTCACTCTCTCTTCTAAACCTCTCCTTAACCCATTGGTTCTCAAACCTGGCCCTCAGGCCTCACTGCCCTGCTTGTTTTCCAAGCAGTATCCCTGGTTAACTGGTATCTCCTCGCTTCTGATTGACTGAAGACACCTGGTCCAGGTAATCAGCAGTGTGTAGGGCAGGGACATCTGGAAAACATGCAGGGCTGTGGGGCCTGAGGACCGAGTTTGAGAACCACTGCCTTAACCCATCATCCCTCTCCTGTGGTTAATCGGTGTCTATGTGCAAGCAAGATTTGCACAGGCCTGGTATGATTTTCTTTTTATTTCAAATATGTATTTTGGAAAAGGTAGAGAAATATGTGATAAATGCAGGGTATGTGCCTGTTGGACACCTAGCCAATTCAAAACCTGCAGCCACAGTTCAGTTCAGTTTGAACTGAGCAAACCCAAGTAATAACTGTGGCACATGCTAACTAAACTGACAGGTATGATGGAAGTGGTGAACCCACAACACTGCAATCTAACTCTCATAAAGGTTGTTACCGTGTAAGTAGTAAAACCAGGAGAATGCTGTATAAAATACTGATTGCTCTATTTTGTGGCACAACATTACTGCATTCAGTATACAATTAAGCATTCACATTTAAATTTATACTTAAAATATGTTTAATCATAAAAATTGAATAACCATTTTTGAATACCCATTGATATACTACAATATATTTTTGTTAGGGAGTTTGTTGGAAGTCTGGATAAATTTCAATCACAGTAACTCTAATTGTGTGAAATACTTCCCTACTGTTTCCAGCATCACTCATTTCAAATGAATCACTGTCAAGATCTCAATCCACATGGCACTAATGACTTCCTGAAAATCTACCACACCACGCAAACCAGTTTGTGTTACTGTGTCATCTAATTGTGCCACTGCATTGTAGCTCTTCAACTTTTAATTATGTTTTTACATATTAATCACCTTTTCCTACTCTGATCAAACCCCACTATATTAGTCACATGGACTGACAGGTGTGTTTAAAGCATTGTGGAAGAGTTTGATTAAAATGAGTCATATCTTTATACCCCTGAACACTCGCTTTGCTGCTAGTTATCCCTGTCTTGGCGTATGCTAGTAGTAGTAAAAGCTGTGTTTACTAAGGTGAGGAGAAACTTTGAGGACAACAGAATGAAACTACCATTTAACCACACATAAGGTGTTAGGCTAGGCAAGGTTACTATTTTTAGCTTATAAATCATCTGCCTGATTCCTCTTGGCCTTTCACTAAGCTGCTGAGTGCTGGGAGGGAGGGCAGGTTGCTGCCACAGCTCACAGGGGGTTTCCCTTGCTGTGTATTATCTGTTAACATATCTGTCTGCTAGGAGAGCTAGAGGTAATAGCTGACATTTTTACCATTGGCAAGGTTCACGTTTCCTTTTTGGCTGGGTTATAGTGGCTTTATATACTGTAAATGAATGCAATATATGACAGCACTGTTGGGTGCTGTCATTATTGTTATTTATATGGACATGTTTGACATTATGTACATTTAGAAAAAAGCAAAGAAGAATTTTTCTTGCTTTGCTTGGATCTCCTTGAACCAGGTTTCATTGTAACCAGTTAAATAAATCTTTAAAGAAACTTCTTGCAGTTGAATAAAGTCTGAGATGTTTCCCTTACCACTCAACAAGAAATATTTAGCCATTTAACTACAAACTGCCCCAATACAAAGAAATATAGCGGTAAAAATGTAAATGTGTCACTGTGATTAAAGAGAACCTAGGCTTATGTGCTGATAAATATACTATGCAGCAGTCACCTGTTACCCTGCTGCAAATCAGATGTTGTAACACATAACGTCAGGGCAACCCTTTAACTGTGTTTCTAATATTTGATTTGACAGAAATTTGGCGATCAACATTTATAAAGGGGTTTATATAAAGCAGGCTAATTGTCCTTAGCCTGGTTTATATAAATGGACCATTTAGAGAAAAACATAGCATGAGACACATTACTCCTATGACATATTACAGTGCTTTGAACCAACTCTCCTGCTTCCCTTTTCACAGTTGGAGAAAACTGAGCTCCCAGTTAATACATTAGTCGCACACATTAATGCTGCAGAGATGTGTTCATCTGCAGACGCTGGCTCATTAGCATAACCATGCGCACATGCTGTGACTGACAACTACAGGGTCAGGAGAGGACATGGGGTCTGTCACAGTTGTCACATCGGCTGTAAGAAGACTGTACTTTTTGCTACCTTATGTGCCAACCGCTTCTCCAGCACAGTAACAGGTAGGAACAAAAAACGAGTAAAACTGAAAAAAAGAGAACCTGCTGGTTCCTTTGGTCACGTTGCAAATGCCATAAGTCAGAATAAATTGGCTTATCAGACGCAGGCCATCTGTCAGGTGCTAAATAATTAAAAGAACTTCACAAGATGTGTTCCAAAAAGTTGTCTAATAGCCAAGGTCTTGGCGAAGTCTTTTTTCACTGTAATGAGCCAGCTGACAGGGGCAGTGGCTGTTCAACACTGCTTTCTGTGGTCTTTGCGCTGGATTGCAGAAAGCTCAATAAAAGTTAGATATTGTCCATGCAATCAATTTATTGCCTGCAGTTGTGTGTGTGTGTGTGTGTGTGTGTGTGTGTGTGTGTGTGTGTGTGTGTGTTTGGGGATTTAATTATGGACAGAAGGAATAGACCATTTGGCTTCTTTGGCACTGTAAAACATCAGGCAGCCCCGAGATTCAGCAAACATGCTACATTGCATGGTGTGACAAGAAACTTGCACAGAGCGAGGAAATGAAAGAGAGGAAAGAAAAGAATTTTCAGGAGAAAAAATATCTCATATTTATATCCAATGTAGACACACACAATTGCTTCTCCAACTCAGAAATTTACTGTGACAAATTGTGTAGACTGTGTAATGTGTAGAACATTAAATAGGTCTATTCAAAGTCAAAGTCAAAGTCAACTTTACTGTCAATTCTTCTATAAGTACAAGACATACAGAGAATCGAAATGCCGTTTCCCTCTGATCCCGGTGTTGACAAAAAGATAAATAATAACCAAGAGAAATAGTGTATAAACAGAATAAACAATATGTAAACATAAACACTGTATATAAACAAGACCCAGTATGTTTATGCGCTAAAAATGACAAGTGTAACACTCAATAACCTTCATAATAGAAGTAGCAGCACAAAGGGTGGCAGCAATATGTGCCAGTTATATGTATTATATTAAGTCTGTAATGGACTAATAGTATGCCAGGTCTGTGATAGGCTAGTGTAGGCTAATAGAAAGTTTCTTTCAGCTGCTCCTTTTCAGGGTCGCCACAGCGGATCCCTCTGCATATGTGATTTGGTAAAGTTTTTACACTGGATGCCCTTCCTGGCACAACTGTCCGCATTTATCCAGGCCTGGGATCAGCACGAGGGAGGGGCCGGGACACAAACCATTAACCCTGGAATTCTTAGACAGTTAGCAATTACCAACTGCCCTACCTACGGTGCCACCGTCCCAGCCTAAATCCTAGACTTTATTCAGTACTGTGTCGGCTACACCATCACAGTGTCAGTATATTTTTAGTCTTTTTCTTTAACACAACAATCATCACAAAATGACCACACATAGTCTTTTGATTTCAGAAAGCACACATTTTATTTTGGCAGCTTGTTTCCAATTTGAGTGCACGCATTTTGGTTAACATTCTGTCTCAATGGTTTGCTTAAATTAATTAGTTTTACCTTCCTTTTGTTCCTATGTCCTGGTGAGTTCTCCTCCTGGCCAAAAGATTGGACACCTGTTCAGAGGCTATCTGTGTTAAGTGTTGAGTTACTGTTTATTTAGTTGACCTCAGGATATTTTACTGGGCCCTGTTTTAGAAATTAACTTCTTCCCTTCATTTTTTTCTAGTTTGTATTTTGAAGTTTTTAAATTTTTTTAGTTTAGCCTATTTGGAAGGATCTTGTATATACCATGCCTTTACTTACACATGACCACCAATGGTATTAAATTGCTCTAAAAACAGTGATTTGTCAGTGAGACTCCACCCAAGCAAATTTCTTGTATGTGTTACCATACTTGGCGAATAAAGCTGATTCTGATGTTGATTACAACACCTGAGGCTTTGGGAAAAAAATGGTAGGTTAATGTCTAGGATTATGGTTCACCAGTCTCAAAACAGTGTCATATGCAGAGTACTGCATATTGAAGTTATCTGAAATCAGTGGCTGCCCAAGAAATCAACAATAATAATATCAATAGGAAGCTGGATTAATTATAAACTTGATTAGTACAACAGGCTAGAAAAAAGACTAAAACATGCAAGTAATTCAGTGCTTGAAGATTCCATGCTGATATCAAAGAGTTATGGTATAGTAGTTTTGTAGTGTGGTAGTGGGCAGTGGTGATGAAAACTCCTGTCCTGCAGGATCAGTAACACTGAGTTGAATCAGGGTCAAGAGCAGTTCTAACTCTCCCATGTGCTGGTCATTAGTAATACTTAGCATGGTTGGAAGGAAGACTGGCTACCAGATACTGGCTGTAAACATCCTCAGAGGGACTGTTGGAATGTGTTTGTGTGTATATGCAAGTGTGTATTTGTATAATTTTAAGTTATGTACATGTTCATAATGTTCACCGTGTTTGTGTGTACATGTATTCATTATTTATACATTACATGGACAAAGTTTTGTTTGATATCATCCTTGTGAGCTCAGGGTTAAACACTTGGATTTAGGGTTAATGTTACAATTCAGGCTAAGTGTGTGTGTGTCTGGTCCATGCGCTTTCATGAGGTGTGTGTGTGTGTGTGCGTGCGTGCGCGCGCGCGTGTGTGTGGAAGTAAAAAAAGCAAGGATTTTGGTTAAGTTTGGTTCCCACCATACTGAATAAACATGGACATGACTCAAGAAGCTAATTGCACTCTGGCGCCTCAGTTATTAATCTGTGATGTATTTATTATATTTTATTTACCTGCTTTTACTCCTTAAGGCAGGTTAATGATTCATTGACATTATAATGCAACAATGAATTTGAAATTAATCAATCAATCAGTTTATTTCACTTGGCCAATTTTTTTGTATCATCATTAATCCATAACACAAACATCACATACAGTCCATCC
>JAUBNQ010000001.1:16193338-16203973 GCA_032353495.1 Ctenopoma kingsleyae | reverse complement strand
GTGTGTGTGTGTGTGTGTGTGTGTGTGTGTGTGTGTGTGTGTGTGTGTGTGTGTGTGTGTGTGTCAGAGGGGGAATCAGTGCAAAAGGACTTGCAGATTGCCCCAGGTCATATGTGCCACACCGGTTAAGTGGACATCAATGATTCAGCAGCCACACACCCACACAAAAGCGAGCATCAATCACATCAAACCTTTCAGTTTCATCTGTTGAGCCCCAGTAGTGAAACAGGAAGCTTTTGCATTATTGATGGGCTTGTCCTGTAAGGCACTGAACTTACTTGAGCTGCTGGTATTGGCACAGCCAGCAGTCAAACTAAAGCATTTTCTTAAATTAAGCTATAATCAGACTATTTCATACAACCATGGAATGTGCTGTATTAGCAACTCTCTTTTTACCAGTTTACATGACAACAGTATTGTACAATTTCTCATTAGAAACAGTATTTTTATATTTACATCTGTTTCAATCCCTGTGAATCTGGCAGATGAATCAAGTATTGGTTCTTTCCCTGAAGATGGCACCCTTAAACAGAATCTCAAATTGCACCTCTGACTATCCTCTAAGGCAAACTGCAAAACTGGCTAAACAGAGCATTTCTCGCATATATGTATCTGCATATCTGCAGCCTGCCCTGCCCTTGAAACAACTGAGGCATTTAATGTGAGAAAGAATGTTTTCATAGTAATCTTGTTCTGTCAGGCCAAGGCTAGCCACTCATGACAAGACTGCAACTGAAAAGATCCAGTGGCTCTTTTTGGCATCTTTGTGCACACTTTGTTTCTTCCAGTAGAGGAGTTACAAAACACAGACATGAGTCATAAAATGCAGGTAGCCTAGATACTGCAGATCTTCAGGATATTTGCTGACCATGGGAGTCATTGCCTTCCTCGATTACACGCCTGGGAGGCAGCAAACCATGTAATATGTGTGGTTGTCCCTGGCAACAGTACTACTAAGTGCACAGAAATGTATATTGAAAGGAAGCATCACATATTTCGACATGGCAAGTGATAACATACTCATGCATTTTTAAAGGACAGGGATTTGGTTTGTGGTGGCCATGTGGTGACAGGAATCGTAGAATTAGAGTCATAAAATCATGCAGAGTGCCAGTGTGAACAAAAGGCCGAGAATATTTTAACACTCCAGTGCTCAAATTGAAGGAGTCTGATTCAATCTCTATGCATCAGTTCCTCCGGCAAGTACACAATAATCATAATGTTGATCTTTTCGGCTGCTCCCATTTTTCAGGGTTGCCACAGAGGATCATTACCGCATTTTAGTTTGGCAGGGATTTTTACACCGGTTGTCCTTCCGGACAAAACCTTCCCCGCTGGGCTTTGAACCGGCACTAGGGAAGGACCAGGATACAACACATTATTCTGATATACTGTAAATCTGGCAATGACAAACAGAATTAGGAAAAGACTAGAAAAGACTAATAGCAAAATGTATAAGAACAGTAGAAGCGAGTGTAAAGGAAACTGATATTTGGTTGTTCGTAAGGCAAGATGAATGAAAACAACCTGAAACCTGAAACCCCTAAAAAAAAACTGTTTAATTTGTTTGTATTGTATCAGACAGGGATGATGAGAGACTTGTAGTAAACCAAACCAGCTACCAGGATGGCCGAGTGGTTAAGGCGTTGGACTTAAGATCCAATGGACATTAGTCCTCGTGGGTTCAAACCCCACTCCTGGTAGAAACTGAGAAATTAAGGGCAGCCTGATAGGGGGACAGTGGGTAGAACTGATGTCTGAGGGTGAGTGGGTTCATGACTTCGATTGAAAACCCAGCACACAAAATATCAAGTTGGAAACGACACTGAAACCCTATGTGCTGCCAACAACAATTTTTTGGCAGCATGATAGCTCAGTGGGTAGAGTAGTTGCCTTCAAACCTGAGGGTGAGCGGTTCAATTCTCAGTCCAGGCAGGCTACATATTGTGGTGTCCTTGGACAAGACACCTAAACCCAGTACTAGCGCTGATATGTACTGTCTGGTAGCTGTCCCAACAACAATTTCCCCAAGGGGATTAATAAAGTATTGACAATTATTATTAACAAAGGTGTTTTCTGTACAATACAAATTACAAAAACAGAGGTCCTACATAATAAACCCTATGTTCCCTCACTACTCTGAACCCCAGAGCCCACTTGTATTAAGACTCAGAGTACTCTGTGTGTGCCTGTGTAATGTGCTGTTTTCTGTCATCCATGGCACTCTCTATTTAAAGAGTATGGGTTGATGGGTTGATGATCCTGAATGACACACTGACATATCTCCAGTTACAGAGGCCAGGCTGTGTCACTGTACCGCTGAGAGGCTATGCATGCCCACCAGGCAAGCGGGTATGTAAATGGAGTTTCACACTTACCAAGCAGACATGCAGAGGTTGATGAAACAGTCATAGTAGGTAGACACAGCCAATAAATGAGAGACCTCACTGAATGTGTCACACAGAACCTGATATTTATTGAGCAATTAAAATGATTTAGATTGTCTAATGAAAAAAATGGATGCTGATTAACTTATCTAGCAGAAAACTAATGCTGTTTAGCAAACACTGACTACTATTAATATCCTCTCTACCATTCTAGTTTTTCTTTTTAATGAGACTATTACTCCAAACAATGACAGGCAACTAATGGTGTGATCACACATATGAATGCAAACTAGGTGGGCTCTCACAAATCTGTAGTGTAGTTCTGGGAGTGTGTTGTGATGAGTGTGTACATTTCTCTGATCTAATTAGAGTTGTTGTCCAAGTTTTCAGTGAGCATCTTTTGGTCTGGTTGGTTTGTCCACCACTCCCGTCTGTATCTGGGTCAGCTCAGGCCATTGCTCAAGGCACTGTAAATCGGCCGGCCAATCAGCTTGTGTTGTGTTGGATGAATTACAATGTTTATTTAGTGTTATACTATGAACTCCACAGTAAGAATAACAGGACGTATTATTACAAGGAAAGATTACTGTTATGCTTAGAGGGTTGGGGATGTTGACTCAACAAGTGGAACATTTAAATGAACTTCTCCTAAAGGTAGCACCCAGTGACTCAACTGGAACACTGGATAGAATGAATTAGCCACCTGCTGTTACTGTGACTCAATCATGGACCGACTGAATCTAACATTTGAATGACCTTCTTTGTATGAATACTAGAGTGAAGGATCAGAGCTCGACTGAAAAGGACAAGCTCAGGTAGCATTATAAATGAAAAGTATATTTTATGTGATTCTATTTACTGTGATGTTAATATTCAATTCTGATCAATAATGTGTAACTTGTCAAAAAAAAAACTCCTACTCTTGTGCTTCGAACATGATGCCTGCAGAGAAAGAGCAAGTTTTAGCTTTCCTCAAGTTTAGTTTCATTCAGCTGTTGACCTTAATACAACTGCATGCAACTGTATGTACTTCAGTGTAATTACACGACACACAGCACATCATCGCCAACAAACATGTGAGAGGCAACAGCTGGGATTTGGTTACTTACGTCTGTGTCGGGCCCTTTATCAGCCCCTGGGCAGGAGAACGTGACAAGCTCATGGCACCTCTTGTGGACCACAAAACAGCAAACTGCAGTGGTAGAAAAGAGACAAGAGGAGAGAGGAGTGGAAAGCGAGAGAGGGAGAAAGAGGTTCAGAGAGTAAGAAATACACAGACAGATGGGGAATGATGGACAACAAAAGGGAGAGAAAGAGTGGCATGGTTAAATACTGCGTATTGTTGTTGACTGATATGTGGACAGAATGCAGAAAGACAGAAATCTGATAACGCTAAGAGGAATTGGAAAAAACAACGATGATGTCTGGGCTAGGCTCCTTATCATGTGTCCAGATGGCCAGTCTTGCCTGCAGGCTGACTGCTCTTACTGCATAGTACAGTGCCACCTCCTCACTGACATGACAGGATCTAAGGCAGACACCACACACTCAAATGCACACAAACACATAGTTGCATAGTTATTCAACAACCTCATCCATATAGAACACACCCAGGCCCACACGTGTAAATACATCTGTGCCTACACACTGTCAGAGCACACAGTGTCATTCTCATGGTCCAAGTGCCATGTCACCGACTGCACTGTAGTCTGCAGCCAAGCAAGCAGCCAACTCAAAGTGTAGGAAGGTGCCTGTTACTGGCTCTCGAGAACAGGCTGACACCAAGACAAAACAGGGTGAGGGGGGCTAACTTGTGAGCAGACTTGCATAAATAACAAAAACTGTACGTCCTCATGCCTCTGTCCTTAAATGCCCAGGATGACACTTGTTCACATAGATATGTCGAGGTAAGTGTTACTTCTGCTCCTCTCCTTTTGGAAAACAGTGCCCCTCCAGTTCGTCCTAGGGTTTTATGTTTTCGAAGACGACATTTGTTGCATGAAATCAAAGCATCTGAATTGGTTGGTTTCAATAATATTCGCTTAGCTCTGAGTAACCCCAAACAGACTCCATTAGTGGTTTGTGTCACATCACTGATCCAGAGACCTTGCTTGATATACACTTTTTTAAACTCCTGTAATATGCAGAGTCTGTGTCTCTCAGATGCATCCACCTACAGATCACCTCTCGTCTTTCCACTGCATCCCTTTCAAACAGCTCTACTCAAGCACAAATAACTGAGTACTTAAGATGAGCTGTGATGGGCAGCATGGTTGAACAGTGAAAAAAGCCACTCACAGACACCAACAACAAAATCCAAGGACTAACTGTCAGGTAATCAGGTACTATGTGCAAAGATGGGCAATGACCAGTGGAGATAATAATACATTATTAGAGAATGTTTTTCCACCATTATTTTCCAGACCACTAGAAATACTGGTCCATTCATGCATTATGCATTACTAAAAGTTAAATACAAGTTAATGTGACCTCATTCAGTCTAATACAAACTGAGTAATGACAGCAAGGATTTTAAAATGATGGTTATTATATCTGACTTCTGAACACTGTTGTTTTGGCATGAGTCAAACCCTGTACATCCATCCACCATCTGTCCTGTCATCTTTGCCACAGTTCTGCCTCACCAGAGATTGTGAAAAAAAAAGACAGATATTTATGAATATAACACCCCATTAACATAGCACATATGTATAATAGATGAACACATATTTTGCATTTAAAACTTTATTCAATTCCACTGAAATGAGGCTTACAAATCAGGTTTACCTACAGGTGACCTACTGCTGTGCAGAAATTTTAACTCGCGTGAGGAATCATTTCAGCCTCTTCAAAAATGTGCATTATCATCACCACATGTGCCATTTACTAAATGCTGCTGCGTATTTGCATATTTTAAATAGCAGATTATATTGTATACAGAGACACTCCAGGAACAAATGATCCCAAAACATTATCAGTTCTTTTCATATAAACCCTTCCTTAACAGCAATTCTCCCTCACATTTCCATAACTTCAGTGCTATATTTTTCTCTGGCACCTGACCAGCAGCAAGATGCTGTACCTACAGTAGCTGCTATTCTGTTTCCACTGTTGCTTGCAAACATGCTATATGCACAGACTGTAGCTTGTGCGTATGCAGACACATTGCTACATAGTAAAGAATGTATTGTTGGCATTCTTCCTAATCACTCTCATATCACGACGCATATAACGAAGCAGGCCACAAATCTATATGTACTGGCCCACAGCTGCAAGAAACATCATGATGGAAACAATACCATAAAACAAAAGTAATTTTCCTGAGTAATTTACTTACTATGGTGCATTTTTGTTGAAAACACTGACATTGTTCTAACTGTATCAGAAGACATGTACCTTATAGTGCATATTGTATTTTCACAGTAGAACATAGTTTGCAACCCACATACTGTAGGTTTTGTCTTGTCATCTCTTCTCTCACAGAGGCTGTCAGAGGATCGACCTCAACAGTATCATAGCTGAGTGTATCATGAAATGTGGCTTCCAAGATATGTATCTGATCATCTTGGCAGAACCAACAAAGCCCATAACAAATATCTGTGGAGCATTTATCTCTAGCACCATGGCTACAGTGGTAAATATTCACACACAGAAGCTCCAGTTAGAGTAAATGGTCAAAACCAGTTTCTCTACCAATGAATTTGAAATTAAAAGGATAAATATGTACATGCCATATTTTTGCCTACATCTGAATCAAAATAATAAACCTTATTCATACAATACAAGAGTGTAATACCTAATAAAACAGAGTGAAGGTTTCCAGCATATTAGAATTACACTGGTAATGACACGGACCATAACAATGTTCAGTCAATAAAACCTGCACACACAACCATATCACACTATCACAACTCAAACTCTACTACTACTTCATGCTTCCCAGAAGTGTTCAGCTCCACCAACCCACAAACCAGACAGCTCATGAATCTCAATGATCCAGTGCCTCCATAGGTTCTCCTACATAGCTTACAGCAGTCTGAGTCTACCTGATTCACTCTTTGAAGGTCAAAAGGCTGCAGGGATACACAAAATGTTATAGTGAGTACTGCAAATATCAAATTTTAGTTTTTCTACTATTGATGGACTTTGACGTTCTGCATATGATGCTATTTTTCTTGTCCATTTAGCAGTCAGTGCTCATCAGCAGCAATCGGTTCTCATTTGCACCTAAATTATTATGTTTCTTCAAAGCAAATGTGACTCTGTTGTTCAGTGTGTTTAATGCATCAGATACTTTCCAGCAGTGGATTTCTCCTGTGGAAACTCTATTACTAACAGGTTTTCAGAGGACCATATACAAAAAAAGCTGCATGAACTGGATATATGTGGTAACAATATATAAAAGAAAGAATATACTGTATATACGTAAAAGTCATTCTGTGTTCTGATTTGTGTCCCACGGTAATTAAAAAAAAGTGTCCTGAACAGATTAATCAGACAGATATATCAGATTACTGACTATTGTATGTTCTATTGCAGCTTCATCGTCTATTCCTATTTTGTTTCTTCCATTCTTGCCTCTTCATCCTCCCTTTTGTGGTTGGCTTAAAAGAAATACCTAAATCATTGCTTTCTGTCTTGGAACTATTTTCTGTAACATATAAACTATTTTTCCCAGAGATCAGTTTTTTCTTGTTGAGAGAATGGGAAACACAAAGAGAGACAAAAAGAGGGAGAGGGTGTAAATGTGAGTTACAAAGACGGAGTGACATAAAGAAGGTCAGTAGACTCAGTCCTGAAGATGAAAGAGGTCAAAGCTCATCCATCTCCTACAGTACTAATTAAAGCTTGGCTGCCTGTTACTGGTATTCCCAGTGGTCTTTTTCTGTTGCAAACACATATAGTATCACATCTAACACCATCTTCCAGGATCAAACCCCATTAGGACGCAAAAACATCAAGTTACCGCTGTAACTGCAGGTTAGGGGGATGATGTAGTATATATTTTAACAATGAGGAATGTTGAATAGTCTATTAATCAAGCACATTTGTCTTAGAAAATAATTAGGAAAGCTAGTGAGCAATAATGCTTATAAAGGTCCAAAATAAACCCTCACACTGAGAATATCAGAGGCAGGTGAGTCAGTTTCTATTAAAAGCTGTTTCTATTAAGAGCTGTTGGATTAAAACAGGGATTTAACATAAAGCAATTAAGGCTCCCAGAGTAATGTAAGCATAAGAAAGCATCTTGAATCCTGCAAGAAATTTGATTTTGGGAATGTGAAGCACCTCTGTCAATATGTTAGTCATCTTTGAGACAGTAAAAGCAGCAAAGTTGTGGTGTTATTAAGGTTAACTGGAGATATTTGTCTGCCACTGACCTTAGAATTTCTTTAGTCTCTGGAGAAAAGTAATTATACAGCAAGTGAGATTGTAATGAGGGTTTTCAAATCAATACGTATTGCCTTTTAGCACAGCTCACAACAAAATCACTTTAGTTTCCAAAAGATAACAGGCTCATTTCTATTGCCACTCTGGCAAATCAATTTCCTCCAAATCTTCTCCAGGTCACAAGTTCATAGGAGCAATTTCCTCAAGTTTTGTCTTGAATACAGGCAGGAAATGAGAAAGAGGCTGTGATTTTATTCAAGAGTTTGTGTGTACGTAGATGTGATTAATTTCCAAAGTACCTCAATAAAATAGAGGTATTGAAAGGGGTGACGTTTTCAGATGGAATTATCAGGAGGCCGTGCAGCCCACTAGTGGCCTTCACAAAAGCCTCTCTTCCCAGCCTGGGAAGCTGTTATTATCCATCGTGGTTCTTTTCTCTGTTTGAATGTCTGAACAATTTTCATCACTCTCACTAAACAATAAATCCATGACCATGAGAGGTGAATGTGAAAAATCATTTAATGGTGCAATCTAGATCTGACAAAACCAAAATGGTTCAGTACTCATGGAGATATTCAGTGCTGACACATATGTTCCATGTGTTCGTGTGTAGCTTTGTGTGATTCAGTCTGACCTAAACATACATACAATTAAAGTATTCCCCCTTACTGTAAATGTCTACTTTAAAAACCTGAACTCTCTAGTAGATGATTACCACTATTGAGCACTCTCACAGGTTTTTTGTGGCATATGTCAAAGGGAGTAAATGAAACAAACAGGTCCACTGATTTGCCAAGGTTATGGGGAAATTACTACTGAATACTGGTTTGTAAAATTATTAATCTAAATTGGCTGCAACATAGCTCATATTTTATTGTTTTTGCCATAAAAGCATGTAGCAGTGTAAACTATGTCACCACCACATACTGTATATTGTTGGAAACACAAGACTTGCATTGCTGTTTATAAATGTAAAACAATTCTACAAAAGCAGCACTTTAGTCTTAAAAGATGTTTTATAAAAATAACAGAGATGGATAGCAGTTCATTAATGTGAGTATACTTTCAAAGTGACACTGATCTGTAACAGCAGAACCAATATCCACCTCCCTAAATCTCACAGTTTAATACTCAATACAGAAGTCAGTGTAACACAAAGCCCTTAAATAATTAGTATTCATAGAACATGAGTAGTAACTATTTTCTAATACGCCTACAAAACCCATTACCTGCACTGGTGATACTCTCAGCAGCATTATAGTGATTATGATAAAGTGGTGTTAAAGGTCAACAACAATGAGGCGGCTGCCTCACCATCAACACTTCATACAGCTTTTCCACATGATTACTGTATTCATTATCATCATAACTTAAAAGTTTAGCGATTAAAGCTGACAACACTGTGTATCACTATCATATGAACCACAGCCAATACCTAACAGGAGAATCACTTATCATCTAAAGTAAAACCGTGGAATAAAATCTTAAATTAATCAAAGCATTATTGTGTTATTTAATTTATTCCCGCTGAGACCCGACTCCAACATCTCTGCCATTTAAGCAAAAAGGTCTGCTGTGGAGTAGTGGCACGGATTGTAGACACTGATCAAACTCGCTCTCCACTTCACTTTAATGCCATCCATTTTATACTAAATAGCAGTGTCCAATTTATAAATCAATAGACTTTGTGCTTTAAGAATCTGCATTAAGTTCTTCATTGTTATGCAAATAAGTGCATTAAGTAAAGCAACTGGGTTTTCTCTAAAACTTTGGAATGGTTAAATTTACTTCTAACCCAACACAAGACAGAGGGGAATAAAGGTGCAAATATATTAGTGTTTGAGACTGTCCAATAAAAAAAACAACCCCACAGACTGTGCGGGGAGCTTACTTCAGTCCACAGTAGCTGTAGTAATTGTGACAGTAGTCAGGTGAGGTTGAGGTGAGGTTGCCTGTTTTACACAATGAATATCCTTTAATAGCACCACAACACATTAACATAGTTTGTAAACATGAACTTCTCTCTTCCAAAGAGGGGAAAATATACTAAATGCCCAAAGCTTCAGTAAAATTATCCTCTTACACACAGTAAGAGTATAACTTTGCAGATACATTTATATTTATTAACATGAGTCATAAGTCAGATGGTTTACAATTACTGCTATATGCAAACTAATGATGTGATATTTCTTTAGTCTGTCTTACTACAATTAGTGCATGCTGAAAATGAGGAAATGAAAATGCATTAAGAATGAATTTATTGCTGAAATATTATTTGCAAAATTCATTTGAATGAGTCATTGAGTCTGATGTTTGGGAATGCACAAAGAAATTTCTAGCAATATCCAAATATATTCTGGTTCATAAACATCATCCATTCACTGGACACCATTACAGGCACTGTTTGTCCACAGATATGTGAGAATTCTGGCACAGAGTTGAATGTTTTTGTAGTGAGTCTGGATGCTGAGCTCCTTCACTATAACCGCACTATGCAATTTCCAAATATATAATAATGTAATCATGGTATAAAGGGAAAGAAATGCATTGATTCCAATTGCTTGAAGTGCATTTATTAAAAAGGTCCAGTTAAAATCAAAGTAATAATATTAAAAACCTTGCACAAAATGTCTCCACATGGACTTCAATCTATTGCAGCATAACATCTTGAACCTTGACCCATTCCAGCTGCTGGTAGAGAGCTCATATGCTAGTAAGCTTCTGTATTCTAAATGGCAATTAGGTTTCATCTGATATCAAAAGCTCACAAGTATAGTGTAGATTATGGGGATTTAAAAGGTCTAATCAGTGTTCAGCTGAAGAAACATGAATCACCGACTGTATTAGAAAAATGGAT
>JAUBNQ010000001.1:16163666-16191668 GCA_032353495.1 Ctenopoma kingsleyae | reverse complement strand
CACAGACTGTGTATTTTCACGTTAATTTAATCTTTTAAAGCAGTGTGATGCGTGATAATGGTGCTTTGGTTTATACTTGTGGTGATATGTGGTTACACCAGCCGCCACTGATATGAACACATTATGGTCTGTGAATACCCCCCCCCCCCCGTAATGCCATAACCCATAGTTCACCCAACAGCTCCTAAACTGGAACTTTTTAATTTTTTTCTTAATCATTCCAAATCTATTAACACAATGGTAAACATGCGTTTAAGATGAATTCTTTCAGTTCTCCTTTGCATCCTACTCCCCAAAATAACACCAGCCTCTTGTGCGCAAGCAGATTGCAACTGCCTTTCAAAGGTATTAAATTCAAATGTAATCCTAGGCAGCGCAATCTTTTGTCTGTATTTGCATTTTCTTCCTGTATTTTGTGTACTTAGGCAAAAAGCCTCCATTTGCATAATTTTGACAGCAAAGGTGCAAAATTCACAGTATGGATTATTTTGCTATTTTCAAAGACGCAGTCCTAATTGCACACCCTTAGTACGTAGATCAGCTTGTGATAATTTTTGTGAGTGTTATCAAGTTGGCACACGATTTACTATACACAAACATTTAGTAACCTTGTAAGAGCAAGTCTAACAGAGGTGCTTGTTGTTGTCATTTAGATGCTAATTTAACAAGTTGCAGTAAACTATGAAACAAGTTTGGAAATACACATAAGGAGTGTGCTGCACACAACACGGAACAAGAATTAGAATGAAACCACACAGGAGCATCTTATTTAAGGAATAATATACATGTACACGGCGGCAGCCTTTAGCTGTTCATCTCTGGCATTAACATCTAAACACAGGGGGAGACAGCTCAAATGTGTTTAGGGATTGACGAATACAAGGGTGAGCCTTGAGGACTGCAACTATGAGCTGGACTGTGGGGAGTGGGAAACTCCCACATTTGTTCTCTTTTGAGGACAGTACTGTGAGTCGTACTAAAACTTCTAGATGGTCCATGTGGAAGAATAAGGCAGTTCTCTTGTTCGACATCTCAACATTTCTAATCAAATCATCAACAGATTAGTCTGACCTGTTCTATAGACTCTCACACTGAGCCTCCTCAACCACTTCAACTTCTGTGGCTATGGACATTGTGTACAGTCAACTTCCCTGAGGACGCTGTAACGCGACAACTCAGTCATGTGGAGCAAAAATAGAACAGATTCAGTTCTGGTGTCCAAAAGAGACTATAATGTTGGCTGGAACATGAATTGTATTAATTAACAATTCACTGAGAACAAAATAGCTTCAAAACAACCTGCGAGCAAAAACCAAGCTCCATCCTCTACAAGGTACAAAACATAATTTGATGGTAGTCACAAAGTAGTAACTATTAGCATATTGCATATCAGTTGTGTGATGGCATCATCAAACTTTTAGGCTGATTTTGAAGTGTTGCCAGTGTCTCTTTGAAACTGAGACTGTGCTGATATTTGGAAGCTGCAGCATAACCAACATTTTAAGAACAACTGCATAACAGTACTGGACTCTCAAACTGTCAAACACCTCACCAGTGACAGGCTGTTAGAGTGGAGGGAGATCACCCTGACGATGGTGAAGCAGCACAGTTTTGCCAGTGGAAGTAGCCAACTGGTAACCTCCCTGGAGGAATGTGACTGTACAGCTGGTATTTTCCTCATAGGAGCAAACTGTTACGTTCATTCATCCTACAGGAACTATCTTTTTGTCCATGTTTATATCTACACCAAAGCCTATAACTTTCTCTTTCACCCAAGATTCAAGATTCAAGAGGTTTATTCGTCACATACACAGTTATACAACTTGCAGTGAAATGTGTCTCTGAGTCACCCTACCACTCTTATTTTTATATATATAAGTGAAAACCACTGATAACTGCAACCAGAGTCTTGTTACCATTAACTGATCTTTCACCACCTACATGTGGAACCACCAACCTTGTTCTTGCACCCCTCCTCGCAGCAAATGCCTAGCTTCCTGTTTTAAGCTCAGGAGAGGAGACTCAGCTGGTTTTAATTTGGTTTTTCACAAAAGACACACAGGGTCGTACATCTACCGGGCATATAGATCTTTTGTTTTTGAGAGAAACGATGTTGAGTTTGCAGGACTATTTGCATTGTTTGCATTTAACTAGTATAATTTGCACCATTTCCATGGATTTGTGCTCACATGTGGCTCCCTTGGAAAGCTTGCAAGCAAGCTTACATTGTCTGAGATTTGAAGTAACTGATAGTGTAGAGTCTTAATGGGATTTTGAAAAGGCAGGGCTAATCCAAGGCACAGCCTGTAAAGTCCCTGCAGCACAAGAAAAACACACCCCAGGGAGGCAGGCAATGACAGCTCCATTTGCAGTTAAACAATATATTTAATAAACAAAAGCTATTTCTACTGTAGATGTTATTAAAAGTATATATATTGCTTGAGTGTGTAAAAAAGACAAATGGTTGTTTAATAACAGCCTTAAGAGATTGGGCAGGCCACCTTCTAGACACACCCACATACTTACACAGGATTCATTTCAGAAACACTAAAGCTACTGTAATGTTAAAGATTTACAAGCTAATAATCAAGTCCTGGCAACAGGCTGGAATGTAAGCCTGCAGACTTTAGTGTGCATACCATCAGTAAGACATTTGTTTCGTTTTGTGAGGATGTTTACATCGGCTCATGTACTTCAGGATTTTGTTCAATTTGGGAGGGATGTTCACTGCAAGGACATGACCTGTCATACTGTCACCAAGGCAGACACCAAGTCACTGTGTTTTTTATATTAGCCACCCACTAATAAATGTGAACATTTCCCTTGTCTTGATCATAAAGCATTCATTTTTCTCTCCCCATCAATAATTCACTGCCCTTCACTGACATTTAAACCCTTCGGCAGCTGTTAAAGGCACCTTAACACGGTGATGCAGAGGGACATTTCTGTATGAAGACACATTTATGTGTCAGAAAAAAGCCAATCTGAAAATGGTGCTATATAAGTCATTTTCAAAAAAACAACTGCACCATAAAGTCATAAAGGATCTCACAGCTAACACTTTACCTGTTGCAGAAAAGGGCAAGGAGGTCATTTTAATAGTGTTCATTTTTGGCCTGAGGTTATACAGACAGGGATTGTATTTCATTATGTTTGAATATTGTTTATTTGTTTATACACCACTTATGATCATTCATAACATTAATTTATTATAGCTTACTACATTCCTCTTCCAAAGTCTGCTTATGTGTTTGCGTGCAGGGTAATACTGCTGAAATTGACATTTACTCTCCTTTTTCAAATTTTCTTATCAGAAGTCTGTGTTTTATATTCACAATTCTTTTAGGGACCATGTTCACTTTTGGCACTTTGTTGCTATTGACAAAAGCATGGAAGATGTAAAAGCAACAGGGTGTCACCTGAGGCCTTCTCATTTATCTGCACATCTAATTAGTCAGCTTGTGCCTGCTTAGTGCAATTACAGCACCAAACAGTGAGCTGTTTAATATCAGGGTGGAACTGGGAGAAGAAAACAGAGCATGAGATAATGAGGGACTGAAAGACAGAAATGAATTTGATGCTTTACAATTTTGAAGGTCTGCAAAAAAACAATACAAATCCTTTAGACGTTGTCTTGAGGCTGAAATTAGACCCACAATATGCAATTGTGGGTCAGACAATAGGAACTCAGGGGCAGACGGTCTAAAAGCACATCATCAAGTCTCACAGCTCCCTAATTACATTTGTCAGGAAGAGGTTGAAATTAGGGGGACCTCTCTTCTAAAACAGCCATATAAGGAGGTCTGGGTGTGCTAATTGATCTATTGTGCAGAGGAGCAAAATCTACAATATTCACCAAAGAAAGTGATGGTAGATTCAGAGGAACAGCTTTTCTCTGTTCTGAAAATGTAAAAATAAAATACAAATACAAAAAATACAATCAAACAGCACACATCACATACATGCAGTACAGACACAAGTGTAATAAAATGAACTGATTTGTAGGGTGTAAAAAAAAATCATCAATACACTTGTAAGTCTTTAGTGTGGTAGTGACAACTTTAGTGACAACTACTGGAAAGAATGAAGATTACAAGAAAATATTTTAACTGCTGTCACATTACACTTCCACAAGCATGATGTAAAATGATCTACCTTAATGAGGAAAGCACAGCAGGACTATCAAGAGCTATGGTACCAGCAAAGAGGCACCCTGACTGTGGCTTTGCCTCTGAACAGCATGCATGCAATAACTGCTGAGACTCCTGATTTCAGTGTCCCTCAATGATGGACGTTTGCTCTGAAAAAATATCTGCACATTACTTATTACCTGTTGCTGCATCCAAATGGATACTAAGACCCCACTATTGATTTAATGGCACAGATTTGAGATGCTAAATTAAAAGAGTCAATTTGATGCTAAGTTAGGAGACGGCCCTGAGGCATCTGCCCACTCTTGCATCGTGCACACCAGTACACACACTAGATCTTTTCCAGCTAAATTATAGCACCATATGGAGCCGAATACATTGATCTCCGATAATTTCCCTGCACTTCTTGGTATTGCTCTCCAAGCCAATAAATAGAAAACATGGTGACACCATTTCAGAGAAAAATAGCTTTTTATTGGCAGCATTCTGGGATTTCATTACTTCCACCGCCCCCAGAATGCCTGCAAACACTTCATTTCTGTCAGCTCAGGCCAGGATGCAGAATAATTCACAGGCATGAAAATACAGCCTATTGCTGAACTTAATTCTGGTAAAGTGAACAGTCTCACTGTTTAAAATAGTGAGATACAGATGTAAAAGGAGCTGTATTACACTTTGAAATTTCTTCATGTGAATTTGTAATATTACAGGGTCACTTCTCATTGGCCCTGCTGTCTCTCTGGTCTATTGTACTATACAAAGCAAAAATTACAAAATTCAAAGGGCAAAATTTACCCTGGTGATCCTTGTGAAACTGTGCCAGAATAGATGCAAAATGTAGAAATAAACATTATACGGTAAACGTGTATACATACAAACACAAAAATGTAGATGTGTACACACACTTAACGTCCTTACACAAAAAAAGCACAGACACTATAAGACAATGGTTTAAACCTCTCCATCCTCCCGGGAGGTCTAGCATTGCAGAAGCTATAAATAATCATAGGAGATCACTGGGTGTGGTGGCCGTCAGTGAGTTTCATGTCACAACCTTTATTACATAGTGTGTAAACACTGCAGTAGGTTGCATTAAGCCATAGCTGCACAAATAAAAACATACTAAAGTCTTTAACCCAAAAACCTGAGGTTCAGGCTTCAGTGAGATTAAAGAGGAATCTTCACAAAATGAGGAACAGATTCATTTTATTAAAAATTAATCCCAAACATATTATCCAGGTACAGAATGTGAAATGACTGTTCTAATAATAGGCTTCATTCTCACCAATTATATCTCCTCTCAACCCTAATTTAAGTAATCAAAGTACTTCCTATTCACTTATGGGGACTGATGTTACTGTTTCACTGCTGAATAACTAGAAAAAGTGTATAGTTCCAAATGTAAGGTGCCCGTTTTTTTTGCAGCTCTTGTCAGACATTGACTGGTGACTGTGAAAAATGACATAGTGCAGAGATATATTTGTCATGTGGAAATAATGGGGTGAATTTATTCCAGACAGAGATGGCCTGGTGTCTACATTTAAACTGTAACAGGATACAACATTCATATGGTCATTTCACATCATTCTAAGGCAGCTGAACACACAGTGGTGTACATACGTGTAAGATAGTGTGCATTTGTGTGTGTGTGTGTGTCTCTTTCTCCACTGGTTGTGCCCTGAAGGCAGCAAAAGTTGGAATATTTTGCAATAGCTTGCTATAAATGCAAGAAAGATAAACCGTATTAAACATTATTAATTCACATTTGCTAGCAGTACTTGATACCTTGATGACCTTGTGAGTCACACTACATCACTGGTTGGATGTATTGATGATATACTAAATCAAGTCAGTCTCACTGAGTCAAAGCAAGGATCTCTAGGTCTGTCAGTAATCAGGCCTGGGTGTAGCAAGTTAAAATTGAACTCCGCTTTTCAAAATATGTGGCTAATCACAGTACATTCATGATTTAGGAAGGCAAAGGCAATTACTTTTTCATAGAAGGCCAGGGAGGTTTGGACAGATTTTTTCCCATAACAAATTAAATCATCATTTATTTTATTTATAATTTTGTATTTACACGGGTTATCTTTACATAATATTAAAATTTGTTTGATGATCTGGATCATTTAAGTGTGACAAATATGCAAAACAATAAAAGAAAAAAATCAGGAAGGGGGCAAATACGTTGCCACTCTGTTTATCTTGTGCAGAAACTGTGTTACAGGCAGTTGTGTGAGACTATATCTTGACTAGGAACTGTAATGTCCTGAAGTCTTGTTCTCACTGTGAGGTTATTTGCACGTTGACAGTCTTTTCAGGTGCGGTAAACCTGCACTGTATAATTACAAGAAAAGAATGCAGAAGAGTTATTCTCTGTATATCGTCAGTACTGTGGTATGATCATAAAATTTTCATGTTGATTTCAGGCTTGAAAGGCAGAGAAAATTCAGCAAGTGGTGACATTATACAATCTTCCTGCATTGTTAGTCAGCCAAGTCATTTAGGCTTGGCTGACTAAGTTTTACCAGGCTGAGGAAGTAACACTTAAGAACTTTCCTGTTTGTTTATTGAGGTACTTTGAAATGTGAAAGCATGTAGAAAGGAGAACATTGAGGAGTATATGGGAGAAGAGAGAATGGGGAGGTAAAATGAGTAAAGACCATGTAAAGTTGTATACATCTCAGTGGGAAAAAAAATGAGCATGAGAAAATAATAGCTAGACATGACTAATAAGGAAAATATAAAACTTTAATGTCTCATGTAGTTAAATTGGGTAATGAAATGAAAGAAACTAGAAAAGAGGAGGTGAAGACGTGCTGAGAAATCTAAAACATGCTTTCACAGCTTAATTACAGAGGCCTGTTTCAGCTTATGGTCAGCTTCTTAGGAGAGCATTTCCTCTGTTCTTCAGGTTCCTTAGCTGCGGTCAACTGGGCAGAGAAACTGCTTATTGTGGTTCTTACAGCCTGCAGTCAGACAGGACATTAGACTCCACAGCCTTCCACTGAGTGGGTCTGTGTGGGTGGGCATGTGTGAATGTGTGGGGAGATGTACAGCAAGGAGCTGGAAATGCTCCAAGACACCACTACAGCATTACTGCCACTTACATAAAAGAGTCTTTCTGTTTCTCATTTCTTTATTTTATCTTTCTCTTTCTTATAACATCTCTTTCTATTCCTCCCTTCTTCTCCCTGTCTTGCAGCAGGTTTATCTCCAGCATCTAGCACAACTTGTGAAAACCAGGCTCGAACAACGCTTCTTGTGAGCTTCAAGCTTCGGTGTCACGCCAGCATGCAACAAATGCCAAGGCAGCAAGAGCTCTAACAGTTAGTCTGTGGTTTTGAGAAATTGCATTAGCCCACAGAGGCAAAGGGAGCGCAGCTATGAAGAGGCCGCCTCATTTAGCATGTTGCTGAAATCAACCACATCCTTTGTCAATGTTGCAAACAAAAGGTGGAATAAGGAAAGCAGGTCTGCTGGTGCAAATAACAAGTTCACACGACTGCACTGCCATGAGCACCAACAGTCCTGGGTTAAAGTTTGTTGCCACAGTGCAACATGTTTTTGTCTGTGTAGTTTCTTTCCTAAGCAAAACTATTGAACATTAACTTATATTTTGATTAACAGTAATATTAATAATATCTATTTATAAAAAAAACCTCTATCTGACAAGATTTCAGTACATTGTGTGTGTAGATCACGAGATTTGAAAGGAAGCAGATGAGGGCAGATGGGAAGCTCAAAGCCACTGAATTACAAACTGTAAGTACTCAAAAAATTGCATGAAGGTTTGCCGACATGAGAGTACTGAGACGTGACCTTAAAATCAATGTGAGCTTTGTACTTTGGAAATAGTGACATTTTAGGAAGGTGAGGACATTTTGGCTGATGCTCACATTCTGACGCACCTTCAAAGTATTTTGGTTGGTTTTACAGTTAAAGATAAATTAGTTTAAGGTACGACAGCCATTTAATTGTGATGGTTAATGTTAGGGTAAGTCAGTGAGTGTCCTCACAAAGTTAGAAGTACAAATGTGTGCGTGTGTGCACATCTTCCCTCCATGGCAGCTTGTTTGGACCTTTATCAACACACACAGAGCTGCAGTGGATCCATATCAGCCTATAACTTCCTGGCAGGCAATAATAACCAATAATGGGAGAACAGGAAAAAGCAATACAATGTAAAGGAAGCGGTGACAGATAACGTGAGGAAATGGGCATATTCCCGTTCATCTTCAACCAACTGCCAAAAGCTCCAATGTCTGGGCTGAAATAAAGAGGCTATTTCAGTGTAATTTCACACTGAGCCATAATACACAACTTAAATTCTGATAAAAGAGAAATATCATTCGATTTGATAAAAGACCATTAGTGACATTTAGAGGCGGCTCCAAAGGCCAAAGGTACAGCAGTGTATCATTATCTCAAATGAAGGCTGTAAATCTTTCTATTTGAGAAGCTTGGACTGAAGGCATTATTTTAAAATTGCTGATTTTTTTTTTTTCCTTATTGATTAACTGTTTGGAAATTGCTGACTTCGTAAACTGTGTAGACAATTTGCATCCTAGTAAAAGCCAGTCTTGTGTTCTTTGGTAATCCATATTCTGTTAGCACATGACTGAACACTGTTTCAAAAGAGAGTGAATGGAGCTTATCTGAAGAACAAATCATTCATTCACTGTGAGTAGCACATACTTACACATAGCTTTACACACACACACACACACACACACTCGGTCTGAATGCACCACAATAGCAGAAATCATTCACAGTGCCTGTAGCAGTATGTGACTGAGTGACACAGAGCTCGTGAGCTGGTTAATGCTGATTCATGTCAGTGACACACATACTACAGCATATTATTTTTAAAACAATGACGTCAGCTGTGAAGCATGTCAACAGTCTGAGCCACAACGGCCACTTCTGCCAGTCATGAGTTCACACCCTGTGGCATACTACTTCTCTTCTCTGTTTCTCATTGTCTCTCGTTCAGAGACCCAAACACATACACGAGTGGCGCCGTCGAACGTGTCACCCTCGTAACCACCAGCAAGTCACAGCTAACAGAAAGGGGAGCGTGCAGTGGGTGGTGCTACGTGGGGTGAGAGGGGGGGAGTGGGGTAAGAGAAGGATGAGAAAGATGAGGGTTGCGACTAAAATTAGCGCTCAGTGAGAAAATGACAGATGACCTCATCCTGGCTGTCACCTCGCCCTGCCACAGAAATCAGGTCATCATGCAGCCTTTTAACCTCACCTCCCTCTTCTTGCTTTTTGGCCGTGCATTTGTTTTTCCCGTTCCTTCATTCTCTCCTCAAAATATCCACATTTTTCTCTTTGTTGAGCTTCAAACTGGCCGACTTCAAAAATCTGACTGCCTCACAAATTGTTCAGCCAGCAAATTTACTGGCGTGGAAATCAGACAGAGAAAATAAATATAACCAGTAACAATAACTTTCTTTTTGGATGGTTTGGTACTAAAAGTACATCAGCAAGCAAATCTATTCTATTTGTCACTGTACACTGACCTTATCCACTAAACAGACAGATGTGCACAGACTGCACATCATCATCATGCCAACACCCCCACCTCCCCGTTCATTTCTGAGGGGAGATGCATCATTAAACTCTCACAATACATCAGGTATTTTCTAGGGCGAAGAAGCTTGGGGAAAGGCCAAAGCTCTGACAAGACAATGCCATTGCCTTATTCAGCTCCCATTTTATTTCTCCTTCCTGCATTATGTGCCACTCATCCATGTACCCTGAGGCAGGAAAAGGTCCCATCTCTGTATTGAGGTGCAGGAATAGAAGCAGCAAAGCTCCACAGTGCCTGTCAGTATATACGTGAGGTTTTGTTCAGCAAGTGAAAAAAGAGAGAGAGGAAGGAGTAACAAACACGCAGTGTGTGTGTGTGTGTTTCATGTTCATGTTTCATTTACATAAAGAGGTTTTACTGACTAGGCAGCTAAGTGAAGCTAACAGAGTGTCTGCAAAGAAATGGAAGGATGTACAGAGGAGAAGAAGTGATAGTAGTGTGTGGTGCCTATCTTCTTCATTCACTGCTGAAATTTCAATTAACTGATAAATTCATCCAGGTTCTTGTTTTGTTTAAGAATGCCCAAGTTTTAGTCACATTAAAGTTGTGGCTCAAGATGCTACCCCAAGCACTCACTCTGCAGCAGAGGAAATATTTGACTAATGTGCTCTGTGATAGCTGTGCTTTATAATGAGCTCAGAGTTAGACACTGCATTAAATAGGCACAGATTTATTAGACACGCTGGATGAATTACACACTGTACCCACACATTAAGACAGTGTGGCATGAAGAGTTTGCATCTTTTTTAGTCATTAAACTAGCCCCAGTATAGTCTGCTACCCTCCCCCAGGATCCAGTGTCAGAAAGATGAAGGGGGAGGGGCTAGCACTTACTGGTGCTTAAATATGGCTGACATTTGCCTGAACAGACAGAGCGTAGTTGTGATGTAACATAGACTTCAAATGCACTATGAGTTGAAAACACATTGTCTGGTTTAGACTTGTTGGGTCTTCCTGCTTGGCTATTTACCTGACAATGTCAACTTTTGCACATCACTTAAAATGTCAATTAAATCCAGAAGCGAAAGCGAAAGGAGGTTTCTTTCTTTCCACACACACCACCCCTCTTTCCACACTAAGTGAACCACAGTGAAACAGTAATTGCAAGTCCCATGTGTTTCCTATTCACAGCAGTGTTAAAACACAGCAAAGCTTTACCCTGCAACTTCAGACTGATCAGACTGAAATGCCAAAGCATCAGTAATTTTACTGTTTTTCTTCTTCCTCTTCTGTATTTTCACTTTTTTTAATGCTCTTCTCTTGCCAGGAGATCATCAGGCGATGAAATCCTCACAAGACATCTGACTGCCTTAGATGAGGGCGTTAGGGCCAAAGGAACAAGCCGTGGGCTCTGATTTCTCACAGACCAATGATCCCAGAAAACAAAATTATGAGGGTTATTATTAGGACACAGCTCTAAACCATGTGTGCCACAAACGAGCTGGCAGTAATCAGTTACCATGACAGGTACAGTATGTCCAATGATGATGATCGAAGGAAATTATACAATCCAAATAAAGTTAAGTCTATTTGCAAAACCTTTAAGACTGTTTGTAAAATGTCCTGCTCATCACAGTCATCGGCCTTCAAGAGAAAAGAAACTCTAAAAGATTGGCGTTAATCATGGCATCCGCATTGAAAGGTGAGGGAAAGGGCATGGACAATTTCCAAGGAATAAAATGTGGAATGTTTTGGTTGGCTTAAAAAGATGCTGATACAAAACTACAACTGGAAGGGAGGTAGAAAAACAAGAGAGGCATTCCTCCTTACCAACAGAGATTTAAGGTGAGTGGATATTACAGGGACACTATGGGCACCTTATGTAACCAAATCAAATTTCAATTTGACTGCAAGTCTATGGCTTCACAACGTGTAACCATGTAAGAATTCAGAACATGTAAGAATTCAGGAAGTATTGTGAAAAGATGTTGATTATCTTTACTCTGAGAGAACCAGAATGATAGAGACAGCGCAGACGTAATAGCAACAACTGCATTAATAAGTTTGAGGCTGCCGGCAGCCTGGGAGCAATTTAGTTACCTGTTAGTTTAGATTGTTAGCCTGCTAACAATTGCTTATTATCATTAAACACAACGAACAGCTAAGGGCAATGAGAAAGTCATTAATTTGGCATGCATTTGGTCATAAACCAAAATACTGTACTGGTTAGAGCTATAATTTTGATTTAATGGAGACACTACACTACAGAGGATCACCAAAGAATTCAAATACATCCTGCAGTGTCTGAACCAAATGTAACAGCAATGTGTGTAATAGTGGATGAGATATTCCACTCAAAACCACCAATTTAAACCTCTTGTAGTTAAAGTCATCTAATCTGTGTAGATTTCCCTGTAACACATACATACATACAACATAAGAGATAAACTACAGCACCACATGAACAAAGCAACATTTAAACATGGGACACTACACTGCTCTGTAATATCAGAGGCAGGGTTGTTTTAAGGTGAAAGCTCGGTCAAACAGTCTGGTTTGTGAAATGAAAGAGGATTTAATGATCAAACCAGGTATTTCCTCTCACGTGTCCTCTCACGCTCGTCACATTGTCGGTGTCAGCGTGTACTGGACTATTACTGCGATCCTCCTCTGAATCACAGAGGAAGGATCAACTTAAACAAAGAAAAAACACATCACTGCACAGCAACACAGTAGTCACACCACCAAATGTGTGTGTGACGTAGTCTGGTAAGACATACGTGTTTATCTAGCAGATTGGTGCTTTAATCATGTGCCAACTTGCTGGTGGGCTGGTAGGAGAGACGCAGTAAAAACTGAGATATTGTAAGCTATCACAAAAGACCAAACAATGTAAGAGTGAAAGAAACGAAGACCAAGGAGGAACAAAATTTTAAAATAATGAGTTTTTAGCTGGATAAAGCATTCATGGAACTTCTATCCATCCATTTTCCTAACTGCTTCTCCTTGTAAGGGTCGTAGGAGTGCTGGAGCCTGTCCCAGCTGTCATCGGGCGAGAGGCGGGGTACATCCTGGACAGGTCGCCAATCCATCGCAGGGCTGACACATAGAGACAAACAACCATGCACACTCACATTCACACCTACAGAGAATCGTAGAGTCACCAATTAACCGAACATGCATGTCATTGGATGGAAGAAGGAAGCCGGAGTACCCGGAGAGAACCCACGCAGACACGGCAAGAAGCTGTTGGCTTCTCAGAAAGACACACACAGTTGTTCACTTCGCGCAGGAACCCGGGAGTACAGAACAGACACACGTGTAAACCAACGCACACACAAGTCAGATGCTTTTTAAACGAAGTCATGACAGGAACACCTCTCATGGCCAACTAAACAGCTCTAACACCTTTTTTCCCCCTCACACCACATATCCACCATGACTCGTACCTAAAGGCCAACCGTCAAATGCTGACTCACACTGTGGACAACAACAAGCACTGTCATCTCACTTTAGGAGTCTAGTCTAGAAACAAATACTTAATAATTCAGGGTTATCCAATGGGCACCAGATGTGAAAAGCAATCCTATACTGGCTTAAAAAAGCTATATTATATTATATATATATATATATATATATATATATAAACCTAATTCCTATGACATAAGAAATCACTGCCTAGATTAATATTTTATTTGGAATTAACCGTAGCACACTCCTGCTCAGCTGATGTGGGTCAGACCACAAAATATAACATCCTACAAAGAAGAATTTGTTCAGTACTACTTTTGAGTAAATGCCTGCCTCACCATCATTAACGTGACACAAAGTCAACTATGGCAAGTAAAACACATTAGTTTGTGTCACTTTAACTTTCTTTCGTAAGTCTCCAGACAGTAACCTGAGTGTCAGTATTTATCACTGATACTGTATCACACATTCAGAAATAATAAACAGCTGAATGATAGCATCAGCCTAGACTTCTTTTTGTTTTATAACATTTTTCCAAGCAGACACCGATGGATTTCAGACAGAATCTCACTCTCTGCGTGTCCTTGTAGCTAAATGGTTAAATCACATGCTGTATAACCACAGCGCTCCGGGGCAGGGGACCTTTGCTGCATACCATAACCCTTGTCTTACTTTTCCTGTCTGCCTCTTCACTAAAAATATGTCAAATAAAGACAAAAATGTCCAAAAATAAATCCTATCCTAAAAAGATTAATGATGTGTTGGAGTTCTTTCCTATTGGTGTTTTGATATTTGTTCTCTCTCACAAATTCTTAAACATTTATGTATTTTAGGGCATTTTAGCGATACATATGGGACCCATCTGACAAAGTGAATAACAAACTCCTAACATGGTTGTTAAATCCACTTAAGCAGAGTCAGTCTGGGTTGATTCTTCAGAGTAGGGGGATGTTTGAATGATAGTGACTGTTGTTTGAAAGAAACTTCTGCAATGATACTTGGTGCAGCAGTGGTTACTGTAAGCTGTTACAGTGTGCAGGGAGCACAGGTTCAGCATATAACCATCAGGCTTTTATGGTCGCAATGTTGTCG
This sequence comes from Ctenopoma kingsleyae, assembly GCA_032353495.1. Taxonomy (NCBI): domain Eukaryota; kingdom Metazoa; phylum Chordata; class Actinopteri; order Anabantiformes; family Anabantidae; genus Ctenopoma; species Ctenopoma kingsleyae. The sequence goes on along the minus strand of JAUBNQ010000001.1, from coordinate 16,177,415 downwards.
CAAGACTTCTGACTCTACTTTTCTCAGTTTCCTTTGTGTCATGATTGTACGTGAACCCGTACATAACTGTGGTGTGAAGAGATTTGCATAGTCATCGTCATCTTCGTCATCTTTTTCTCTATGCACCTGATATCCTATACATCTTCTTGACAGCTGACAGCTGGCCACATAATAAAGGTCTCATGTTTACTGGAAACACTGTGTTTTCATGAGAATTCCAGGTATTGCAGTGAGTACACAGAAGAATCAAAGAGAGATTTAAATTTTTTGGATTAATTCAATCTTTGTTAAATAATAACAAAAGTACAGAACATGGACAGAACATATTTTACCTATTCACCTCTAAATCCTCGCTCCGCTTTCAATGAAATGTTCATACACAAGCTGGGTCTATTTTTGCACCCAATGCACTTTAAACTTTTATTGAGAAAAAGAAATCTTTTTTTGTTTGTTTTTTTGTTGTTGTTTACAATATTTCATCAGATTAAAGTCACTTAAGTCTTATCTCGTCTTTGTGCAAATGGACTATAAAGCACTTTGCAATCTGTGGTAGGATTAACTAACATTTAGATGATATATAACAGGAACAAAGGGAACTTTTTAGAAAGGGATTGAAATGTTTTTTACAAAGAGTGACAGGATGAACTATTTATACACAGTGAAATGGAACTGGATTTATATTGAACTTCTCTGTCTGTGTTATATTAAAAAGCAAGACAAACAAGGAGAACTATGTCACATTTTTGTGCGCTGATTCAGTTTTGGTTTATCTTATATGCCATCTAAGTATCATAAGTAATTCTGACTGAATGAAAATCTCTTATGGTTTCATTATTTATAAAAGGATTTAGGTCATAAACATACATGTCAATAATTTACTATATTATTCTGCATTTTTCAAAAAGTGTGCTCCTCTCTAACCAAAGGCTCAAAATAACCCATTACACTGCCTTAAAAATCAATCAGTGGTGTGAAAAGTGTCGGGGCATCCTTCTCAGAGTGAGGTGTTTAACCAATCTGCAACAGATAGACTGAGACTAACAGCTTTATTCTCCAGAGAAGGCATTTTCCTTGACCCACTTGGCCTACAGTGTGACAGATCCAGGATGGCAAGTATTGACAGCAAGACTCAGTCTCATCCTTCAAATTGAATGTTTCTCAGGATCTTGAATGAAAGACGTGTTGGACCTCAACCAAACTGCAACGGAGTGACTTTAATCATGTCCAGGAAGACTCATCTCTCACAGATATTCAAGCAGTAGGCTAAAACCGTCTATTCAGGCTGAACAGACTGAAACAGGGATTCTTGGTGAGAAGCTGCACTGGGAGACTATGAGTTTACAGGCTGATAAGAAATTCAACATATCGCCTCACCACCACCACCAATCTTATCAGCATCGACTAGTACAGACTGTTATTTTACCCTAGCAGGTGAGGCGTGCAGGAAGGTTTCCAAGATTGAAAGCAAAGGAGCAATATTTCTGTCATGTTTTTGATAAAAACAAATGTTCCTGTCAAGAGGTTAGAAACATTATCAGGTCTGAAAGTGTTTCAGTTTGCAAATGCATAATTTAGGTAAGTGTCTGTCAGCAATGTTTCAACCAACAGTAAACTACGAAAGCAATGCTGCAACACATTTTGATAGGTTTGTCACAGAAGCTTCAAGCTGTCGAACTTCAAGGTACAGAAGGAGGCTTCACTGTTTTTAATGTTTTTTATCCAAAGTCTGTTCAGCCCTTGATTTTTTTCTGACATGGCACAACAAGATACAAATAAAAATATCTATGGAATTTAGTTTTGCAGTACAGGGGGGGACCAGTTTTACTCTGAGTATGTGAAACATTCTGCCGTCAATTATAGCAATATTGTCTGTGGTCTGAGCAGCCAAAGAGTCTCAAATTACCAATGTAATTGTTACAAGCTGCTCCTTGCATTTAAACTCTGAAATCTATTAGATGTTCATTGATGCTGCCAACAATATTTTGCATTGATTGTCCTGATCTCTGACTGGATAACTAAAGATTTTTTAATTATTAATTAAAATTGCTGCAATTAACAATCTACTTTCTAGTTTCTCAAGCTTGGTATTTTTTATCTCAGGTAAGTTAACAACTAACCTGGTGTAATGGTTGATTTCCCCGTGGTGAACACAGGGGAAATCACAAGACCGTGTGGTGGAAGGCTTTTCACTCACAACCAGGAGGTGGACTAAACAAATCAATATTTAGTGTTTAACCCTGCTACCAGGGTAACAGCCCTTTTCAAAGATACAGATTCAACTCTGCATGTGTGTGTGTGTGTGTGTGTGTGCACGTGTATATTCATTAATTGCCACATGAATTCCTGGGATGATGTCCAAAAGATAAAATGCTGTATAAACAATGAGCGCTCAGGCCTTACAAACTGATAGTAAGACTAAAAAATATGTCTTTACTCTTTTCCTCACTGTTAGTTCTCTCTACACTGATTATAATGGGAAATAATTATCACAAACCTGTACAATGAATGCTGTTTTTTTACCAGGACCATTGGTATTACTCGAGAGTTTATCAGGTCAGGAGTCAGGAAGCGTCTGCAAGTATTGACAATAGCTGGAAGACATGCGAAATGCACACAGACAAAGGGCCTCTTCCAAACCAACACTGCACAGTGCAATGCAGTTGTATTCACAGACATTAGACATAGCATAGCATATAAAGTGGACATAGCAAAGAATGCATCACCATTTTGCCAGTCTGCGTAATAATCCTATAGTCTCACATCTGTAACTGTGACTCTGTTCGCTCCGTTTCTCCTGCCTTTTGTTCTTTGTACAAACCCTTCTAAAACTCTTCCATTAGATAATGTCATTATAACAACAGAACACAGGGCAATTAAATGCAGATTATACTGTAATTCGGAGTCTGGTACATTAGTCTGTGCTCCATCATGGAGCTATCTAATACACCTCTAATGCATTCAGACAGTAATATCCCTCTCTAATCCCTGGTAATGTTCGGAGCTGCACCTCCCAGTGGATTAACCAAACGCTCTCAGTTTTAAAAGCATTCTGATCCGTACACAAAGTGGTGTGCACCTCTGAAAGGTACACCTTTTATTAAGTTGAATCCATGTCTCTCCAAAAAGCAAATTTACTAATTTACGCTTTTTTTAAAAATAATTTTTCACTAACGTACATTATTCCCTCAGTTTGCAAGAGGTAAAATCAGATCATTCAGAGATAAACAGTTCATTGTTCCTTTGCTGCTGCTGCTGCTGCTGACGTTTGTTGTGGTTGATAGAATGAGCGAAAAATAATTTTCATCAAAACACAACTGTTCCCATCAGCAAAAGCAAAGTTAGTGTAAAAGCTGAAACAACATATTTTCACATGCTGTGGCCTTTTACCTCTCACAGACTCTTTCTCTTGTTCAGAAAGAATAAACATCACCAAAGACAGAGACATGAAGGGGAGGTCAAACCCACAAGCAAGGGGAAAGGAAAGCAGAAGCAAGTTTCAGTGGCCAGGGACACAACAGAGATTGACGATAGAAGGTCTGAGAGCAGAAAAGGTTATGATAGAAGAATGGAGCAGGAAACACATTTTTCACTGTGTGAGGAGATTTCTTAAAATAGAGCATATCTGGTTGTACAAAATCTGTACTTGTCCATGCTGAATTTTTCTAAAGCACTGTGCAATATATATATTTACAAGGATGACTACAGACATGAATGCAATGGAAGCAAGATAAATAGGCTGAAGACAGAATTATTTTGACCAGATTTGAGCCGTCCTTAATATTCTTAATGTTAAATAAATACAGAAACTGCACTCATGTCAGTTTTAAAGTGTATTACTCCTACAACATTATACTGCATACAACATCAGCACCTCAAATAGAAAAGTGTCTATGTAATAGCCTACCTTTATGAAAAATAATGTTCCACTGTTAAAAAAAGAGAACCACTGTAATGAGTATTATTATCATAGCTTTTTTAACAACTATTGCACAACACTCTCTATGAATTGTGATTGAGATAAATGACTTCCTCTAAAGCATTATTAAGGTAATGACTGACAGTTCATATTTCATCATGAGATGAGCCCAGAATGAAATGAAAGCACAAATGCTGCTTTTATTTTACACTGAGGCATTGTTTGGTTTTTAAAAAGTTTGAAAATAATGGAATAAAATCAAGGCAGCAGAACACATACAGTACCATCTGAAGCACATAGACTGAGGCAGAGAAACTGTTCATCACTACAACATTACAAAGTGTCTGTAAGGACCGATATTTATTCATTCAGCCGGAAGCATTAGTAGAAATCTTGTTATGATCCACACTCACCGTACCTCTGAATCACAAACCTATGAATGAACTGCATAAACAGAGTGACATACAGATAAACATACAGACAGAAAAAGTATACCAGTTGTAAATAAAAGGCTTAGCAGTCATTAGCTTAAAGAGGAAACAGACTTTGCCATCCTCATCATCTGGCATCACACGGACCTTAGAGCTGAAGTAGTGTTAGGTGGTACAATGGTAACTGTTCTTTGTCAGCACCAAAACAAAACTTGAAGAGAAGTGTTATGGCTTCTTCTGTCCAATAAAGCAGCAATTTAATATCTACAGTACTTCCAATCCTGTCATGGATTTTTTACGGACCCTATTTTATTTACCACTATGTTCTCCCTGTGATTTGACTTTCTAAAAATCGAACTTTTGAAAGTTTCAGAGAGTAATACAAGCTCTGGAACAAAGGAAGGAAAGAAGGAAAGAAAGAAAGACAAACATACAGATAAACACATCAGTCCTCTTAAGGTAAATATTTACTTCCTGAGCTAAAAATACAGACATAATTGGCTTTTTGTCTGTGGTTGTGTGGAACCAAGAGTCCAGATGGGAAGACTATCAGTCTGCTGGACTTCTTGATGAAACTACAGCCTATGTGAAGCTCACCACACACTCACTCTTTCCATGCAAATTTACTTTAAATTTTATTTCATTGCATCAAAGGCATGAAAACATCCTTTTTATTTGATCTTAAGAATGATTAAGTAATGCTTCCATTACAAAACAGGAGGCAGGAATGTATCATTAGTTATTTGTGTCTCAGCTGTGAACATATACAGTTGTGTATTAAAAGCTCCGGTGGTGTATTACGTTGATTAAGATGACAGCCATCACACCACTTTCAGAGAGCAGATGTTGACATACAGGCCTAAATGATATTTTAGAAACTGATGTGCATGTGTGTGCATGAGCTCATGCGTGCCAGTACACATTCTCAATACATCCATCCACCCTGACTACGTCACCTGACTTCCTCCTTTGCTCCTATTGGCCGCTAAAGATTGATTAACTACAGTATAAAAGAAACTATGGGTCATAGTGCTGCATGCACAGTATACCTTTTTTAGGGGGAGGAAAATCTTGTGTATTTGTTTGTAATACAGCAAAATAGACTGTGCATTTGGTCACGCATGCTTAGCGTCTGTAACTACTGGTGATGATAGAGATGATAGAGCCCAGTGACCCTCAGGATTATTCATTACTCTGTAATCCATGAGTGATCTAGTACTTTTGCTATGGTGTAATGCACCAGAGTGGGGGGTTGGTAAAGCTACAGAAGGAAATCAGAAAAGCTCTGTGCATGTTTAATCAAGATAAATGTCTGATGTAAAGGGGAAGACAAAAAGTTAGAACATTTATTTCCTAGTTTCAGCTCATTCACAAGCTCCCTAACATAAGTGAGATAGGAAATCTATTTGATTACCTCTGCATACCACCTGCATCTTCCTTATCTGTTGCAGTAGCTCATTACTGCAAAAGACATTTGAGACACCAGCTTAGCAAAGTAAATATAACACAAAAAAGGAGAAATAGACAACAGAAACATCTCAACAGGTTTTCAAACTGTGCTAAGGATGAAAAGATCCATTACAACTCCACGTCTCTACAGCTGCCATGATCAAAAAAGAGAGAAGAGAGAGGCAGGAGAAAAAAGGTCCAGAGTGTTGAGTGTGAGCCCTAACCTAAAGACATTCCAAGAGAAGATAGAGGGTATTTTCCCACTTCGATTGTCTTTATGTCTTTATGTCAAGCCTGCCTTTTAAAGCTGATTAGATAAATCATATGAATAGAAAATTGTTATTGATTCAAGGTACATTATATCCAACCTGCATCTATAGTTCACAGTAATATCAAAGACCAATTCTGATCAATAGAACACCTGGTCCTGAGATGTTGACCTCTGATCAGTCACTGATGCAACAAAACTGAAGGTTTATTGAACTGCCAAAGCAAACAAACCAACACAGGGACACTGCAGCCAGTCCAGATGCCTACAGTACTTTGCATGCAGACAGATGTAGGATTTGTGACTTGTCGATGTTACCTTATCAGTTCAGAAGAGCAGGGAAGGACTGATCCCTTCTGCCTACGTCAAGTCCAAAAGTTAATCCCAGTGAAAGGGCCCACTACAACTAAATGAAAAACTACAACAAATGAGCTGAATGAGTGTTTCATTCAAGTAAAAACTACTGTTAAGCTACCATTAAGTACCTATGATACCGTTTTCCCTCTCAAAACATTACCATCAACTATCTGAAAGTGGATTTAACACTTTAACACTCAAAACCATAGACGCAGCTTCCATCATGTAAGTGGATGATTTTAAAAACCATTATGGCTGCCATCAGGTCAGTTAAATATCCAAACTAGCCTAACTATCACAAATTGCTGCATTCTGAGAAGACACTGGGTATTTGCAGGGATAATACCTTTATGTTAGTAGCACTTGTGACTCTGAGTGACCATTATGTTATTTCCATTTGTCCTCAGCTTGCCCCATCTCCTTCAAATTCAGTTATGTTCCTACACTAACATGAATGCCAACAACACCCAAACAACTCGAACATACTGTTGCATATGTGTAGGTAGAGAGAGCAACTCATTGAGGAAAAAGCTAATTAAAAATTAAAAATCTAAAATAGTTGTGTTGCATTGCAGTACACAGGCTGCAGAAATCTCACCAACTTATAAAATGCTAAACTAAAAAAAAACAACAACTAAGAAATAAGTCAAATCTATAATAGTCCTGGGAAACATTCACATCTTGCTGATAATATACTGTATGTCACATGTTCTATGGTGGTTTAATGGTTGTCCCATATTTTACAGTCGTCACATGTTTTATGGTTGTCTATTACTAAAGACATTACAATGCTGGGATAAAAAAAATGAGAAGTATTTCCCATGAGAAATATGACAAATTTTTAATCAAACTGTGTTAAACTAGCTAGCCACAATAAATATCAACTACAGCCATTCCTGAGAAGCCAAAAGGGGAAACACTATGTAACTGACACTATGAGACTTTGGCTCTCCATGCTGTATCTGCATGCTCTCAAACTGAATCCATTATGACTGAGCTGCCAAACACTTCTGCAAGAGCTCAAGATCCTGGCGCAACCACAGAGCAGACAAACACAAAGCTGCTTGCAGGGTCTTCTCTTTACATGTGTACACTGTCCATACAAATAAACACACAGAGAAAAACAACCAAACATAATTCTGACTTACAATCTCAAGCATGGAAAACATGCTCACCAAAAATGCATTTAAGATGTGATTTTTTTTTTTTTGCTGCTGCTTAAAAAAAAAACCAGAGTAATGTTGCTTATAAGCAAACGTAATAGTCAGAATGACAACTTTAAGATTAGCAACAGATTACTGTTGCATTAAGGTTTAGACAAACTGTCACAGTCACCCAAAAAATATTCATAAATAAAATGTCATGGCAGGGTCTCATCCTTCCAACAGTGTGTCAGTAAAACAAAGAACATACACTATATTGTCAAAAGTTCACTATTGAAATTTTGAATTTAAGAGAATGAGAACATGGACGTCATCCCACCTGGGACTGCTCAGTCTGTCCCCTTCCTGCACCCAAATCCCCTTATCAAACTGCGAAACATATTTGGGTTACATCATGACAGCATGCAATCAGGAACAGAACAGGCCTCTATTATCTCATGACACGCCGGTGTCAGAGGGTGTATTTCCCTCTGTGGACGAGCTGTCCTGTGCCAAGAGACTAGCAGATTTGCATCAACGTGTTGTCCAGGTCTCCATGGAAGCCCAGAAGGTAATCTAATATAAATTCAAGCATGGAGAGAAGCACTGCAGCAAGAGAGCAGCAAACATCACAGCACCATTTCAAATATTGACATATTTGACTGAGCGTTAGCATTCAGTCTCATAAATTTTAAAGGAATATAATGAATGCTCATTCTGTAAGCACTGAGATTTACATATTCCGACTCAGGCCCTCTAGGCTGACAAATATGACAAACAGCCACATTTCTTTCTTAGCTAACACTGCCTTACACAGTGCCAAAAACATTAGAGCTATGAGGCACATTTTGAACCCAACACAGCAGTTCCCCCAAATGCATAGTGGGTATTCAAGTGATAAATAATGCAGACTGCCATGATGGATTAGTGTAATATTAATGCAGCTCATCTGAACTGATTGTCAAGAAACAGGAAGAGAGACAAGAGGCTTTCAGGGAAGTCCAAATAGTTGCTACAGTTTACTCTGACGGCACTGCATCTGATCAGCACCGAGCTGCAAGCAAGCACCTACAACTTCAACTGTTTTCACCGAGGCTTTATTCAACTTTTAGTAGCTTTTCAAATATGGTTGGAATCATATATTGAGAACTGAATCTATCTGATCTCATGCATTTTAGTTGGTTAAAGGCAAACTGAATTAGTTGTCAACAACTCTATATACTTTTGAGCAACATCCAGACATATACTGTATATGGTGCGGCAGTGGTCCAGTTCCCTCCAGGTTCATAGTACTGGTGACAAGTATTATCTGGCAGTTGTCCAATAACAATTTCCCAAGGGGATCAATAAAGTATGTCATTATTATTACATCAGTTTTATCTACAGTGAATAAATTCACAGTGTAAATCAAAACACATAATCCTCTGGTGCAGATTTATGCTTATAATTCACAGCACACAGCATTCTCAATAACAACACACCCATCCTGACAGTGCAGGGATTAAAGAAAAAGCAGTAACCTTGATTTGTTTGTCCTTGATAACAGAATATAATCAATTGAATATTTATTTTTACAGCAGAGCAACTGTAGATTCTTTCTACAAGCGTAGGCAAAGTAGGATACACTACCAGTCAAAGGTTTGGACACAAAGGCTTTACCATCTTTTCCATGAAAAGGTACATGTCTTCAGCTGTGTTACCATCATTGCAAAATGGATTTATAATGATCAGTTATCCTCTTAATTTAATAAACTTCCATTAGCAAACATAATGTGCTATTGGAAGACAGTACTAATGTTTGATGATTATAGGCCTCTGTATGTTTATGTAAATATTCCTTTAAAAGACAGCTTCTATATACTATATCTATATACAATAGCCATTTTTAATATTAACAATGTCTACACTGTATTTCAGATTAGAATTTGATGTTAAAAAAATCTGCTTCTATTTTACAAACATAGTCACTTCTGTATGTGTCCAAACTTTTGACTGGTAGTGTATCTGAAGATGTGAAGGTAACATTAAAATGATTTAAATATACTACATGAGCCAGAACCAGAAGATCTTTCAAATAAGTTATTTAGTCATAGACAATAGTTGATTTTATGGTTTCTCTATATTTTTGCATCTACCTACCACTAGTGTCCACAGACTTGCTGAATCAAATCACACTGAACATGTTCTGCTAATACCTTATGGAAAGACATAAGGCATATGTTTCCTTTTTATTTGTCTCACATACAGTATGTATTATTTCAGTGATGTTACTACAGACTACTGTTTTCTTTGTGCTCATTGATTTTTCCAATTACAGTACCCCGGGTACAGTACAGAACACTCTACAGCCACTTATACACAGTGTTAGTTGTAGGTTAATGATGCTGCCTACTGCCCATTATTATCTGACAATTTACTGCTGTCTCCAGTTGAAGGCTAAATGAACGCTGACCACCCAGACGAAAATGAGGAGTGCTCAATGAGGTTTTTGAGAGCTTTTGTGTTATAAGTGTTTTCATTGCCGCTCATTTTTGTCTGGCAAGCTGTTTGTGAGATGCCTCTAGAACATACATAGATATCACTGCCAATGAGAAATTCAATCGTCCATTAAATGTTAGTTTACAGAAATGCCCAATGTATTTCTGTGCTTATTAATCAAACAGCATGTGCACTGAAATTAACAGAAAGTAACAGCATTAGGAGGCATTTTAACAATATTCTATGGTATATGAATTCAGTGTGGTGAGCCTTTTATAGATGGGGAGGCTTTAGGACTAAGCTGTTTTACTGCTGGGGATTTACTGGAGCAGCCTTAGTTATTATAGTCCATGTCAAAGACACCATATCTCTCCTTGTGTCCCTTTACAGGCACCGGGAGCAATGCATGGGTCATCTACTAATCTCAATCTATGATGTAAAGGTGTCAATAACAGAGGTAACTATTATATTTTCTACAAGGCACAAGTTTCAAAGTGTGTGACAGACATTTCAACTAAAATAAGGAAGAGGACCACACCAATATTGATACAGTGATACTGAAGGCTGATAATGGTGTTTAACAGTCTTATCAGAATACATATTTACTCTTGTACATGGCTTTGGTTAAAATGCAAATCTATACCTCAGCCTTATCTGAGGTCTGAAATTCTTTTTTTTAACTCAACTACAGACACCTACAGATACTCTTTTGTCAGCGCTGGTTTAAAGACACTTTTCATAACAACTACCTGAAGTGCATGGCAGAGCGTTGTGTAGCATAGCAGAGTGTAGCAGTTTGTAACAGAGAAGGAAGAGGGAGGGATGGGTGGAGGAGAATATATCGATTTCAAGAGTGTTGCCAGCACTAGCTCGAGTTGCATATTGTAGCTTTAGCTATGATTTTGTCATACTGTGCCTTGAATGATGTTGAAATAAACTGTTTACTGCATCGTCTCCATTTTCTTTCTCATTAACTGACTGAACTGGATTTGTGACACTTGAACATACATGCTTAGTCACATCAATACATTAAACTGCAGAACTTAATAAATGTGTTTGTCTCCATACAAAAGTCTCATGTAATCACATGGCGGCCATCTAAAAAGACAGGGCAAGTGTCCTCCTATAAACAGAACCAACCGTTATGCATAGCACTGTCTTCAGGGGACTGAGGAGCAACTCTAAATATAGTCTATGTTGAATTCTGCACCCTTCCCTCGCTTTCACATAAACACACACACATGCACAAACATACACACACATGCCATGACGCCTCTTCTCTGCTCTGCTCCATTCAAACCCTCTCTAATATTTTATCTGGATGTCTAACTACGAGCCAGAGCAGTATCAAAGATGAAGTTGGAACATTTTAACCCTGAGAGCGTGGCCTTGCAATGTGACTGTATGAGAATAAAACTGACTCTAATTTCCTCTGTGTGCATGTGTGCAGACAGGGGAAAAGAAAGTTGCCATATAACCCCTTGGGCAGCCACCCCGACCAGAGGGCACTATAGAGGGCACTGTTTTGGCTGTGAGCACAAGGAAAACAGATGGCAGAGAAACAAATAAATAAGCAAGAAGTGGAAGGGATAAAAAGAGAAGAAACAGCTGGCAGTCTACATTCTACAGGTACAGAATTCTGCTGTTAAAAAGAAGTTATATCTTTGCATGCATCTTTACAACAGAGAAAAAAATAACAGAGATGAAGGCACAAACAAAGACATGGCCACCAAGGTGGCAGAGATAAAGTGACAGATGTAAGAGGGTGTTCTGTGTTTTGACAGCCTTGAACGACAGCGAAGATTTATGAGAACCTCAGCACCAGAGTAAACACGGCCTGTGTGTCTCTGTCATGGACAATTTGTTCTCGTCGTCATCATTTCTTGGAGAGACAAATGATGGAATGAAAATTATGTTTAAACCTTTCATGGTTGAAACTGAAAAAAAGACGCTCGGCTCTGCCCTTATTTGTTTGAAGCTTGCATCACTTCACCATATTTGTTGGAGTAAATAAATAAACTTTGCTGACAGAATACCAGAGGGAAAATGTGTGGAACCCAGCAAATTTGACATTATATATATATATGAAAATGATAAAAAAAATCCTGCAGGATTAGCAATTCAAACTTCCATCAGTGGGGGATCACTCAGTGATGGAACTTTTAAGCTCTTGCCATTTTCCTACTCACTGCTATTACTCCATTAAATTAATGTAATTGCACTCCATTTGACAAAAGAAACTAAACACACTATTCCCAACAATAAGCTGTGCTACTTTCACATTTTAAATAAATGACTTGTCCATTTTAGGGATGTTTTGCTTTTGTAATAGCCTTTGCTGCATAATAATAACACAACCGAAAATATCTGCAGATGCAATGTCTTCTGGTAAATTTGCTATAAAAGCATTATGCATTGAGGCACAGCGTGGTTTATTTCAAGCCACCTGAGGTTGAAATTGTAATAAACGTTCATGTCTCTCATGAAAAGATGGGGTTTATTAAGGGTCATGTAAGCGCCTGGAGAAATAAAAGCATGAACTAATGTATCGCTGTCTATATGAAGCACAAATCTGCCACACAGCAGCAATGGAAATGTGATGCCTTTAGATGCTGGCTGCTCCTCTTGATCTCTATATTTTTATGACCACAATGGTCAATCTGCAGTCACTGGCAAACACTCCAACCATCCACATAGATTATGAATCCAGGCCAGATTTTAGATAAGTTGTCTGTCCCTCTGAAACCACATTGATGTTGGACCTTGAGCATTGTAACCATACCTCTAATGCAACGTCAGGATGTAGCACTCCAAAGGAACAGTAAAAAATTATGGCTATCAGTCATGTGTGGAAAGATAAAACTGCAATAAGAAGTAAAAGTAGAATGCATGTGCCAGTGAGGACAGGTACTATGGACATTCAGGGAGTTTACCTTTTTCATGGAGTGTGAACAGATGCTTTAATGGGATGACACTGTAGCGGATATGCACAAGGATATACTGAGCACTGTACAAACACTGAACAGCATGAGGTTAATAAAGCCGCTGTGCATCAACAGGATTTGGCAAATGAAAACATTTGTAGTCATTATTATTTGTTTGACACTATCAATGTTTGATGTAACACATCAAACGAGACCACTAACCATCAAAGGAGCAGTGCAGGTTGTTAGAACTATCAGGTTCATGCTGTAGGACAGTTTTGTTTCTGCAGAATGTTTGCTTGTTACTTTAACTCACATAACAGAAGTGGTGCAAATATGTTTAAGATGACACCCTTGATCTGTGCATGCCTCACAACAGGACATTAACCAGTCTCCCCTCTTTTGTGGCAACAGAAAAACTCGTGAGCTTCACAAGTTTTGCATCAAAGAAAAACCTTGGGTGAAATTCATTTGACAATACTCAACAAATATCAAATCTACTGAGGAATGCAGCAGTTCTCCTCAAGAAGCCATTAAACAAACACGAATCTATTGACTGCTTCAAGACGGAAGTGGAAATTATCTGTGTTACTAGCAGTACATGAACAAGTGAGTTGGAACTATTTTAAAATTGATTTTGCATTTACAGCCAATATGTCAAGAACAATAGACAAGTATTTTGGGTATGTGTAACAATTTCCTGTTCATTTCTGCTGTACTAATAGTTTCATGTTTCATCTTAAAGTGACAGGGAATAATGGTCTCATGATACCATACATCCTGT
>JAUBNQ010000001.1:16133149-16145709 GCA_032353495.1 Ctenopoma kingsleyae | reverse complement strand
CCTGAAATGGTTTTCATAACTCCACATGTGTTCATTCATAGTTTTGATGCCTTCAGTGAGAATCTACCAATAAAAACACATTGAATGAGAAGGTATGTCCAAACGTTTGTCTGTACTGTATGTATGAATATTAGATAAATATAATATAAATTGTAGGTAAGTGGCATTATCACATTTAGACACCTTCTAAAACTCAATCACTGAAGTTGGTTATTAAATTTGAGCGATTTGAGTTAATCATTAGATCATTGTGGGGTTTTTTTTGTTCAATCTAAGCATGAACAGACTGAATGAAATGTCTCCTCTGCACAGGTATGTCTTAACTGGAGCCAGCTCTGCTGTTTGCCAAGCCAATGGAACATGGAGTGCGACTGTACCACACTGCACACGTATGTAACCCACTATATCAGCACTATTATCAGCAAAATTAAAAAAAGATACATCAAACATACAGTTTATAGCTGCTCACACAGAAAATTGTATGTGGTCTTCAGAGACAGTCAGTGAACAAGCCATGCAAAAAATATACTGTATTTAGTATGTAGCATGCTCTCTCTCTTCTCCCATAGCTGTGTCCTGTGGTCCTGCTCCAATCCCAGAGTTTGGAATGATAGTTTATGACAAGACGATCAGAGGAAACACCACTGATTACGGTGTCACAGCGACGTACAGATGCCTTCCTCCATATGTAATTACTGGCAATGCAAGAGCAGAATGCACTGCTAGTGGCACCTGGACCAAGACGCCTAAATGTCAAGGTATGTGGAGGTAAAAGTGGTACTGACAGAAGTCTTTGCTTATTCCAACCTTTCTTTTAAAGTTTTACTGTAGCATAAATCAAAGTTATAGAATTAGTAAAATATGCAACACACATAGTGACAGACAACATGACAGGACATCTATAAACTTGTTCCTTTACAGTGGTGACCTGCCCTACACCAGAGGATATTGACCAAGGCTTCAAGTCAAACGATGACGACAGAGAGTATGACTTCATGGAAACGGTCAAATATGGCTGCCATGGCGACTATGTACTGGAAGGAAGTCTGCAGATTGTCTGTCAGCAGAATGGAGACTGGTCTGAAAAGCCATCCTGCAAGGGTAGGATTACAACCAATATTACATTTATTTTACATTACATACAGTATTTTGGCACGAGCTACATTTCTTCAGTGATTTTGTGGGGTGGCATGGAATTAAAATTTTCATCACGTTTCCAAATTAAAATCTAATACTTGCTTTTCCAGTCTTTCCTGAACTTGTATTTAATCCAAGTTCACTTCTGTTTGCTGTGTTGACTGTTGCATAGGTCTAATGTTTTTATATTTTAATTATTAGCATTTCACCTGTGTTGAAAAAACATATATGTAACTGCTTTCCTGAAGAATTCTATATTTATAATCGAATATCCAGGCCTGTGCTTAGCTGCAGCACAATAAAACTCTGTCAGATACCAACTCTTCTCAACTGGAACCTCAAAGGTTAACATTAAAATTGATCTTATCTGCTAATGTATTAAGTACTACTGCTTAATGAAAAAATTTCTATCTAACTATTTCTCCAGTGTAATGTCTTTTCCTCTTTGTAATTTATAGCCCCTTGCACGGTTGGCATAGGGAGAGGAAGGATATTATACAATGGAAGAAAACTCTGGATTGGGGATCTGAAACCTAAAAGAATTTTACACAAAGAACTTGTCTCAGTCTACTGCATGGACAAGGCCAGAAACTGTGGTTACAGTGTGCCAACCCAGTGCATTGATGGAAAACTTGAAATACCGCGATGCTTTGAGGGTAAGGATTATTTCATTAAAATAGTAAATTATAGCATTCAGTGAAGTAACATTTTTATTCTATTTTATTTGATTTTGTATATTTGTATTTACATTGTGTTTTATATGTGTATGTATGTTTGACATTACTGTCATTCTTCAGCCTCACAGCCAAAGTGTTCAACTGGCATGGACATGCACTATTACATGCTGACATGCACTACACAGTCAATATGCATTGTGTGTGAAGAGAACTATCATCTTATTAAAGACTGCAATTTTTTATTATGTAGAAAAACAAAATTATTAGACTAAAAGAGACAGATTTCTCTAGATCTGTTTTCTTTGACATGATGAATATCAAATCACAGCTCATAGGGTTTTTCTTTGTGAAAATTATTTTATTATCAAATAACTGTACTCCCCATATTAACATGTTATGTGTATCTCTCTATGTGTGTCTGTCTCTTTCTAGAGCCTGGTCCTGTTGATTATACTTTGCATTCAGGTTCACTTCCATCAGAAATCAAACAGTGCTGAAACAGCAGCAGATCACTTCTTCACTGAAGTATAGAATAAGTGTGTTGTGATCAGTACAATTAAAGAATATAGTCTGACTCAAGATGTCTCTTTGTTGTATATAACACAAATTCAGCAGGCATGGTTTTATCTGTCTCAGTCCTGATTAACAAATTGTATTTTTCTGCTACTTCACCTCTAATAACCTGAATCACAATAAGCTCTTCAAGGTTTTTGGAAATATTTTTAAGGGTTTCTGTGGTCTCAGGCTGATTTTTCTTAATAATTTTGTGATTGTGATTAAAGATAGCACAGAAATCATAACCCATTTGTTCTGGCTTCTTAAAAACAAATAAACCCTTTTTAAGTTGACATTTGAAAAGTGTCCATTTTGTTTTCTCTTTTTATATACTAGTGTGGACACTAATCAACAACTATGACACAATATCAGAAAGTAGATACCATATGGGATTCATAAATTGAAATAGATTTGAAGGGTATAATGGCAAAATCCTGGACAATCCCTCCCACCCCCTACACAGTGTCCTGGCTGGAGAGAGGAGCATGTTCAGCCAGAGACTAATCAATGTCAGGTGCTCCACTGAACGCCACAGGAGATCATTTCTGCCTGTGGCCATAAAACTCTACAATTCCTCCCCCCTCTGTAAAGGAGGACAACAATTTTAATTATTTCCATCCATTTTGAGATTTCTTTGTTCTTATCATATTTTTTGTTTTTTGTATATTCTGTGCTTTGTGTATTAGTATTCTGTGTTGGTGCTGATCTTTGTTTCTGGTTGTGGTTCTTTTCTTTTCTTTTCTTTTCTTTTTAACTGAGAGCGGCTCAAACGAGGCAAAACAATTTCCCTCTGGGATTAATAAAGTTTTTTGAATCTTGAATCTTGAAACAGAGAGTGAGTGATCTAGGAGGTGCTGCACCATGCTGAAAACGATATACGAATAGAACAAAACTAAATATGAATCCCACCAAACTGGAGATAAAAAATTAATAATTGACTGACTCTCAAATTTGTTACAAATTTAAAGTTAAATTTAAAGGAAAACAACATAACTATAAATCTAGATTCAAAGGTTTGAAATTACACTGTATATGTCAAACTGAATTTGGGCATTTGTGTAAAAACGTACAATATCTGAATATGTCTTAC
Source organism: Ctenopoma kingsleyae (assembly GCA_032353495.1). NCBI lineage: Eukaryota > Metazoa > Chordata > Actinopteri > Anabantiformes > Anabantidae > Ctenopoma > Ctenopoma kingsleyae. The sequence continues at coordinate 16,142,250 of JAUBNQ010000001.1, read as the reverse complement.
ACATATCGGCTATCAGAATAAGTTCATAGTATTCAACACGTTTTTTTCCATGCTTGCTGTCCGCTGTCTCGTACTTCCGGTTGACACTTGTCTCTTCTCGCGAGATCCGACGAGTTCTACTTTCTTCTCGTCCAGCATGGCCGCGCTGTATGAGGGATACACGTTGTGTGGACTTGTCCCAACTCAAAATCTATCAAATTCAGGCATTCAGGGCATCGAAGAGGAGAGAGATAGTGACCATGTCGTCGTCACGGATTCAACTAGATCTGTCATGCTGTACAAGGTAAGTTTTAAAGTATTTGTTTTCAGGAGACTCTCGTAGCCTGGGCCAGCTGATGCCTCCGAACTGCATAACTCGTGTTGGTAACGTTGTCCTCGTTTCTTTTCAGCAGCAATGACAGAAACCATAAACAGGACAAGACATGTAGCCTATATTTTACCTGTGATGGCACCTTGACTCATATTCCGCTGTCGCATATTCGACAGTGAAGGTCGCTCAGCTTGGAGTAAACATCATGCAGTTACAGGCAAATGTTAGCTAACGTAAACGCATCGTGCTAAATAAGACGTTTAATTCACGTTAGCCTCAGCATGCATTTTGCTAAATTAGCTAGTAGGATTTAAATGTCTGCATGAATCAGTGTCACCTTTCAGTGATTCAGTACTTAAAAACAGTCTAACGTTACTTCTTCCGACGTGAATCTCTACAGCCAGCAGTTTAGTCAAAACATTAGTGAAATAACTTTGTGTAAATGATACTGAAGCTACAAGATCACACTCCCAGTGTTTGTAAACAGGTTTGGTTTATTATTATTATTAACCTTACATACAGTCTTACATTTAACATTATAGAGATAAAGAGTAACTGTTGCAGATTTTAAAATATTCCTGTCATGAGAAAGTCATGTTAGAAATTTCTTGCTTCTCCCTTTTGTGGATCTGACAGGTATCAGATCAGAAGCCACTGGGCAGCTGGACAGTCAAACAAGGACAAACCCTGACCTGTTCAGCAGTCTACAACTCACAGACTAAGGAATATGTAACCGTCTCAGACAACAGGGTAAACATCAACACATCATTGCTGTGTTTTATGTATTTGTAGTGATGAAACCCTGAACCAAACAGGATGGTTACTTGGTGAATTCCCATGCTCTAATATTACTCATTTTCAATAAATTTGTAACATAAAAATACATTTATGAGTTTTCTGCTTTCTTTTGCATGACTTCATTCTCAGATCTACCTGTCTAGCAGGTTTGCACTGGACACCACAAGCCAACTGTATTGTTTCTTGGTCTCTGTAGATCTGAACCTTCACAAATATCTGTAACATTATATTTTTGGTTTTTGTTGTTGTTTTTAAGGTTATAAGAATCTGGAAGGAAGAAGATATACTCCTGGATAAGGCCTTTAAAGCAACTGTAAGTCTAAGCGCTGTTATTAGACTAATATCTCACAAGAGAATAACATCAAGCTTACTGAAAGATGGTATTTACTTCTGCTCTGTATTAATATTTTCATTATGCTTGACCTTAGTGACAGAGTTACTTCTGTTACCTCTGTTGATGGCATGATTCATACCTGCTAGATTATCATATTCCCATTTTTTAGAAAGTCCCTTATTCTGACAGTTAAACATAGTATTGAGAGTAACCAACCTTTCATGTCACAACAACGACCCTGTTGTTTGTGGAAGAACCTGGACACGTTCTCATTGCAGCGTCTTATGTCTGCAGGTGTCATCAGATGTCTGGCGGGTCCATTGTGTACATGGAGGGGAGCCTGTGGTCTTGTTCCAAAGAGGAGCTGTGAGACTGCTCGACTCTCTGCTCTCTGCTCCTCAACAGCCCATAGAGGAAGTCCTGGCACACGAAGAGGCCATAAGGTCGGTATTGTTCTATGTTGCAGTTGCATAATCCTTATTAAGAGTGAGGTTCAAAATCAGATTTCAAATGTTTGACACTGGAGTAACTCACTGGCTAGTGCTGTGCTGCAGTCTGACATGTTTTTATTGAAGAATGCTGATGATTTGTTTTGTTGTTTGTTACTTAGATGGAGCATCAACATAGTGGCAGAGACACAGCAGTTTGTCATCTTCACAACTGAACAGGTAACAATGTTTTGTTTCTACTTTGTTTACAAAATTAAGACCCAGCAGTTTTCATTGTCCTTGATTCACTAAATTGTTAAGTTAATTTCAAAACGGGCTTATGTACAGTATATGATTGAAATGCATCTGACTGGATTTTATGACCCATTATTCAATAACTGAAATATTCTGCCCATGTTTTCTCCATGGACATTAGCATCTACCGGCAGTTACTGGTTTTTCTAAATGCCTCTTTGTTTTGAATGGTTGTCACTGTACTCCCACAGAAAGGAGATCATTTCCTCTACCTGCAGAGACTGAATCCTAATACCCTACAGAGGTACCGGCTAGAGAGAGAGGAGCCCAGTCTCTCTCCACTCAGCTTCTCTGCCTCCTACAGGGATAAACACATCCACCTGCTTTATCTTTGTAAGCCTGAATTTCCTGTTAAAATTATTTTTAGTTTTTTGACAGCTCAGGCTAATTTAATAAACTTAGAAACAAAACAGAGGCTCCAGACAGTGTGTGACACGCATTTGTAATGAAAATCAAGGAAATGTTTAATTACTGACAATGCTAGCCAGTGGCAGCAACTTGGTTACTTTGTATTTATGAAGTGTGCAGTGAAGGAGGACATGTGTAAAAGTATACACTCGTAAACCTGACCTGCTCAATGCCCATTTGTTATGGGAAGGTGTGGTTACCAGTTTGGAACAGTTCAAGTCAAGCAACTATTCAATTGAAATGTTAATGTAAAACTTTTACATTTTTGTACACTTGTTTCATTTAAGGACTAACATGTAAAGCACTAGAGTATTAATTTGATTATCCATTCAGTAATATAAGTGTGACATTGGACTTGCTTACTGCAAGCACCTAGTGCCCATCAGCCTCTGGTCTCTTCCTGCACTACTGCTGAGCTTAATAGAATACCTAATTGCTCTGAATCTTTTTTACCCATTTTAAATGCTAACTTGACAAACAACCCATACAATACATTTCCAATACCTTGAACAGGAACATGCCATGTAACTCAGTATTGATTTACTTTTGCAGCTGGTGCATGATTGACTCTAAATTTAGGAATAAAATTTGTTGATCTTTGTTTTTAGATTACACATCGTAATGCAGTGAAATAATTTATATTACCATAACTACTTTCCTTTTGTTTTATCCTCATTTTCTTATCTGTGTCTTTTAATTTTTTTGCCACCCAGATCCTAATGGTCATGTGTACCAGAGTGTAGTGCCTGTGCGGGGACTGGGGACTGAAGAGGGGGCCCAGGCTCTTCCACTGCCACGTAGTCTGCTGCTGGCCCTTCCTGTCAGTGAAGGCCTGCTGGAGGCAGCATCAGCCTTGGTCCTGGATGAAGCCCATGTAGCTGTTGTGGGGGTTCCACACCCCTCTGCTGGAGCCGGCAAAGGTAATTAACATTTAATTACACTTCCCCAAATGAAGACCGTACTACATGTACCTTCTAAGCATAACAGATTTTAATAAAGTTATCCTTGGATGCTCCATAAGGAGCGCTTCTCAGCAGCCAGGAAGCATGCATCGATAAGATAACATACATCACATCTCTAAACCACATTTGTCAGTGTTATCTGACCACGCAGAGTTGAAAAAGTTTTGTGTTGGCAATATTTGCACTCAGCAGTGAGACCAGGGTACGCAATAATAATAATAGTGTTTTTTTTTCTGTCTGACATGAGGTCAGTTGTGTGTTGTGACTAAATAACATGCAACTTTATTTGTTAAAACTAAATTGAAATGAGTTGAACTGAATTATTAGAAGTTAACACGAGGGTGAAATATTTCTCTTCAGTTGCATTCATTTTGACATCTATACGTTGTTTTCTATGACTTGAAGCTGTGTGACTCCAGTATCTGATGCTTTGTGCTTGCTGAATGGCTCTCTGTGTTTCATTCTTTTTTTAAGACTTTCTCTGCATCTGGAATACCAATTTCCAGACGCTTCAGGCAGGAAAAGAGATGGCGGGTAAAATCTACGGGCAGGTAGGAATGCTTTGTTTATTGGATGCATATAAACCACCAAGCTGACCGAGTTTTCTGCTGGTTAAAGTATCAGAGGATGAAGTAACATACTGCTAGTAATTTTTAGCTGTGTTAGCAGCAGGAGACTAGAGCTCATACAGGTCAGTCACCAGTGTGTAATAATAGGCTTGTCTAGTTGTTATTACAGCAGACCAAGGTTCCCTGTCCTTTTAGCTGATGGGTGCTAATGAAGGACTGTATGACCTTGGTAGAGCATTGTGTCTGCTCTCCACTGTGACAGGGCTCTCTGTCCCTTCTCACCACTTTATGGCAGTTTACAATGCTAAAAATGAGGCACAGATTGGCCCGTTTATTACTATTAATCATTATGTTTGTTTAACTTGTACCATTCATTCAGATTTGCACTCTGTTTTTCTCTGATTTAGCTATGGAATTATTCCAACAAGTTATTCATTCCACATGGGAAAACCCTTTCTGTTATTCCTTATGAGTGCCCCAAGTCTTCTCTGGCCTCTGCACTGGGGAAACTAAGGCAGGCCCAGACACAAGGTGAGCTAAACAGTTAATGATTTTTTTTATTTTGCATAACATACATTATATAAATAAGACCTTTTATAGTGCACTGACTTGGCATCATAAGTAATTAGTACAGAAATAATATACTTTATTTTAGATATGTTCACTTTTCTTTAATTTTGGAGTTTCTATATTGCAAATGCTTGTGATCACTCAGTACTGTGTGTTTTCCTCTGCATCAGAACACAAAACTCCAGCTCTGGTACCATCCTGGAATAACATTCTGCATGGAGAGAAAGTTCAGCCTTCAAGAACAGTGGAGACCAGGAAAACTGTATGTTTTCAAGGCAAAATATGGCAAAGCATATTCATAATATTATTAGCACTACCTCTGTACGACTATGCATGTGCTTTATAGTAGTTGTCATTCCTAAAATAATATATCTAGGGGAAAATTCTTAGTTCTTCAAGTCTAATTCAGTGTATTGCAGAAGATCTGTTACTTTATTTGAGGTTTTAGCTTTAATGACAAGTTGACCAGTGGAACAGTGTTTGGAATATAATGCCCCCTGAAGAGCAGTGAAGCTTCTGTTTTCTTTATTTTCTGTGCTTTATTGTCTTAATTTCATTCTTCTCTCTTTATGTAGAGAACAAACCGTAAGCCCCAGTCAACACCTAGTTTAACAACTGACCAAGTTCTGGAGTTCATAAAGGTAAATATCTCTTCTGTTATGCATACCAGTGAACCAAACAATTTTCTCTACCAAACATTTTTGTACTCACAGCATATTTAATTTTCCTTGAGCAGACAGCACCAATAGAAGAGGTCCAGAAAGAGATGGAGGGGCTGATCTCCAGGGTAGACATCCAAGTCCTGCAGCCCTCAGTGGGGCAGTTAACATCAACTCTTGTGTCCCGGAGCCTCGCTGATCCAGCTTTCTACACCCCTACCACTCTGGCACAGCTAGTGCACACACAGTGCCTCTGCCACAGGTCTGTAAAGCATGGTGAAGGGATCAGGATGATCGATCATTCTGTTTATTGGGAAATCAAATTTGTGTTGATTTGCATATTAATGAATAAAAACATGACTTGAATGACCCACACCATGTGACCGTCTACTCGTATATCCACAGCGTGTGTCCTGACCTTGTGTTGTTGGCTCTGGAGAAGAAAGATTATTTTCTCTGTCAGCTCTGCCTGCAGTTCTTTCCTGACATCCCTGAAGCTGTCACCTGTGCCTGTCTCAAGGCCTTTATCAGGTAAAATCAAAATTTATAAATAATGTTAACTTTTGAGTTGCACCCCCTTTATTTATTCATATTGTTAGTTTGGTGCAAGTCATTTATTAAGATATCCAAACTGTATAACAGACACTGTTTAGAAGCTTAATAATCAAATTATGAGCTTCATGTAATGTAAATCATTAAATAACAGAGTGTTGTTTGCCCTGGTCCTGCAGTATGCCAGACGTTGATGCAGAGAAAGCTAACCTAGATCCTGACAGCGTCTCCTTCATGGAAACCCTAATGTCAAGGGAGCGTGGCCAGGTTGGTTTGCAGAATGGTTTCAGCCCCACCTCCTTTGAAGGGGACCACTCAGATGCCCTCGGTGGAGGCGGCATAAAGACCGTAGAAGAAGACAAGGAGAAAACGCCCACTCCACCAGAACAGATCTGTCCTGTGGGATTACAGAAGGCTGTTCTGCTGTATCCTCCCACTGCACAATCTCTCACATAGCTGAATGTTTGTCTAACTGTTTTATTTCCTGATATGAGTCTTGAGTTGCTGCACCAGTAAAATGTTTCAGTTTAACAGCATTATTATCAACTGTGCATACATATAGTAGTATGGAAAAAAACATAGTTAAATTTAAAATCATAAAATATGAGATCTTAACTCAAGCTCCAAAGGAATGAGGTCGTGCAGACGGCATACAGTGACACTTTCCTCCTCCCACACCTAAAAGATCTCTGCTCTCAGCATGTTGTTGTAAGTAACAGTTTTTCTCCCATCTCTAAAACAAACGGGCAGCGCTCAATTTAGGTTGATGGATCGATAACACTACTCCGACTGTAACACATGTTCATAACACTATGCTAAAGGAATAAGTTTGGGTTATTGAGATTATGTGTAAATGGTTGGTACAACTTACAGCTCTTTATCCATTCATAATAATTTTTATTGTTTTTATTCATATTAAATCTGTAATAATTATAGTAGATGTAGTTGATTTCATCTTACACGCGTAATCTCGTGGTGTGTTCTTGTAAGACGCTGAAAAACTGTGTGTGCTACGTTAATTTTCTTCTTTTCCAAGCAGCTTTTTCTTCGATACCTGCAATTCCTCTACCAGAAATATTCCCAGGATTCCTTCCCACAGATGCATGGATTAAGATGTCCAAATCTAAATCAGGTCTGTATAAACGTCTAACTGGATAAATTTGGGTGACCACACTCAACATATCAGTGCAGATAGTGTCACTGCAGGACACTTTAAGTGGAGACAAAAATATATATTTTGTTTACTTTCCTCCAGATATGATGATGATCAATTCACATATTAACCTAAGCTGTGAATTCAATTCAGCCACAGTGAATCAGTCAGCATAGCTAGATGGGGTATAATGCACTCAAGTATAACCATATTTGCTAAACTACTGTGAAAATGATCCCCAAACAGTTTGTTTTTTAGCTTCTCCAACATTGTTTTTATAAAATGTTAAATGCATAATTTATCAAGAAACTCCCAGCAATGAATTGAAAACTGTGTTCACAAAATATGTGATAGATGGGTGTTTGAAATGATTGAAGTTTCTAACTCTGCTTTCATTTTATTGTAGATCATGGATTGGGTTTGCTTGGTGTTGGATGCACATTTCACAGTGCTAGTGATGACTCCAGAGGCCAAAGGCTTACTGCTTAACCTCCACAGTTTTGTTAAGTCTCAGGTAATACTCTTTTGTTACTGTAGTTGTGTAGAGACCCACTAATGGCCTACACATTTTAATGAAGTTGTGTTAGGGCAATCTGTAATTTAGTTGAAACTAAAATGCCTTGTTTGTTTCTCAGGTGAGACTGGTTTCAGAGCTTGGAAAGATTGAGGGCAGCCTCCAAGAGCTCAGTAAGATGAAGGTGAAGAAGGACATCGGGCAGTACTCCATTGAAGTCATCGAGCTATTTTAGTATGTGTACAGAATACAGTTTTAATAAATCACTGAGCATATTGTCTCCTTAAAACTTTTCACCTGAAGTGGTATCAAGATTACGTGTATCTGCTGATGTAGTGAGTGTTTTCTGGCACAGATGCTATCCCTCAGAACTCAGTTTGCATGAGTTTTATTGTTAGATGTTGAATTAACTTTCAGTTTAATTTGAACTGTGGTTTTAAACCAGATACAGTATGTCTAACTAGTTAATAATGGTTTTATAAAATAAATGCAAAAGCAACAGCAGGACGAAAGTTTTTTTATTATTCATAATGAAAGTCTGCCTTTAAAAACATAATTGTGTGAGTGAATGTTTTTCTTTTCCCCCTGTGTGTCCTTACCCACCACAATATTGTAAATCTGTCAGCTGTGACTTTGTACTGAGTTTTCCAATTTTCAATGTGGAAATTCATATAATAATAGGAAAACTGTTAATCCAAGTTTGACTTCTATTTTTATTAAAATATGCTATCAAAAAATCGGACAGTGAAACCAGTCACATATATTCAATGTGGTGTTATTCATTGTGACTTCTGTACATCTACACTGACGACAGAAGGTGAGTAAATCATATTGATAATTCAATACTTCTAGTCAGTGTAATGCACCTAACATCTGGAGCAGTGGTTGTCTTTCTGCAGCTCCTCACTTGCTGTAGAGAAACACATTTGTGGCATTGTTTTTGTTAGTTGAACTGAATCCTGGGAAGTTCTTACTATGGCGGAGCAAGATCGCTATAAAGTTGTTTCACTGAAAACGTGTGTTTTTTTTAACATACGTTCTCCTGCGGGCATTAAAGTTACGGTGAGCCGCAAGGTAAGCTGGCGAGCCAAAGTAATCGCCCAATCATCAATCAGTCATTTATTTATAGAGCACAATTCATACGAAACATAGTTCAAAGCGCTTTACAACACAAACGGCATAAAAACGGACAGCAATAAGAACACAAAGAACAACAAAACCAGTATAAAATCAATTAAACGCCAAATTTAAAAGCTGTTTTAAAGCCTGCCGAATTTCCTGAAGTAGGCTGTGACATGGTCATGGTGCATAATTAGAGAAAGCTGCGTCTCCCGGATTTCCCAAATGAAAATAATAGTTTCATGCCTATTGTGCCATTATCTTGTGAAAGTATATGCATGATTATTTCCTTTCAAAATTTTAGGAGCTAAATTAAATAAAACAAAAAACAAGTGCGTTGTCGGCAGGATTCGAACCTGCGCGGGGAGACCCCAATGGATTTCTAGTCCATCGCCTTAACCACTCGGCCA
>JAUBNQ010000001.1:16112251-16122726 GCA_032353495.1 Ctenopoma kingsleyae | reverse complement strand
TATATATATATATATATATATATATATATACATATCAGCATTTGTATTGATTTTTACCATTTTACATGCAAACCAACTAATGTCAGTGAGACATTTAAACATTGAGATAAATTAGAAGCTAATTCTTTGTCTTTTAGTTCACATAAAAAATATATTTTCTATCATAGTCCTGTTATTTCAGTTTGATGAAGGCATCTCAAGACTTAGCCTGAATTTTAATATGATGCTGTCATTTCAGCTGTAAATCGGTTGTTTTTTTCAAATGTATTCTTCATCAGTGAAAAATATATTTAACCACTTTTATTAATTATACCTTAAGGGTAAATTGTATTTACATACTACACCTTGCAAGTCACACTGACATTCAAAATATTCGTTGTGTTTTCGTTTTTTGGTTTTTTTGGGGTTTTTTTTGTTTTTTGTGTAAATAATGACTGAGTGTGATAATCATCTGTTTATGGACTAATTTCACTTCCAGCGATCACACAACTTTTGTTTACATCTGTCTCCTCTTCTTCCAGAGGAAATCCTGGAGAGGCTGCGCACTAAGAAGGAGGAGGAGCTGGAGGAGGTGAAAAGACGGGTTGCTGAGGAGGCCCAGAAAGCACGTCTGGAGAGGGAGAAGAAGGAGGTGGATGTGGAAAAGGAGGACAAAGAGGCCAAGCTGAAGGATGATGGACAGCAGGAGGGCAAGATAGGAGATAGGACAAAGGAGGAGGAGGAGGAGGAGACAAAGGAAGAGGCAAAGGGGGAGAAAAAGGATGGCATAAAAACTGAAGGTAGGTATCTTTATATTTCACAAAGTACTCATAAAAACGATTTAATGTCTAGTTCAAAGTCATAATAAAAGTAGAATAAAATAAATAGCATCTAACCTGAAAAGCTGATTCTCACTGCCCCTGCTCTATTCCGTCTTTGAGTTTTGGAAGAAAGGACATCATCACAATGATGTAATTAACTATTGATTTAAGAATCAATGAAATGTTGTAGCAAGAAGTTGGGCACTCACAAAGCACATAGTATGTTGATTTCATCGGTGTCTTGCTGATTATGTATTACCCAGCACAATAAAGAGGCTCTTACACAGAATAATTAGACATTTATTGCATCGGCAGCAGAAGAGAATGTAATCATCTTAGCCTAAGTTATTAGTAAATATTACTGGTTGAGTTAAGGGGAGTTTAATTGAGGCCTTGAGGGCATAATGAATGTAAATGTCTCTACGTGTTGCTGTGAAAGCATTTTTGAGGCAGGATTGGACAGCGTCATTTTTAAAACTGCATTTTATGTTTACTCAAGTTATCTTTGTGTAATGTAAAAACCTTAATAAGGGAGAAAATACTTTTTCACAGCACTATATGCAGCTCTGCCAAAATTGTCCAAAATTAAATTAATTTTTTTGAGAATGCATGTTGCATTATTTTATGATTAGACATGCCACCCACAACAATTCCTGCTCTTATCCATTGTCTCCAAGTTGCATTTTCAACTACAATTTATGATATTTTCAACATTGCTGCTGTTCATCTGTAGTTGTTGAAGCTCCACCCACTGGCCAAGAAGGCAGTAGTGGCAGTAATACCTCAGATGCACCTATACCTCCGGCAACCTCTGCTCCAACACAAACAACCACCATGAGCTCTAGCCTGGCCACTGAGGCTCCAAAGCAACTGACCTCCACCATGGGATGTTCCCATATGGAGGTCTCGAACAACAGCGAAGGTATACAAAGATATTTCACGGTGAAGCTGACCTCACTGAGTTACACTTGAGGGCCTGCTTTACTGACACAGTCTACAACTTCACGTGATATTGTGATGAGTGTCATACTCGTTAAAGTCACCTGTGACTTGTGTTTTGCCGCATATCCCAGTGCTTCGGTGTTCCTTTTGACCATTTCCCAGCTTGACTCTTTTTCCATGTGCTCCTCATTCCATCTGCTGGCTTTTGTGTTTACTTATGCAGTTTTATCTCCAGCCTTGGAACACTTTTACTCTTTCTGTGATTCAACTCTTAATATCCCACGCTCTCTTTCCTCCAAAAAACAGAGAAACTGATTGCATTGATTGATTTGCAATCAGATGTCATTGTCACTGTAATCAGCATGACTATAGCCTAGCCTCAGTCAACTGAGAACAGCGCTCACATTGGCTGTTGCACTAATTCTTAGTTGTTGCCTTTGTTGAAAAATTCAGTGGTGATCTGCACATATTCATCCATAAAATGTACAGCTTTACTCTTAGTGGTTGTCGTCACTGCAGCCAAGAGCCATCCCTCCACTTGAACCACTTATTTGCTGCATGTATGCATTGTGCATGGTTTCTCAGTAGAGGGAGCCACAGTCTTAACTATTTTAGAAACTAGAAACAAAAGAAGTACTGTCTTCATCAAGACTGAGCTTCTTATTGCCCAGAACCTCCTGTTTGTTGGTCAGTTTTGATAACTTGGTGCTGTAATTTGTCTTGTTTTGCTAGTTCATTAATATCAATCTGAGAAATCACCTGCATCTTGCTGGCTAAAACAGTCCATGAAAGTCTAAGACCAGTGATGGCCACAACTATACAGTCATGACATGCTGAAATCTAACAGTCAATACTGTTTGTTTTTGTCTGTGTAACAGAAAACCAATCATCAGATTCTGTCCCTGTAAGTGGTGATGGCATCCCCGGCCTGAGCCAGCCCTGCCAGACCAGCGATGAGAACAGTAACAGCAGCATAGGAGCTGGAGTCCCTTCTAGGGGCCCTGAACCCCCGGACCTAGCTGACAAGTCCTCCCAGTCATCACTGGCAAGCCTTGAAGATGCAGGTCTGTTAAAAAGTATCTCAAGATTACAACTTTTTTTGATGACCTACTGACCTACTGTATCTTGAACAGTTGTTTTATTATATACTTTGATAATCTTAAATAAATGAATAAAGTCAGCTTTGGATAACTGTACTTTACATCATACTAGTCAATAGTCTCTGTACATCATATTGTCTGGGTTCTATTAGCATTTGCTAGTTCGTATAACTTGGCTTCCTCTGTCATTTACTGCATTTTCAGGGGACAGTAAAGACTTGGCCAATGGTGAGACAGCAGGTCTCAGCAGTAAGAAGTCTTCGGCAACTCGAATGGTGACTCGGCTGAGAAACCCAGACAGCAAGCTGAGCCAGCTTAAGAACCAACAGGTGGCAGCTGCTGTTCACGAAGCCAACAAGGGTTTCAAGGAGGGCAAAGAGGTGATAACCATGGATGAAAATTATTTTCTTCTTTTAGACAATATATGAAAAATGTCAGCACAGTTTCTAACACAGGTGCACTGACCTGGCTAGTAAATGTGTTATTAGAACTCTGTTTAACATTGCAGTGTCAGAAAAGAGAACACCTGTTTCCTGTAGATCAACTAGTTTCAGTATTGTAATGGATTTTTATTTCTGATTACCTCCATAGGTTCTAGTAGTAAATGCACAAGGTGACATCACCCGTGTCAGCACACGCAGCAGCAAAGAGGTGGTGATGAAGGGCACCCTCAGCCAATACTTCAAGCTTGGCCAGGAGGGCAAGTATCGTGTCTATCATAACCAGTACAGCTCCAATCCCCTGGCCCTCAACAAGCACCAACACAGAGAGGCGAGTAGCACAACAGCTTATCTTTTGAATGTTCATAAATACTAAGATGCATAGTGGCTCAGTGGTTACTAGACCTTTCAGGGTTTGCAAGTCTTCTCCTCAACATTGCTAAGGTTTAATTCATTATTACAAAGACATCCAAGGCAGACTTGGCATAGACTGGAAATTATGAACTGTCTGTGAATATTTGTCTTTGTTAGCCTTGTTTTTAGATTTGGCTAGTTATTAGCCAGATACTTGGGAGATTCAACAGAGAAATGGCCTTTCAGATGTTTAAGCTCAATTCCTGACTAAAAGGCACTTAATACGTCTTTCTTCAGGACCATGATAAGAGGCGGCATCTCTCCCATAAGTTCTGCATGACACCAGCAGGAGAATTTAAGTGGAACGGTTCTATTCATGGCTCCAAAGTTCTGACTATCTCCACACTGAGACTCACCATCATTCAGTTAGAGAACAATGTTCCAGCACCGTTCATGCACCCTAACTGGGCCTCACACAGGTATTGAACAGGATATATGTATTGTGTATTTTATTATGTTATGTTTTATTTTGAACATGAACATGTTCAGTGGGTTTTAGTTTTAGTGTTTTGTTTGTCAGTGACAAGTGACTTCAGTAGATCTGTTGCCTTATGTATAGAAATAAGAGCAAGGTCAGACGTTTGGCATTGAAAGTAAAATGCAGCAAAGTAAATAGAGAAGTTGAAAAGCGTATAATGTATCGGTTTCTTTTATAGGACCAATTGGATCAAAGCAGTTCAGATGTGCAGTAAGGCCAGAGAGTTTGCACTGGCTCTGGCCATCCTAGAGTGTGCCATCAAACCTGTGGCTATGCTGCCTGTCTGGAAGGACTCACTGGGCCATACCAGGTACACACATAATATATGTTGTGTTTATATGTACTGCACATATTACATACATGTTACATACTGTATATTCATAAATCTTTACACACTAAAATAATTCCTGAATTACACAGAAACAATAATTCATCCCCAAAAATACATAAATGCAAAACATAAAAAAACACCCTTAGAAGCATTTAGTGCATGTACACAGGGGATGTGTGGTCACTTTAGCAGGCAGAGGCGATCAAAACCAGATCAGATCAAAAGGCCCACATTGGCTGTGAGGCATAATATTTAGACTGCAGGTCCACGACCAGTACCACCCACCTCTGCCTCTACTATTGCTTCAACACCACAGCGCCTGTTTAAAGAAGTGATTTCCCAAGATTTCACAACATTTGTATCTGTGAGCATCGCTGTAAGAGCATGAGCTGCAGAAGTTGCACTTCAGTTACTCGACATGCCCAGTATGCTTCCAAATGCATGTAAGAAAAATAATAATTAATGCTAAGTTATCTTACAGGTGTATTGCATTTGTAAGCTCCAGGTTGTTGTGGAGTCACCCTCATTCAGTGGGTTACACAAATCCTAACAATGTATAAACACATTTCTAAGACTAACAAAAAGGTATTAGACACAACTTCAGTACAACTCATTTCACTCACTCAGAGAGCTGCTACAATGTGTAATCATTTTAAACATGTTCAGGTTAAATCGCATGACGTCCATGGAGCGTGAGGAGAAAGAGAAAGTGAAGAAGAAAGAGAAGAAGCTGGAGGACGAAGAGACATTGCAACAGGCTACGTGGGTCAAGTACACTTTCCCAATTAAACACCAGGTAGGTCACGTGTACTACTTTGTTGTATGGCCTTCTGGTCACAAAGACATACACGTTATGTTGTGCTCTGTCTTTGCCTGCTGACTGTATACCTACCTAAACGACAGACAGGAGTGTTGACTTTATCAGATTGATAGAATAGTTATAGGTGTGCGTGTGCGTGTGTGCGTCAATCCAGTATCAAACTGATTCATAATAGTGATGGTAATATCTGAGTGTAGTCTACCTCCAGGTTGAGACATTAATGCCTGGAAAACTGACTCACTATAATGGGAAACACTGGTGTGTATGTGCATGAGTGACCATCAAGGGCTCTTTGATGCAGCAAGTTGAGCTCTACTGTGAGTCATTTCCCCAATTGGTGATTAGAGTGTGAATAACATCTTTTAATTACTCTGTATACCTTTTTCTATCTCACTTTTGAACTTTCTCCTCTTAATGTTTTTACCCCCTTTTGCTCATTCCTCTTCTCTTTTCTTGTCTTTTATGAAGGTGTGGAAGCAGAAAGGAGAAGAGTATCGTGTTACAGGCTATGGGGGCTGGAGTTGGATCAATAAGACTTATGTGCCTCGGTTTGTCCCCAGGCTTCCCGGCAACACCAACGCCAACTACCGCAAAGAACTGGAAGGTCTGGAATGGGAAACTTGGGGACCTACAATGTGGTTTTAGTTATTTGGATTTTGTTTTTTTGGATTTCAAAGTCTCTGTGACTCTGAGAGTGAATTAGTTTCTCGTTTAGTAATCTCAAAGATGTCATTGTGTATATTGGTTGGACTTCAATGATTAAATTTCTCTTCATGTGTTTGTAGATGTAATTGAGTTTTTAAAGAGCTGTCCAAATTGTGCTCAAATTTGTCCAAACTTTGAAAAGATTTTTATTCATTTAGCTTTTATGAGTCATATATCAAAGAACCAACCAAAGACCCCACAGATATGTAATTTGTATTCTTTTTTTTCCTTTATTCCCCTTTAATTTTATGCAGTTGTTTTAAACTGCAGTTTTAGTCCCAGTTCTTTTCATATCAGAGATTGAAATTTGATCCTTTTCAAGTTTTTTTACTTATTGATGACTAGTGCACCTAAATTGGTAAATGGATAAATAGCAGTTATCAGTAGGTCCTGTATTTTTGAAAAAAACTAATTTAATATTTCTTCTATTTTCCAAAGATGCTAAACTTGGCAAGAAATGCACACTGCTGGACTTGAGTCGACGACCCAGTATAGCTGCACCAGAAGCTCAGGGAAATGTTGTGTCAAGCAGTGAAACAAATTCTCAAGACTCCTCAAGCCTCTCCAAGCCCACAACAGATGACCTGACATCTGTTGAGGATTTGGGTTCTAATGAGAGGATGGAGAAGGAAACGAAAGAAGAAATAGAAGATAAAGAAAAGACACATGAATTGTCGGCAGGTGAATCGGCAGCAAAGATGGAGGTGGACCCCAAAGAGTCACAATCAGATGAAGAGCAAAGTATGACAGAGTGCATATGCATTATGTGTGGTGCTTTATTTCCCTTTTTGTCTGTCCTATTATGTAATACGTATGTACTAATTGTGGAAGTCAACTACTTTCACTTAATATTGAGTATCTTGCAGAGGCTCCTTTGACTTAATATACTTGAAACGGAAGAGAAATAGGACAGAGTGATTAAGTTATTTTTTTCAGTGCAAAATAAAAGTCTAAATTATTTTTCTCTCCAGAGTCCAGTATTCAGGAGAATAAGGCTTCCATAAAAGAGGAGTCTGCACAGGGCCTTCAGCGACCCTTTAACTACGATGTAGTGGATGTAAGCAAGGGCTTCCTTACCCGCATTGCCTACAAGAAGAAGGTCAAGACATCCAAGTTAGACAGCCTCCTGGAGCGTCGAGTGAAGCAGCACATCATTGAAGAAAAGCAGAGGCAGCAGATGTCTGTCTCCAAATCCCAGGCTCCTGCAGTAGTTTCACCCACTGCATCATCTGCTCATAGCACTCCAGTCCGGCCACGGTCACCACTCAAGCCCCATGCTCTTGTTCAGACCCAGCTCACACTGGACAAAGCTGTTAAAGCTCCAGAGTCAGGAGAAGATGAAGGGGAGAGTCAGGCTGACCTCTCAAAAACTACAAATGAGAATGTCCCTGCTCTTCTTCCTTCTACTGCTCTGGACACCACCGCCAAAGACAGTTGCAGTACAGGTTCTTGTGGAGATTCCGCTTCATCACAAAACCAAACCACCTCCCTGCCCCAGGATTTGGAGACAGACTTAGTGGAAAGGACTACAGACCCAAATGAAACTAATTCAGACATTTTAGGGCAGGAGGACGTCAAACTTGGTAATGTAGAAGAAAAAAAATCACACGGAACTCATAGCTCTTTAGAGCCTCAAACAGCCAGTGTGCCATCAGATGGTGCCATGGCTGCTCATATTGAAAACATGGGGTCTAAGACACCCAGCTTGAAATTGGACTCTGTAAGGACATCTACAAGTGTTCTTGATCAAAACAGCAGTCAAAACACATCTCCTTCTAAACCTATCCATCATAATGCAGAAACTTTAAGCTCAGTGCATTCCTGCCCTGAGGAAAATGGCATGGGACCAAATGAGAACCAAGAACTTAGGCAAGTTGACACTCTCAAGTCAGTTTCTCCTTTCCCTCAGGTAAATGGTAATGATAGCTTGGGGAGTGAAAGCATGTTGACGAACTCTATAATGAGCTCAAATAATGGTGTGCTCACTAGCAGTCCCCAACCCAAAGTGAACAGCACTGGTAAAGTTGAAGAACAAGGACTGATTGTCTCGCTAAAGGACAGTACACAGCAAAAGCCTCTAGTAAACGGAGATTTGGCTCCTTTAAATGATAGTACAGAGGTTGGGGTAAAGGAACCAAGCCTAACTTCTAAGGTAGAGGTAGAGAGTAAAGTCACAATACTGGACCAGGACTACAAACCTCCACTGAAGATAAAAAGGTTGGAGAACAACACAGATGCACTTGGAGCTATAACTCAGAGCACTATACAACAAAACAACACATCACCGTTTCAGTGTGTGGTAACCAAACCCAATCCTGTGGTCAAGATCATTAGAATGGCACCTTCTCCTATACCTTCAGCAGAGGAGTCCAGTCTGAGTGACGACTTTACAGAGGACAATAGTAACAGTGGGACGACAGAACCACTTAAGACCACAATCACCCAGATAACCACAACCTCCACCACCACCACCACAACAACAACAGCGGTTTCCACAGAGACAGTGATACCTAGCACGCCATCAAAAGCATGTGGCGATACAGTGTCAACAACTGAAAGCAGCGCAGTGTCCACTCTTACAACCATGACCAAAACAACTGTGACCAAAATCTGTTTCTCTGGGCCCGATGGTCAGTCAGATGATAGCCAGAGTGAAATTGTGACTGAAGAACAGAAGACAACACTCTCAGCTAGGATCTGTAAGTCAACAACTGACACCAGTGGTAAAACATCTGTAACATCCGTTACTGTGAGCCAAGAGGACTCTTCATCAACGAAGGGCCGCATTCGTCTCCTAAAGTTCTCACGCACTAAGAAAACGCGCTCCGACACAGCTCTTCCTTCTTATTGCAAATTTGTCACCAAGAGCAACCGCAAGAGCATTTTTGTGCTGCCACATGATGACTTGAAGGTGCTGGCTAGGCGAGGTGGATTCAGAGAGGTCCCTGTATTTAGCTACAATGCCAAGCCAGCCCAGGACATTTGGCCATATCCGTCACCCAGGCCCACGTTTGGTATCACCTGGAGGTAAGCTTGCTCTCAGTTTAAGCTTGCTCCCACACCCCAGAACTTCTAAATCACAATCATCTTTAAAAGCTTTATTTTATGTGTGTTGTTAGGGCCCTAGCTACCACGTGTTGCTGTCATTCTCACATTTACACAAAATTATGCTTCTTATTAAGTTGCACTAAATTAAATTATGGTGAGAGTCATCCTTTCATTTATATTACCTCAGCTTTTTCACCGATCTGATCAGCTCCAGTTTTAAGGTCAGCATGCTGTTCAAGAGCAATGAATGTAATGTCCCTTACAGGTCACGTGCATGTCAGTTTGTGTGGAGGAAAAAAACAAGATCCTAGAGGATGCAATGCAAGTACAGAGGACACACTGAAACTAAGGTTCTGTCACCGTGACATGACAGACATGGCACAAATATTCCAAAATGAAACTAAGAAGACCACCATGTTTTTGCGTATTTATATTTTGTAGCAGGGCATGCAACCAGTGAAAGTGTATCTGGTCTTGAAAAACTTTGCCTCTCTTGAACCAATATGTTCAATTCAGCTGAAAAAAATATTTGACACATCTATTTGACCCATGTTGATTCATTCAAAACAATGAACAAACTCAAATATCATTTGTTTTGGTGGCTTTGTGGTTCTTACAGATTTTGAGTTATCTTGAAATGCTAGCAGCACTATTTTCTAACAAGTTTTAAAGGATGTGTGATATTTTCCAAAAGAAAAAGGCTGGAGGGGTAAAGACAGCTCTTTCATCAGCCACCTTTAAACGCTCTTCTGGTTTTGTCAGAGCGCCACATCCTGTTGATTTGTTGTTCATTATGTCCTCCTCCTTGCTGTCTGCCAGTCATGGCTTTGGCCCTGAGCGATGTTGTGTTTACGCAGGAACCAATGGTTATTTTGACCGGACCTCAGAGTTCCAAAGCAGACATGAATCATTCAGTGGTCTGAGAAGTGTCAGGATGTTCACTTTGTGTGATGATCCAGCCCTGCAACCAAGGGCCTGTGGTTATTCATGGGATAAGAAATATCTACCAAACCTCATATACGCATGCACATACACACACGTGTGTGTTCAGCTTTAAGATGATTATGATTTGTTCATATTCAAGATATTTTAAATGACTGTGTCCTAATTGGCAAGTTCATTGTTTAACCAGAGTCTCAGTCTTAATCATGTGAGGAAGCAATATTTCTTCTTCAGGAAATGATGAATTGATGGATGACGTCTGGTAATTTAATTCTACGTTTCCAACAATCCATTACACCCAAAAATTTAATCAAGAAGCATGGGAAAAAATATGCACAAGCTTTTACTTTAAATTTTGTGAGTTTAAGTTGATAATAGATGGAGATAATAAATAATAAATATCAATACTGATTGAGATAATAAGTGCATAAAAAGTGATTAACTATAGGTGCCAA